>CM062218.1:11322500-11887500 GCA_031216445.1 Lateolabrax maculatus
CACTTTGTCTGAGCGAGTCCACCCCCTAAAGACATGATGAAAAGTAAATAATGGGTCATGGCAATGAGCCAAGGATGGTAAAATGTGGCAGCTGGTGTTCAAGGAAATGAAAGGGAAGAAAATTTAATAAATGAAAATTCTTATCTTTAAACAAAAATATATAAAAAATGCCACAGTGAGTTGGCAAACAAACTTGGTGAAAGACTTCAAATAAGAGTTGGTCACATGACTGCACAGCAACACAGCTGAATCACACAGACACACACACAGATCAGCCAAACAGAGCAGCTGACAGGAGATCACGTAACATGTGTTTGCCCTGACAGAACTGCCTAGTGTACATCTTGTCACCATTTGTCCCATTGCATTGTGCAAACACCCCACCACGCTCTCCACGGCAATGCTTGTCCCACCTGCAACTGTTGGGAATTCGTCCAAGATTATCCTATAGCAATGTCAAGATTTTGTAGTTACAGCCTTTTGGAGTGCCTTTTGAAACCATTTGTTATGCACATGGCACTGTTCCCCAAATACTGAGGCTCTTACATTATACATTATCAAACCCCACCTGCCAAACCTGCTACATTAAACTCTTTATCCATGTGCTGTTGTATTGAGCCAGCAGGTACCGCTGTTTACTGCTACACCTACAGTCACCCCCAGCCTGTTATGGATAACTAGTAATAATAATAATAATTATAATAATCCTAATCTTTATTTATACAGCACTTTTCAAAACAAAATTACCAAGTGCTTTACATGGTTTAACCAGGATTAAAACATTTAATGACTGAGGCAAATAAAGTCAGACAATTAAAATAACATAAATAATAAAATACCCATCAACAAAGATAAAAAACAATGCATTCGGGAGCATGCATTTGCAAGCAATTATTTTCTACACATTTCATAGAATAATTTCCCTACTGTGGATCAATATGGCAGATAGATATTGGCAGGGGCGGACAGAACAGTTACTATCACTCACTGAAGGTAAAAGTTCTTAAGTAAACATAGAATCCTTTTCCATCCTTTTTTTTTAATTTGACTTTTTCTACCACTGTAAGGGATGCAATTTGAAATGAAGTGAAGTATAAAAGTTAAAGAATACTTAAGTACAATTACTGATTTTTAAGTGCAAATACACAAAAAACGACTTTGACTTTGGTTGTACAGTATTTATTACTGTACAGTATAATTATACAGTACTTCCATCCCTGGCAATAAGATTTTTTCTACCACAAGCTGTGGAAATCAGCAGGCTTCACTGGTTAAAAGAAGCATTCAGCTCTGCTGCCTAAGCATTGATCCCATAAGTATAGATGTCAGAAAAGAACCAGTTTAACATCAGAGCTTTCTGCCAAAGGCAGTGTTCAACTTTAACGGCAAAAATGCACTCTAGTGTTGCATTTAACCTGTATAATACAGCTGTCACAGTGAGTGTTCCTTGATATAACTATCTGTATGATAAAGTTTGGATCAAAGAATCATTTCCAATCTGAACTTTAGAGTTAAATCAACTTTTAAATGGTTGTCCTTTTCTTCCCTTATCTCCCCACCCTTATCCCTTCTGCAGTATCATATCCAGACACAAGGCTCTGGAAGGTTCGAGCCAGGGCTCAGTGGAGTATCAGGCCCTGCAGCTGGTCTCCTCTCTGGAGCATTACGGTGTGGAGTGGCACTGGGTTCGCGATGCAGATGGCCAACGGTTGGCCATAGGAGTTGGCCCTGAGGGCATCGCCATTTGCAAGGAGGACTTCAGCTTAGTCAACAGGTATGCTCCACTTACACACCTGCAAATAACTCTGTATATTCTTATAATGATGGTACGTTTCATGTTGTAGTAGGGATCAAGCATGTAAGTTTTTGTATTTTGTTTTAGAAACTACAAGTGTATGTTTTTAACAATATTCAGTATGTAATGGTTTCTTCTCTTTTTGTCTCATCTTAGAGTAAGCTATCCAGTCATCCAGATTGCCACCCAGTCGGGGAAAAGCGTGTACCTGACAGTTACCAAGGACACAAGTGACAGCGTGGTGCTTTTGTTCAAACTGATCAGTAACCGGGCAGCCAGTGGCCTGTACCGGGCCATTACAGAGACCCACGCCTTCTATAGGTGAGAGATTTGAAGAGGATTCAGGGCTTTTTAGTAATTTTGCACTGTTCCGCCTGTGCCTTTAAATTATTAGAGGCAAGTTAGAGCAGTCGATTAGAGGCTGTAGCTCACCTCATGTGTTGAGACAAGATAACAATTTGAAATCTTGAAGAAAGAAGTGGGGGAAAAACCTGACCTAAAATGTGTAGAGACTTGTTCTGCTCTACAAGGCATGTAACGCTAACGGGTGATGCATTCTCCCATATTTGTACACATTAACTAAGTGTACTCCTGTTAAAATATTATGTCTTATAAATACATGCAAAGTCCTTGACCCGAATGAGTGTAGATGGAAACATTGAGTGCATCTTCAGTGGGTAAAGACGACATGGCTGAGCTATGAAATCGTTCCCAGTCAGTCACAATAGTACAAAGGTACAAAAGACAGCCCTGTCCTTTTGTTTCAGGGATGGGTTTTAGCTCAGAGTCTGCAGATTTTTTTTGCAGGCATGTCTTCATCTTGCTTGCTTCAAGTCTGCAGTGTTTATCCCACAGTGGTTAATGTGGCATCTGAACAGGATGAACATTAGGTGCTGCCTAAATAAGCAGGGCGAGGGGGGGGGGTATTAAATAAACAGACGTACCCTCCACCACAGTAAGGGGAAGAAGAGGCTGTAAGGCAGACGTGTCTTACAGCAAATCCGTTTGGAATTGGTAGTTTGTTGGGTCAAATGTTCTGTTTTTGCTGACATTAGTAATCATGTCTTATCATTTTTGTAATCATGTCTCATCTTTTTTTTCCTTTTTAGGTGTGAGACAGTTACTAATGCAGTGATGATGCAGTACAGCAGAGACTTTAAGGGCCACCTAGCTTCACTATTCCTCAATGAAAACATCAACCTGGGCAAGAAGTACGTCTTTGACATCCGACGTACCTCCAAGGAAGTGTACGACCACGCCCGCCGCGCCCTCTACAACTCTGGTGTCGGGGACCTGTCCCACTCGGGCACCGGCGAGCGCTCCTCTCCGTCACGCTCCCCAAGTAGAGACAACCAGCAGGACGAGGGGCTGGACTGTGGCAGCTGCCAGCAGAGCCGAGCCCTGCAGGAGCGGCTGCAGAAGCTCAGAGAGGCTCTGCTCTGCATGCTGTGCTGCGAGGAGGAGATCGATGCCGCGTTCTGCCCCTGCGGCCATATGGTGTGCTGCCAGACCTGTGCCAATCAGCTTCAGGTGAGACTCTTCTTCACTCTCAAAATGTCTCTAGACACTACTAGAAAGACTGAGTTTGTTTGAGTCAAAGTGGCGGGCTTTTCATTGGCGTGGTTAGCATTTTCGTAAGTCATCTATACTGAGAAGTGACAGTCCTGCTGGCATTTGCGATACAGTAAATGCTGACGTAACACCTCCTGTAGAAATAGTACTTTTTAAAAGTGAATTAGACAAAAATGCAAAAGCTTGAAAACCACGGGAGTTTTGCTTTGTTTTCTGTTTGATCCGTCACTCAACGCTTTCAGCCTACTTTGACTCTCCAGCTATACCAAAAGCTCTTTAATTATACTTTAGTTCCAACTTCTGATCCTTTTTTATGGTCTTTTAAACAACATCCAAAGCTTTGCTTACACTCTGCTGACCCGATTGTCCCCCCACTTAAACAGCTAAAGTGTGTGTGTGTGTGTGTGTGTGTGTGTGTGTGTGTGTGTGTGTGTGTGTGTGTGTGTGTGTGTGTGTGTGTGATGAAGGGATTATAGCAGCCAGGCAAATCTTACTTCCATTAACTCGACTAAGAAACGTGACCCTCCTAACAGACGTGTGTATGAGTCGGTAGGAACTTGAGACGAGAGAGGGAAGGAAGTTAGACTGCTTTCAGCACGCTTGTGAAAACAGTTTCATGATTAAGTTTGCCTCGCCCTGTACGATATTTGACACATTTTCCTTCGATTCAAGGCTGATATTGTTGAGTGGTGACGAATCAGTTGCTGCAATGGCAGTCAGCAGGACTTTATGAGTAACTTAAAAACAACATAACAAGACAGGTTCCACCCACGACTCCCTGGGTAAGCATGTCAAAATATAGTGCCAAAGGGTAAAGGGCCACTGAAGGGTTCACCTGTTTAATGCATTAGTTGAAGCACTGAAGCAGAGTTGGCTCAAAGTGCAAGTGACCACTGCCTGCCTTGCATCACGGCCGATAGAAATTCCCCTCTTTAGCCTTTGACATCTGCATCCAAGCTCACGATTGGAAAACAAACACATACTTAGAGCTTACGTTTTTTTTTTTTCCTTTCTCCATGCCTTCCTTCAGTTGTGTCCTGTGTGTCGGTCGGAGGTGGAGCACGTGCAACACATCTACCTGCCCACCTGCACCAGCCTGCTGAACCTGACGCTGACCGACAACCACCAGCACCGCAGCAGTATTCCCGCACCCATCCACAGAGGAATGGCTTCCCCTCACAGCTGCTCTGCCACGGAGTACGACCACAAGATCTACCACACATAAAGACAACTCCACTAAACCCACCAAACTCCATTACGATCACCTTGAAGCTACACCAGCCAGATTAAGGTTTCATAAAGAAGGAACATTTCTCGTCCGTCTGCGTTTCCTGACCTGACTCCATGAACTACCAAACATATAGAAACTCAGAGCATAATCAAAGATCGACACATTCAAACCACTCCCTCAACTAGTGAGTGTGTATGTGTGTGGTCGTGTTGTTATTTCCACTCGTCCCTTTTCAACTGTCAGCTTTTCTGGTTGGTTGTTAGTATTGTTGCTATTGGTTGTGTGTCATTCTGTCCAAATCTTGTATGTTTTAAACATCACTATCCCCTGCCACAACATGATTTTAGATTAGGCTCGTAAATTATTGCATCAGTTGACCTGATACAGAATAGAAACATTCTTTTATTTTTGAATTACGCTTTGAATTTGTGTGTTTGTCTTTGCTCCATATCAGGCTCCTAGCCCCAGAACCCGAACCATATGATGGACTTATGTGTTTTGGAATAGCTAAACACTGTACATAATACAAAGTCTTTTTTTTTTCTTTTTTTTTTTTCATTTTTAATGCTTCCTGACATTTTAAAACTGTTTTTTCTTTATCTGAGAACAGAATTTTATGGTGTAACAGAGTGAAATGCATTGTTTTTTATATTTTATTTCTCATTTGTTTTTCATGTTCCATGCTATCATGCCAATTAGGGTTTATTTAGACGCTAAGCAGCACTGCTTTGGATATAGCACTGTATACTAATAAGACACACCAGGCGATAAGGCTGCCATGGTCCTGTTCTTGTAATCTGTGGGTTAAATGGAGTTCTGAGATTCTTTTAGGCCACCAGAACTGTGACCATCGACGTGAAATGCAGTATCTTGCTGACACTCCCACAACCTCCTTCACCTCTAAACAGGTCTTGTTGATTAACTGCCTCTTGTCCAAAACAACAAGCCTGGTTTTATAGACTGCTGCTGCACCTTTGCAAAGTTATGCCAACAAAACAGTTAGAAATTAAGAGCACAAAATGCTCTTCTACTAGTTACAGAACCACAAGGTTCTATACCAAAATAAATATCAGTCGGTCCAGCAGCAGCTGCTTCGTCTAAATTCTTCTCTGGGTTGTAATAGTGAGTTCCTTTTTGATTTATTTTTAAAGGGTACTAGGAGATCTGTCCGTGCAATACTTGCTTGCTTTTTGGAAAAGCTTTTCATTTTCAAGTTTTATTTAATTTCAAAGACTATATTTAAAAAAAAAAATTAAAAAAAAAATAAGACATTGCCACTTTACAAAGGAAGTTTTCCACGTGTCTCTAGGGGGTTTGGCCTTAATGTAGCAGCAACACCATGTTTATAATAAACTTTCCACAGACTTTTTTTCTGGTAAGAAAAGGAAAACTTGATTTCTTTAATGCTGACTCGATTAAGCTCAGTCGCTGCAGGGGAAGGACTTTTATTTTTCACCTTGTACAAGTAGCGATTTGTTTCTGTTTTCTGAAGCAAAAGCCACTATGCTCTGTAAAATAACTCTTAAAAGTAAATCTTTTTTATATATTCTGTTTTTAACAAAAGAAAGTATTAATAAAGTTGTTTTTAAAAAACGAACTCTGGATTTGTGGGACATTTGTTAAAGTTTTGTATGTTATCTGGAAAGCACTTAACACTTGACGACCCTATCCTGACAGTTTTAACTAACTTTAGGAATTAAAATACATGGATTTATTTCCATGTATTTAAAGGATAGCACAAAGGACCACTTGCTTCTTTATGAAAACAAACTATAGTCAAAGCACTAAGGGGATACTAAGCAATGGAGGCTGGGAGCTCCTAAAGTTTGGAAATAAATTGAGTGCTCATCAGATGATTAAAGGTATTATATGCTTTTTGCCTTTTTCTTGTGAAATACTAGAAACTTTTACTTCTTCAAAACATCCTTTTTAAGATAGGACAGAAAAGGAAAAATTACTTTTTGGTTGAACTGCTCATTAATCATGTCCCTTAAAGCCATGAACTGTGATGAGGAGTTTAAAGGGTAACCAAGCAAACATGGTGAGAACTACTGCACTAGGCTGACTCATCACTGTCATTCCCCTCACAACACTTACATTCATACTGAGCCTCTGCTGCAAGACGCAGATTTACTGACATAGTAAAACCTGGAGTTCCCTCGAATCGAAACTGTTAACATCATTCATGAATGGTTTTACTCTGCAAAGTTATCCGGATAAATCAGGAAACCTGTTGTCTTGAAACAATCAGGCCCAGAGGTTTCAGATGAGACACGGTGAGAAGAGAAAGGGCACAAAGTGTTTTTTTTTTTTTTTTTATGACCTACTGTGTGGAGCAAATACCTGCCGTGACTTTAGCCCTCACTTCTCCAGCACCCCAGGTGTATCATGGACTGAAAGGTCAACGTGTCATTTGTCATCGTCAGACGAGGAAAGGGATTTGTGAGTTGCACAGCCTGTGGTGCAAATAGGTTCTCTATGTTGATGAGAACTGACAAGCTCCACTGGACTGTGATTATAAAGCCTGCAAATAAGAGTTAAGTACCACAGCTATTGATTAGTCTGACTTTATCCCTCTGTGTTTTTGTGACGCCCTGGATTAGAATGCTTTTCTCTTTCTCTCCCCTTGCTCCTCTTATCACTTTTTTTATTTGCACTCAGGCATCGCTGCCATTAAACAAACTCCAAGGACACTGATGACAGCAGGGATGGAGAGACGTATGAGAGCGATAGCTGTGATTTCTCAGCCATGCAGAACTCCAGTGTTATTGCAGATTAGAAAATAAAGGATAGGTGTCTGCACACTGTTTTATTCTCCTTTTTTTTTTTTTTTATCAGGACAACATTTCAATCTACAAGAGCTTCCTCAGGTAAATGTGAAAACAAGCATTTCTCAACTCAAATCACCATCAACAGCTGGTCAGCAAGCAGCAAAGAAAGATTGGAAAACAACACAGTTAGTAGCATCAGATAGATCACAACATGACTGTGAAGTTAAACTTTACCTTAAGTCAGGACAGTGACATATATATTGAGATCAACAACAACTCTTTTTTTTGTTCATGCTCTCTGCATTCCTGGCATGCGTTCACATGCATTCACACATGGCCACAAACAGGGCCCAACCGGTCATGTCACGGCTTCTGCACTGATACTCTGCCCTGACCCAGTGACATGTAGTTGAAGCATAGACAGGACAACCATCACTCATGTCTGGAAAAGGCTGGATGTGCTTATGGTATTATGATATATTGCTAAAGAAAGCTGTAGAAAACATGGAAAGACTACAGAGATGTTAAGCTCTTTTAAATGTGAAAATCGGAGAAAATGTTCTTTTGTCATACTAATCCCAAACTGCATTAATCTCTTGTTGAGAAATTTCCAACAAAATATGGATTTTGCGGTGGGAGGTGACATGTAGAGCCAATGTCAGTGAAAAATAGAAAGAGAAAGCTTAAAAAGCTTAGTGGTCTCATTGAAGGCTTTGGAATTGCCTAATCTGTTGCATATTCATGTTAAATCTTGTTTCAATAAAATGCCCCTGGCATGTGGGACATTCACAGCCCCTTTTATGATTTGTTGAAACAATTAAAGGATAGGTTCACCATTTCCCCCCCAAAAAAATGTAAATATATATATAAAAGTAAGACCAGAAAACTCACAGTAGAGTCAGAAATATCTTTAAATGTGCCAAAAAAATTTCACAAACCATTCCCTCCACTATCAGGTTTTACTGGCTTTGTTTTGCATTGCTTTGGGACTCAAAATGTACTTTTTATCTATGCCAATTTAGACACAACTGACTGATGTAACGTATGTGGTGACAGGCCAACACTGATAGCATGGTGGTTCAGGGTTAAGAGCTTGTTTATGACTTAAGAAACATACTTTAGAATTCGGTTAGGCATGTCCAATTATATAATAGTTATTTTAATAGACAAAATAATGCTACAGGCGCAAAGGAGAGGAGAGCATGTAGGAAAGTAACATTACAAGTAAGCAAGTCTGCCCCATTCCTCTGCATGTTACACTGTGTCTCTGAAGACTTGCCATGCTTTCCCGTTAACCCAGAATGGCATTTTACCTTCATCTCTGGAGTTTTTTTATTTTTACACTTACTACTACTACTACTACTACTGAGTAAGAGAAAGTGCTGCACATTATCTCGATGTTGTCTCCTGGATTGAAATACTAGTTCATCGCTTCAAAGCTCACAACACAAAGTAGCACACGTTCCCCAATGGAAAAGATTCTTCTTCATCCCCGTTACCTGAGCCACTCAGCTAGAAAACAAATAGAATTTTTAAGTTCTTATCATTTCAACTCCTGCCAGGAAGTGAACATCAAAGATTCTCACCAACTCCACCCACCCACTGCCTTGTGGTTTTCACATCTGCTTGGCCCAATGACACACTGTCGAGGGGAAACGCAGCTCCTCTGAATGTGTGAGATGAGTTTCCCACACGCAAACAGAGCCCACCTCTGGATGGCATCACCAGCTGGTAACTGAATACAGGGTAAGACAGTCTAGTCTGTGTGTGTGTGTGTGTGCGCGCACGTGCATGCCCCCATGTATTCTTTCTGAAGTTTTAGATGAGTATAGACTGCATGCCAGTGCCAGGGTACACAATCTTCCCTATGCAGAGAATTTTAATTGTTGTCAATAGCACTTCACCATGTGAAGTCTGGAGCTAATACAGACTGCAAAGACCATACATTCTCTCTGTATACCTGAAACATTTTAAAATGTAAAATCAGGTGACAATGTTGTTTCAGTGATTTATTTCAAAACCATTGAAGATGATACAAAATACCTAGGGGTAGTCTAGTCTAATCTAAGTCTGTAGAAAACAAGTTCAACTATTAGTGTGGTGGTGAAAAGAGTATCCATAGGTTGAAGTAATAACAAATGCTAGATACCATTTTCTTGTGGGTCAGAAGATACGTGTTATTCGTTCTGATTCTGACCAGTGCCTATAAAACTACATCATGGATTGGAAGTGAAGATGGTGATTGTCAAATAAATATTATAAAAATATGTGCATATGAACAGGAATAAGAGTCTACAGCTCACTAGCAGCTCGGTGAGGCTCACTAACACATTCACATACTAACCAATTCACTAAACACAAAGTACAAGTGAGGCTGATGGAAATGTTGTGGGACCCCAGATTTTTAAAAAAGGTTGTTTCTGGATATTAAACAATACTGGTGTTGTATGTAAGTTCAAACAGTGAGAGTGATCCATGCCATGCATGCAGTGAAACCTGCATGTCCATACAGAGATAGCTACTTGTTGCACTTTCACCTACTTCCTCCCTCATCCTGTAACTCAGACGAACACCTGGCTGAGACCAGCTGACACAGGATACATGGAGTACACAGTTTAAGAACAGTCCCGAAGCCAGACTGTTCTTTTTCTTATCGGTTTTAGTGCCTTAAAAAGTCTTAAAGGCCTGACCTTATGCAGCACCTTCTTATCAATGCAGATAAGTGTGACGTGCACAAGGGGTTAAAGAGC
Organism: Lateolabrax maculatus; assembly: GCA_031216445.1. Classification (NCBI taxonomy): domain Eukaryota; kingdom Metazoa; phylum Chordata; class Actinopteri; order Acropomatiformes; family Lateolabracidae; genus Lateolabrax; species Lateolabrax maculatus. The sequence continues at coordinate 11,332,620 of CM062218.1, forward strand.
AGTGGGTTTATAACCACTGCAACTGCTTGACCTCATGGCTATGGATTAGTCTGAACTAATCAGTTATATAATAATGAAGTATGAGGTTAGACAATCATGATTACAGTATTATTTAAAAAGAAATAAAATAAATATATATGTATACAGCTCAAGCTTTGAACTGTTAGTTTTTATGTTATAGAGGATGTTTTAACTTTTGAGTAGAAAAGCGCTCTGTAAATAAAGAGTATTATTGTCAGGCTGTAGACTTCTAAGTGAAATCAGTCAATTTACTTCCATTCAAGACATTATTTCAATTCAATTAAATCAAATTACTTTTACGTCACTTGATTTCTTTATTCATATGAGAATGCATTTTACACTGAAATGTTCTTATGAATAAACCCCATTCACTTTAATTCTTTGTTACAGACTTGCAGTTCAGGAAATGAGAGTATGTTTGTGGAAAAAGTCAATTTTCTGTTTTCATGCTTTGAGGAATAACTGCTTCCTGCATGGACCCAATACAAAGAAGCCCTCATACAGAGAAGCCCTCGTTAGACAGTAGGGCTGTAAAGGCAGTGCCAAATAGACACATACATATCATAAAGGCACCTCTTGTTGCCAGGAGACACTTTAACAAGAGTTTTGACCCTGGCGCTCACTGTGCTCTTTATTTAGCAGCTGTTTTCTTCAGCTATGCTGACACCTACTGGTCTCTCTTTGAACTAACAGCTGTAAATGCTGGAAAATTGATGCCCATGTATGTTGGCAGTGTGGGGGCTTTTCTCTGATCTGCTGCTATGGGATAAGGTTGCACAGCAATTGCTCTCCTACTAAAGTATAGTTATGTCTTCATAATAACCTTTCAGGGCTATCTTGTGAGTTGTATTTGTTACAGACAGTACTGTACTGGAATTTTTAAGTTTTAAATTTGCATTTAGGCCCATTTAGACGCTCCTCATATAATAAAGCTTTGTAAGACTTCATGATATTTCATACTTATAAAGGTCCCCTCCAGACATGTTTTAAGACACATTAAAATACTCTGCTTTGAATAATAATTTGTGAATGATTAAATTTTAACTGAGCACAAAGAACCTTTCCTGGACATACATAATTCTGCACAGTGTGGCTCAAACACCTGCATCAAATAACAATAAGCATAACACATTTTTGAGTGGAGGGGGATCTTTAATACCAACAGAATACAATAGAACATATGAAACATTCTGTGACTTCACCCAGCAGAAAGGATCAGAGTTGTTGGTGCATAAAAGGGTTCAACTTTGACGCACTAGACGAAAGCATTTAAAGATCAAAGTCTTTCAGTCTTTTCATTGGTATGCATGGTGGACATGATACTGAAGTAGAACAAAAGACAGATCAATGGGTGCATTAACAATTTAAAAGAAACACATTTGATCAAGGAAAGATAAATATAAAAACAAACTATCCACCATGACTAATAAATGACTTTTCCATTTTAGAGTGCTTGTCAGTGAACAACCTGTTTTGCTGCTTTAATCTGTCCTCCTCCTCTGCGTCTCCACATCTCTCCCTCTCACTCTCGTCTTTGCTGTCGTCCTCCCCGTCAGCCTCCCCCCTCTCCGTCTGGGAGCGCTGCTTAGGGAGCAATGCCACAACTGGGCAGCAGGTGTGCTCTTTAGCACTGCAGCACACAACCCACTGCAGTGCTACCATGTTGGTGTGTACAGAGTGTGTTTGTGTGTATGTGTGTGTGTGTGTGTGTGTGTGTGTGTGTGTGTGTGTGTGTGTGTATGCGTCAGGCGTGCCTGCCAGGTTGGCCACTGCTGCTCCTGCCACTCCGCTGGAGGAGAGGGGGGAGATAGAGAACGCTGGAGGGACGGAGGGAGAAAGAGAGGAAGGGGGATAGAGAGACAGAGAGAGGGAGTCCAGGCCCAAATAAAGCCATGGGGGCTGGGGCTGGGCTGGGTCCCCTTCTCCTATAAATACGCTGGCTGTCTGGAGGTTCGGGTTTGGTGGTTGGGGCTTTGGACCAGCAACCACTACTGCTGCAGCAGCCTTCCTCAGGGGATTCTCCACCGCATACTCATCATCATCCTCATCCTCCTCCTCATCCTCCTCACCCTGGTCCTCAGTGTTCTGGGCATCCAAAATGCCTCGTGTGGACGTGGACCTCAAGCTGGACTTTAAGGATGTCCTCTTCAGACCCAAGAGGAGCAGCCTGAAGAGTCGCTCAGAGGTTGGTGCTGTTGATTAGCTGCACTCTGATAATGTAATCAAATGTTACAGCTACAGTTCAATCATCCACCAGACCAGAATGACTTCTCTGGAGGAGTGTAATCTGTTTACTGCTGCGTTCAGGAAGTAGGCTTTACTTTACGCCTCTACAGTGGGTGACAAAATAGAGTTATGTTTACTATTTATACATGGGGGTGGATGGTAGGGGGGCATTCTTTTTGGGGGCCTATTTGCTACACTCATATCATCATGAGTAAAGATAAAAATTGTACATATTTATTCACAGAGCAGCAGCAGCAGCAATGACATAAATGAACCCCATAATCATAAAGGATGTCTCACTAAACCTGAGAAGTGCGCGCTCAGTGTAATTCTATATTTGTCTTTTGTGTAACCTGGTGGGTGTACACTGCCTTTGTACTCCGGTGAGCGAAAAAGCTACCCTGAAGGAGCATGTAACAGTGGAGTGACCTTCCTAAAGGTGACAGAAAACAAGGCTAGCCTGTGCCAGGCAGAGGCTATAAACAATAACTGTCTGCAGACGGTGAAAACAACAAAAGAAAAAGAGGAGTGTCAGGGATGAAAAGGAAGATTATGATCAGAACTGACTTGGTTTTGTCATCAATCATTGTCATCGGCAGATATAACCACGGTGTGTGAAGCACCCACTGATTTTTTTCTCTCCGGGGCAACACAACCTTCCCCCTTGTTGCTTTATCCTCGCAACTTCCTCAACTTAATTATTTGTCACTAGATCGGGGACTGGTACCGGCCCAAGATCATGGTACTGGTGTGTTGGCACTGGATCTGGGGTGGAAGGTGGAGGTGGGTGGGACTTGGCTTCTGAAGCCAATTCTGAGAGGTGGCGAGCAACATGAGACTCGGGAGACTTCTCAGAAAACCTGTTTAAAAATAGTACTGTGCGTTACAGTCAACCAGAGCGCATTCCATATGCCAGAGATATCAGGATAACATTAGATATATATACACTGGCACAGAGAACACCCAGTACTTGAGCATGCACTTATGTTTACTGAGTGTAGTTAAGCCTATTCTACATTTTGTCCATCAAATCCTCGTTTCCCAAAGTGACCAGAATAATAAAGAAATTACCTAAAATAACTGACACGATTTCAGAAGACAACAGTCTACACAAGACATCGCAGCATGGCAATATGCTGCAGCCAACTCTAATGGCCCGTGCACTCTGAAAGCATCCATCTGTTGACATTCTGACTCTGCTCGTGTTTAAATTATTTCTGCCGAGGCGATATGAACATCACGGAAAATAAACTGCATCAATATCAGACCCCATGGTAAGCTGCTCAGTAATCAAGCGCTGATGCACCACCACTGAGCAGAAACGTGTCTCTTCAGTCTGGACTTTACCAAGGTTTTTGCAGATGCTCGCACATCTGAATGATGACCGCACCTCTGGAGTTAACAAAAACACTAGCAACACACCAACAAATAGAAGATGACAGCAAATGTACTATGTTTAGGCCCCTCAAATTGTATGGCTGCACATGTATCGAGGGGGATTTGTGATTTGTGAAAAACTGATTTTATCTACAATAATATTGGATTCTGTTATTTGAAATGGTCAAATTCATAGCATAAATCATAAGAATGCTTTAAAACTGCTTGGATGCTTTGGATCCATGTGTCATACTTGTTTTACTAATGACTTTAGTGGAAAGTCCTGCTGAGTCAGGACAAAAATAAGAGGCCTATACTGCAGCAAAACGGTGGAAACGCACTACTGGATGCTCTTCCCTTCCGATCCGTACCTCTTTCACCCCTTTCCTCTTCCTCCTGCCGTTATGAGTTATAGCCTCGTTGTTGCTGTGACAGTATAAATGATTCCACCGTGAAGGTTATGGCATACTTTGCACTGTTAGCCCACTTCCACAGCTGAAGTCGTTTTGCATAATAATGTCTTGGCTCTGCCCAACAAAAGCACTTTTAGCACTACAAAACTGTTGGATTTAACTAAATGAAATTGTTTTGAAAAGTTTAAACCCCCGGATGTGTTGTAGGCCAATTGAGCAATGGTGTGTTTTATTGCTTATGAGTTCAACTTTTCATTTGTAAGAAGATCAGTGTGTTACTTTAAAGGAACATAACGTATGTGTAAACTCCACTCATACTGAGCAGCTTAATGTTAGCTCACTGGGATAAGATTTATTCATAGCAGTTCTTTTTGAAAGGAATCGATGCCATGACTTGCATCATCAGTGCAGATAAATACTTTCCTGTAAAGTGAGCAGCCGGTGCATCACAATGGGCCCTGTCCGTTTCACGTAGCTTATCACATTACAGCAGCACTGGCGGAGCTGACCCCCAGATCTAAATGATTCTGAGAATCACCATTGTGACCACACAGACTCAGGACACGAGCCACACGAGCTGCTCCCATTTCCAAGAAAATCTGCCTTAGAAACAAAAATAATTGATCAGTCCCATAAAACTCTTTGCTTGTAGTTGGCTAAGATTAATGTTCATGAAACACGTCTGGTCCTCCTCAGGTGAACCTTCAAAGGACCTTCACATTCCGCAACTCCAAGCAGACCTACACTGGCATCCCCATCATCGCCGCCAACATGGACACCACAGGGACGTTTGAGATGGCACAGGTCCTGAGCAAAGTGAGTGGACAGAATGATCATTGTGTTTGTGCATTTGTCCTGTGCGGGCCAGCCAACATCTCTTTCTTTGCAAGTAGGCTATTTGACAAGGACTCACAAAACAAAAACCAGGACGGCGGGGGGAGCCTCGAGAAATACGTAAATGAGCAAACTTGTCCTAGAAGCAGTTAGACATCTGCCAGCGTGTGGGATGTCTTTTGTAACACCTACTGACTCAGGAAATCAAAGTGGCTGTAATCATTATGTGAACTGATTGATTTACTACTCAGTCTGACAGCATGTTGTTTTCTTGCACGTAAATGGCCAGATGAAAGCAATTTCTTGTGTGTGAAACAAATCTGGAGACGGGAAACCATGATGATTAATAAGAATAAATATCACAAATGAATAGACAAAACATGCAATGTGTATTTTTATGTTCGTATAATTTCCTAAATATGTAAATAATTTCTTTCTTTCTAGCACACCCTCTTCACAGCCATTCATAAACACTACTCTGTAGAACAGTGGAAAAACTTTGCTGCTAATCATCCAGACTGCATAGAGGTAATATCAGCAAGGTTTTCCTTATTTTCCCTCATTAGCAACGGGAACATAATTACGCACATTTGCATTCATAAGGGTCTCCTCCTAAAAGGCAAATGTGGCTTTTCTCCACAGCATATAGCTGCCAGCTCAGGCAGCGGCAAGGCAGATCTGGAGAACCTGTGTGCCATCCTGGAAGCCGTCCCTGCCCTCAAGTACATCTGTCTGGACGTAGCCAACGGATACTCTGAGTACTTCGTGGAGTTTGTCAAGACGGTCAGAGAAAGGTTCCCCAAACACACCATCATGGTAAGGGAGAAGTTTCCCCCCCCCCCCCCTTGGCGGGCAGCTGTGGCTTATGGGATGTGCTGTGAGGCTGTGTCTCGGGTCTGACGCTGTCTGCCTTGCAGGCTGGCAACGTGGTGACGGGGGAGATGGTGGAGGAGCTCATCCTCTCCGGCGCTGACATCATCAAAGTGGGCATCGGGCCAGGTGGGTGGGTGCAAGCGTCGGAGTGTGTCTGCTAACAGTCTGAGGAGTGTGCTCCCTGTGAGCAAGCACGAAAGTGCACGGGCCTCGTATCCAAACACAGACCCGACAGAGACGGGCAGGCATGCGAGCACACTCATGAGCCAGAACGACAGAGACGAGGTCTGACTTGCAGCAGCTTTTACTTTATAGACTCATCAAATGCCTCTTAGTGTTTTGTGTGTCCTTCATATAGAGAGCCTTTGTTAATGCAGCAGAACAGAGAATTTTAACAAAAGAAAGAGCTCTACTGCCAATTATTATATTTTTTTGCTAAAACTCCTAGAGGCCTGGCATTTAATTATCTTGTTCCATATGAGGTAGACAATCTCTGATATCATCTGGTGCTGTTTTTCTGTCTCCAGCCTCCAGACCTGAAAGACAACAGGTTCCTGTAGCTACAGCAGCAGCAATTAAACACAGACGGGCACAGTTACATGAGGATGGACTTTTATAATGTGTGAACTGTGTGTTGCAGGGTCTGTGTGCACAACAAGGATCAAGACCGGAGTGGGTTACCCACAACTCAGTGCTGTAATAGAGTGTGCAGACTCAGCCCATGGACTCAAAGGACACATTATCTCGGTAAGTCCCACATTATGGTACAAAGAAAAACAGGGAACAGCCAGAGTAACTGAAGTTAGTATAATGTTGAGTATATAGTGTACTGTACTTGTCGAGGGAGTCAGTGGCCCAGTTCCTCTCTGTGTGGTCACTTCAGATGTAGAGGAGTAGAACAAAAAGGTACAAAAATATAATTTGCAATTAGTTATTTTGGCCTTCAAAGAAAACATTTGTTTTTTTTCATGTGAAGCTATTTAATTGTGTGTCCAGCTTTTTATCATACAGGATAGGGTCTTAGCGAACATTTTCCATGGACCCATACCTAATCCATAGTAGATCAACATGATAGCCTGCGTAACAACCAGTGATTCAATGTGTTTCATTTGCTTACTTGTTTTTGCTTTTAAATTGAACGAGTCCATAATATGCTGTTGCTTAAAGGTTTTTAATATTTTCTAATGTTGATAATAATACTGGGTTGCAGCCAGTAGAGGGCATCCTCATTCTTCCGAAGTTGATAAAATAATAAAAAAAACTTTTGATTCAGAGTGAGGCCATACTGTAGGACTGATATGTATTTTTGCTCTGTCCAGGACGGTGGCTGCAGTTGCCCAGGAGATGTAGCTAAGGCCTTTGGTAAGTGTGCAACCCACAATATTTGTTCTTTTCATTATTAAATGTGTCACATATGGGGTCATATATGACTGTACTGTACGGTTCTACAAATCTAACCACCATTGCTTCTCTTCCTTTGCTCCTCAGGTGCGGGGGCTGACTTTGTAATGATGGGAGGAATGCTTGCAGGCCACGACCAGTGCACTGGGGAGGTTATTGAGAAGGACGGCAAGAAATACAAACTCTTCTACGGCATGAGCTCTGACACAGCCATGAAGAAATATGTGGGTGGAGTTGCCGAGTATAGGTGAGCAACTGGTATCAGGAGATGCATAATAATTGTTGAGTTCATAAATTAGGTTCAATCAGCGTTGGCAACCAATATGCTTCTAAGATTTGCTATTATCTTTGATATAACTTTATCTATATGTATATATTTATATATGTATTCAGGTTAATAACTCATATGTCTGTATTTTGTTTTTTTGTATATACTCTAGATGACTCAAAACCTGGACACAAAGAATTGTACTCATGGCCAATATAGATGCCATAATACTCCCACAAAATATAGGATAACAAAATCACGCCTTTTTAAAAAGGGAAATTTTAAAAAGGAGTATTAAGGTTTTCATACATGTATTTTAAACGGGTATAAGAGCTGAATAAGCACATACAGTGCGTTTTATCAATAAATGTTATTTCTGTTTTAACTACAAAATGTCCTTACTCCTACCTATCCCTCTCTCCTGTCTCGTCTGCTCTCAGGGCGTCTGAGGGGAGGACAGTGGAGGTTCCCTACAGAGGAGACGTGGAGAACACCGTTCGTGATGTGCTGGGAGGCCTGCGCTCCACCTGCACCTACGTGGGCGCCGCCAAGCTCAAAGAGCTGAGCAGGAGGACCACCTTCATCCGTGTCACACAGCAGTCCAGCCAAATGTTCACTTAGCAGTGGGGCGTACACATGTCCACACACCTACACGCAGGTTGCATGATATTGTACATGTGTTATGCAGAGTTGAAACATGCAATAATAGGACAGTGCTGTCAAACATAGGGGGGGAGGACACACACACACACAGACACTTCTACATGATCACCCAACCTGTTTCTCTCAGGATATTTGCTGTCAGAAAGCTGTTAGTCTCCTGCAGGTTGTGATTAAAAGAAACTCAAAGATTGACTTGAAACATTCTCTCAGAAGAATCACAGCGCTTAATCAACTTAATCCTACATCGAGTGCGTTTACATGCTTACAGTCGCCATAATGTGCTATTGAATGTACCAGATTACATTTTTGAATGGGCGCGTGCAAATGTTATAGCAGCTTGGATGCATTTTTTCTCCGTTTTGGGAAATGGGAGTTAGAGAGCCAGACTACTGAGTCATTTGTACTTCATCTTTCAAAATACTCTTATTTCTAAATATTTCATAATCTTAATTTCTTAATCACCATATCAAGAATAAACTAAAATGTGAGCTAACACATCACATGTAAACACACTCAGCAGGAGGAGGCTGATACTTGTGCTAAGACCATTTGGGGAAACTGCTGAACTGTATATTGGAAAGAATGTCCAAATCAATATGCAAGATCCAGAGACATCACCCTTAAACTGTCACTGGAGAAATCATGTCGCAATAAAGTGCATGGAGGACCCTCTGCTAGTTTGTTTGGTGTTGATCATTCTCTCCAAGGTGTGCAAATCATATTCCTGACAGACACCATAATAGTGTATCTCTCCTTAAGTGTCTGTGTGCATGTGTTTTTTTTGGGTGTGTCAGGAAGATTACACTGAGCCAGATGAACATGAAGACCTCAGGATTTATGTATTCCAAACATTTAACATATTTGAGATACACTTGATTCACCCTGCTGTGCATGTAAAGCAGTCAGGTTTTCTTCACTGTTTCCACTGTGCCTGACAGTTTGAATCAAGGGCTTCAGAGAAAAGTCATACAAAGTAATAACACAATTGAACACTATTAAATGACAATTCTAAAATACATACGGGAAAAGCAGCACTTACACAGTTTCATTGTAATTGGAAAGAAGACAGAAAAATGTGTTAGTAAACCCAAATGATGAAAGAATGATCAGTGTGATTCATCTTTCTGGACAAGAAAGTCCATATTTGTTTGTTTTAGAGGTTTTCTATGAAAACCTTTGGGACAATGCAGGACAAAGTTTCTATCTATTGCACTCAAGCAACCGTTGTAGTTATCAACCTGGCCAGGAGATTTATTTAGTCACCAAATATCTGTTCTGCTACATCATTCATTCTTTAACCCAAATTCAATTTTCTTCTGAGATTTTAGATTAGGATTTCTTATTTGGAATATCTGCAAGATCTTATTAAATCTTCTATTCTGTCCTTTAACAATGACAATAGCTGTGGTACATAAAGTGTATTCTTTATTTCCTGTTTCTATTTTGTAGCATACATGAGTGGACAGCAGAGAAAAACTGGAACGGAACAATTATATGAAGTGCAATATAGTACTCCTGTGAACTGACCTAACCATTGTAGGTATTGGGGATTTCAGGTCTATTGTACACTAGAGGGGACTATTTTCTGCTCAATTTCAGCACTAAACCAAATTAATGGAAGAAAAAATATCACAGCTACATAATGCATACATTTTAAATGCAGCATTTGTATTTTTTAGTGGTGATATTCAAATAAAGACACAAGTCACCCATTTATTCCAGATATGTCAAGGTTTCATTTTCTTTTTCAAAGAGGTGCATTTGTACAGATGTCAATACATACACCAACAGGGTTTCTCCATTGCTATAGAGGAAAGGGGTGGTGAGACACAGGGACTTGGTGAGTACAATATAGTACAAACAAGTTGGCTGGGAACTGCTGCGCCCCCCCCCCGCAGGCCAGGCTGTCTGTGCTGATGTCCAGGTTCTCTGCCACCGTCTCATGGGCCAAAAAGTTTCAATTCAGTACTTGGGTGTCACAGGTGAGCAGAGAAACATCCAGACAGACTGGTTGGTGGCCTCAGGGCTGAGTGTTCAGAACAGGGGGAGGAATCAAATGAGCCACAGCTGACAGATAAGCTCCACCCCATCCGTGGCAGTGGGCAGGGTCAGAGGTCGCGAGCCGTCCAGCCTGTCCCCTGCTGAAGTGTTTTTCGCCTTGCACAGAGAGGCAGATCAAAGACGTTCAGTACACTGAAGAGTAATCCAAGCCATCTCCAGCATAATACACTTAATATCATAATAATAATAATTCATAGTTAATTGTCAAATAATGACATTTGTTAATCATATCAAATTATATGTAATACATTTACATATCTTTTAACCCATATGAAACAGCCCACTATGTAAATTGATTGGGGTGAAACTAAACTGTTAAGTGGGCCTCTACAAGATTTTTTTTTTCTTTCTGCCTGAGTTGGTTATCCAGCGCTATGGACATTGACGACGTCATACAAAAAAAAAAAGGAATCCTGATCGAATTCTGTTCACTTTTAAAACACAACAAAGTGCCAAAAACACATCCTTTTTGCAAAATGAAAGTAAAAACATCAAGAAACAAAGAGCACACATGCCTTTTTTTCTGATTGAAAAGCTCACACACCAACATTCATTTTATTTGTAAAATTGTGCAAGAAGCCAATTAAAAAAAAATAAAAGACGACATTAGCAGTGTTCCTCCGGTGAGGAAGCTTGTCATAAAAACTCAACAATGACACATTCTCTACATAGTTTTAAGTCCCCTGACATTATATTGAGTGCTACAAGGGGACCAAAAACACAGAAAAAGCTCCTGCACCAAAGATAATGCAAACAAAGCAAAGGTTTGTACGCACCGTTTTCACACCGCACAACCACGCCAAGCTGTGCCGAACTCCTTACAAACGTATCCGTCAAATTTGAACTCAAAAGGGGAACAAAACAAAACCTTATTAACGGCACAGCCTGGCTGGTGTAGGGTGGAAAAGATTCCAAACAAACACAAACACAACAAAAGAAGGGATGCATTCCATGAGAAAAGGTTTTCCTAGTAGAAAAGAACCAAGGAACCACCTAACACCTCGGCCCGTTGGACCCAAGAACGCGCCGGGCGCCAAGCGAGATGGAGCACAGACAGATAAACACAAGGTTACGGCAAGGTGATGTGCAAAAACTTAAACTGAACCATCTCTCTTTTTCATCATTATTCACCCCCTTTTTTTTTCATTCTCATTCTCTCTGCAGTCTGCTTTGAATGAATGTTACCCCTAGGGAAGGTATCGGTCTGAGACAGAGGGGTTAGACCAAGCCCATCCTAGGATTAGAAAGTGCTGAAACATTATCAAGTCGTTTACATCTACTTACATGTGCATCTCTGTTGGTTGGTTGTTGTTTTTTTCTTTTTTTCTTTTTCTTTCTTTTTTTTTCCTGTTTTTTTTTTACAAAAAGTGGTCCCCACTAGCAATGAGGTTTCTTTTTTTTTCTGTGGGTATCACCATGAGCCGCCGCGGGTCAGGGCTTATGATCTCACAGACAATTAGAGGAGGAAACACTCATTTACACACATGCGTCACACACCCCTGACACGCTCATACACATTTGAACAGCAGGTGTACGTAAGCACACACACTACACACGACATATGGTGCAGACACACAAACACACACCGAGGAGACATGACACACATGACATGTCCTCTCACACACACACACTCAAATTTAGGAAGGCCGCAAGGACAAAAGGGAAAGAGAGGTACAGACAGACTCTCCATTGGTTTTGTTTCTCTTCACAAACATCCCGACTCTTGTTTTACAGATGTGACACTCACATCAACAGACAGTAAAATACACAAGCCATTAACAAGGATGAGACACTGGAGTAGGACTATGCTACATACACTTGGCACAGCAAAGGGGGGTGGGGTGGGGGGACAAAATATAAGTATTGCACATCGTGGTACATTTACCGGGGATATAAAGGTTAAATTTGGGATTATTTTCACAAACTTAAAACTACACAAAACCCTCAAAAAATTCTAAAACCTTGCTATGATGTGCCATTCCCTCTCCTGCATTCACAATGTGTCTACATTTCTGATTGCTTCGTTTTCATAGTCTATTTTTAGGCATGCATTTACACTTAAGTATAAGTTAGCAATGAAAAGGAGACCCAATATCAAAAGATGATGTTACAAGGGGAACAGGCAGTCCAGGCCAGCCCTGCTATATCCAGGCCGGGCCACACTGAAAGGTAGCGAACGGTTGTTGAGGGTAATCGATTGCTTTCCCTCAAGAGGAGGTACTTGTGAGGCTGGCTGGCTATGATTGGGTACCTGAAACAAAGTTAACGAGGTCACTACGGGAGCCGTGGCAACGAGGCAGACCTGGGCGGAGTCAAAACACCTGCTGGTTACTTCGGGAGCACGCGACGTATGCTCACCTGCGGCGTGACAACAGAGTTTATGACTCTGACCAGCTGGGACAGTGGAGGTTTTGGGGGTTATGTTTAGTTACTGCATATATGAGAATCTTCCCTGAAAAACTAGCAACTGATGTTGCAACTGCAATTCCTATAGATTTGAATGTACTTTATGATGAGGGGAATAGTGTTGAGTGAGCGAGTTGTGTTCAGGTATATTAACTTCTAAAAAGATTTTCCTGTGTATGACAAAATTGTGTTTTTCTCTATGGGAAGAAAGGAGGAGCTGTTTTGGTTGTAATGCTAGAGGATTATTATTAAATGTTTATTGCAGAGAATTTGAGTGGAATGACGTGTATTTGTGTGTGTTTCCACTCGTACACGAGGAGAGTGCCTGAATATCGTCGAACTATTGCTTTTTCTAAAGTAACCAAAGCAACAACAGCATCACTTGGCTTTGGCTAAAATTGTTTTCGTTTTTTAACCTGACAAGTTTTGATGGTCTGAGTGGCTGACAGGTTTGTTTAGATGTTGTGGTTCTGCTTTTTTATTAGCTGGGAAGGTTGGACAAAAAGAAAAGAAAAGAAAATGGACATATATGTACATAACACACAGCCACTCATACACATATTGCAAAACATGCGCGCACACACATACTACTATTTCTACTACTAATGATCATGATGTTTCAATAGGAAAAGGAAGAAATTAAAATGCACTACTGTGGCGGTGTTGATCTGAGTAACCCTGTTTTATTATAAAAAATAAAGCATTTGCAAATCTCATATGGGGTCTACTCATTCACTCACCATCACCATCCATCTGCCCATTTACTCAACCAACTATCTACCCGTTCCTCATCCATCTGAGCACACATCCATCCTGCCATCACCCTGGTAAACTCCCACCACCTGAAACAGCTAAACCTATAATATTAGTAGGATAAAAAATACGACTGATCCACTTGTTAGAGGCAACCAACGATGCTGCCAACTAAAAAATATCTCTGCCATATAACAACACCTAAATACAGAGGCTGAGTAGAAAGCTCAACAGATATGCCTGCAGGAAGCCACCTCGTCTCCACCTCCTTAACAAGACCATGGTGCCAGCAACCTGCACATGCTAATCTAACTACTGTGCACTAAAGTATTGTTAGATGCAGCATGAGAGAAGCATTTACATGTTAAATGGCATGTTTCCACCATCACTGACAGATTTAATGTTTTGCCAATTTAATTTAGTTTTTCAGAATCATCAGGTGGTACACACCTATCATTACACCTTAAAAAACAAGCTCAGAAAAAGGACAGAACTTGTGAGGTTGTTCAACTTACAAAGCCTTACTTACACAGCTCTAAATGTCGGGACAACCAAGCAAGCACATCTGTTGAGGTAACCGCTACATTTTAGCAAATTAGGGTTTCAGCTGGCTGAAAGCACAGACCGTGTTCAAAACTGAACCCTAGTCCCTACACCCTGGTTTCAACTGCAGGAAAATTGAGACTTTGTCAAATTTTCCTTCAAACAGTAAATTCAGTAGGCAGGCACGTGTTAAAATTCTGGTTTACAGCTATGGTTATGTTCATAAAAACTCAAATGTAATTTGACTTCAACTGCGTTGGTGTAGAAACTTTTCCTCTACAATGTGAAAGTGCCTGTTGAGGAACAAAAACCCTGGTCTCCTCCAGTGTGTTAAGTGGTCTAGGGCTCGTTTCAGGACAGGGCTGTTTAAAAATTATGTCTCCACCTTCCTCCCTCCTCCTGATGTGCAAATTGCAAGATTCTCTTAAGTACAACTCCAAGTACAAACACTGGACATTTAGCACTATCTATGTATCAAATGAGTATATCCTTTTCCTATACACAATATACATACACTCATACACAAACTTGCACACATACACAAACACACCACAGAGCAATTTCTGTACAACTGTACTGTTAGCAGTGTGCATTAATCCAATGTCAGTCGACTAGTGTCTTTGCAGGAGGGACAATATGCACCAAAAAGCATCTGCATTCATCTAAATCAAGAAATACAGTACACATTTTAAGTCATTGAGTTTCAGTGATGGCCTGTACTGTTCTGTGTTTGTGTAAGCAGGTGTGTGTGTGTATGGACAGAAACAGACCAGCATCATGCACACTCCAGCACACACAAACACACACACACATAACAAATATATGACACCCTTCAAAATTCTGTGGCGCGAGCTTCTAACCTATGCTCTTAGTCTACTAAAAAACATTGTTGGGATATTTCAAAGCCATTTCCTTGTTAATCCTTATGCCAAATCCCAAACTTTCAAAACACATTCTAATACTATTCCCTAGCTTTTGCCTGGTTAGCTGGCTGGACAAGTGCACATGCTGAAAACCATCATATTCTTTACTTTAGTCACCACCATTTTACTCAAACCATCTGTTAACTGGAATTTTCTCCAGTACCTGTCACAATCATCCCTTTCTTTGTGATCCCATGGCACATCTGCTCCAAACGACCCCTTCACTTTTCCAAAAGCTTCACCTTTCCAAAGTGCTTTTGCTACTTTCTACCCTTGTCTAAATAAAAAAATCTAATAACATACAGTACTGAGTAAATAAAGAGACAACAAAAATTTGTCGGCTGTATGGTGAGTGTGACAGGTGTGTTAAGTGCTTTGAAACATCTTGACCCTCTCAGACATGACATGCAGATTCTCTCGGTTCCTCTCACACAGCCTTTTTCAATAAAAAAATATAAAGAAATTCATCAAAAAACGATGAGGATTGTATGAAGTCCTCCTCTTAACATTTTTTTAAAGTGAAGTTCGCCAACCCAGTGTGTTTGCACTTGTATGTATTAGGTTAGGGTATCTCACATTTATACACTAACATTGACCCACCTAGGTTCAAACTAGGACTAAATGACCCCTGATTAAGGTTTTTGACAATCATTTAAAACAACTATCTGGCGAGATAGAAGATAAGGGGTTTAAGAAAAAAAAAAAGTAAATTAAAATGCTCAAGATGAAAGTAAGGACTCCACTGTCATCAAAGTGAACAGAGTAAGTGTTGTTCCCTCTCTTTTGTGTGTCACACTGGCACCACCTGATGACATCACTGGTCAGGTCTGGCACACCCTGATGACACTGGTACGTTAATACTAACTCCCACTCTGATTGAGCAAATTAACATTTTCATGATCTACCCACAAATCCTTCATGCTCAGCAGTGGCTGACATTATATTACTCCTGTGGCCCAGTGTAAAACCACTGGCGTGGCCAGAGGTGGGAGAGTGTTTTCAGGCAGCCTCACGAGCAGTGTGTAGGGAGTGAAATCCCTGTCAAGAAGCTAACTGTGAGTTAATTCAATTTTAAATTTACATAATATGTCATGTGTAGCCAGCCAAGAATAGCCATCAAGCATTGCTCCTGTGTGCCGCACAGCCACCAATAAACATTTAGCACGCTTCAGATATCCCTCACCTTAAGTCATCTCATGAAAACCACCAAAACGGCACCGATTGCTTGTGTGATATCAAATCCATCTATAAAAAATGTGTTATAAACTACATGGACTTAATGTAAGGTGATACCATGTAGAGTAAATTTACCTCTACAGTACAGTATTCAAGATAGAAAAATAAAAACTGAAAACAAAACTTTAAAACCAAGACAAATTAAACATTAATGTGGGCATTCATCTTTTTTTTGTTGAGTCCTTTTATGTTTTTTCCAAATCTCAATGGTTACTTAACAGTCCTGCTTGACTTCACTTGCCAATATTCGACCTTCCCTCAATGCTGACTTTCACCTCATGAGGGATGAAGGAAGGTTTGGGCAGGGTCATAGGTGGCTCCTCCTCTGATTTTTCTACTTTTCGACCTTCAGGGGCAGACCATCTCCGCTTCCTGCCTCCCGATGGCTTACTGGAGCCAGCTTCTGCGCTGCTGGCAACCTGACCTTTAGAAACTGACCCTCTTTCCCCAAACATGAGATCTCCATTTTCCACATTCCCATTTCCACCCTTCCCTCGCTGGCTGATGCCATTCTCCCGCTCGCTGTGCCTGGCGCCTCCTCCACTGCAGCTTTGGGGAGCGTCTGAGACAGCTCTGTAGGATTTGAGGAGCCCAAGGTTGGAGGCTGGACTGGAGGCAGGGGTGGCCGGCTCCAGGGGCTGAGACTTCTTCAGAGATCCGTTCCTCAGGTTCTTTAGGGTGAGTGAAATACAAACATCGCCCACAGAAAGCTTGGTGCAAGGCAGCTCCAGAAGCTGAGTGGTCCGGTCAGGGCTACATGAAGACCAGCCTTGGCCAAAGACGAAGAAGGGGTACTCCACCAAGACCTCCACACTCACCTGGTGGACAGGGAATGGTGGAAAGACACATCAACACAAAGGCCCTTCAATACAAAACCTTGTCTTTGCTTTAATGCCCCTAAAAACCTTTTTTCAAAGCCATTAAACAGTTAGGACTAAATGAGTAACAGATACAAATATGACCTAAGAGTATAAGTATAAACTTGGTTAATCTGCTTCATCAGGACTGTATGGATGTGGTGTGATTAGATTTGAGAGGGTGACGGGGGTAGGATGTTGCAGTTATATGGTATGCGTCTCAACTTCATGTAGAGAACCAAGCTTAATAGTGAGAAGAAAAAAAAAGAAGGTCCTTGTAGTTTTTGACAAGCAGCCCTCTCTCTGTCCTTGTTTGTATATAGTTTTTTTTTCTTCTTCATGACAAACACGAGATGGGCCGCTTGTCGAAAACTACAAGGACTTTAGATTTGTCTAAATTTAGCTGAGTCAAACAAGTTTTGGAACATGCAGTCCTTAAAATGAGCAAGACAATTATGTAATAACTCTGACTTGTTTGTTAAAGGCACAGCTGGATATTGTTGCCAAAGCAGTAGAAGAGAAATACAAACAAAGGACGCCAGAACAAATTTCCCTGCGGGGACATTAAAGTATGTCTTATCTATTATGTCTTGGTGACCAAATGGGCAACATACTTTAAGAGAACAATATCAGCCCAAAATTTAGGCCTTGTGGTCCATTACACAAAATAAATGAAGAGGATGGAACATATTTATATAAAGAAAGGAATTCTGGATTAGATGACGTACTTTTATCACTTATTGTGGTCCGCACTACAATTTGTATGTATGACGGAATGAAGAGATGACAGATAGAGGCAGAGGAAGCTTTGAGGTATGGTGAGTAGAGCAAGGTAGAAAATAAACCTAAGGAGAAATAAGATGAAGTGAAGGACAATCTGGAATACTGTAGAGAGAATGAGAAGGTGGGAGTGGAGAAAGCTACTGAGATGGAGATTAAAGGCGAGTTTACAAAGGGTGGGTTGAACAAGACGAGGAGCGAGGAAGTGAGTGTGAAAGAGAACAATGTCAAGAACGATAAAAGTGTAAGATGTATCAAACACCCTCTCAAAGCAAATGTCAGGCAATATTTTCCCTCCCGTATTATATAATTTTTGACTTCTCAGAGAAAGTCCGCGAGTGTGGACTCAAAGCCGCTACCACCTCTCAGGAAAAAAGAAAGTAAGAAGAGCTTCTGATAGAGTACAAGAGAGAAAGATAAGTCTTTGAAAGATTGTCAGCTTTTGTGGGGTACAGTATCAAAGAGCAGCTGGGGGCGGGAGAGATGGTTAGAGATGTGCTGTGTGGGTGGACGAGTCACAGCATGGACAGATGAAATAGATTAACTGGCTTTAATGCACACCCTCAAAGACAGAGAGAGGGGTGCATGTGTGTACGTGAGTGTGTTTGAAGGAGTCAGGGAAAACCAGAGACAGAAAATAGAAAGACAAATTGTCGCATAATATTAGATGTTAAGACATTACTGAGAGACTGAAGTTAAACGAGAGTGAGAGTTTTATGTGATCAAACCATAGACCGTATATAAAGATATATGGATAAATAGATTATATATGATATAGTCTGTGGAGCAAACCAGTACAAAACATTATTTGAAAATCAAGCATGTACCAAAATCCTAATTTTAAATCAGTACTTTAGGTATTAGGTATATAGTGAGAAACTTAGGGGAAAGTATTAGATGTAGCAATAGAAATTACCCCCACCAAGTACAAGCATTAAAGGAACAGTTTTACTTTATTGCAGAGAGTTAGAAGAGAAGTTACCAATCTTACGTCTGTGCGTTACCAATGGCGACAGAGCTGAGAGTCGATTGTCTTAGCATAAAGACTGGAAGCAGGGGGTCACAGCTAGGCCCCAGACTTGGTAAATATACTGGTACACCTCTAAAGCTTAATAATTACACAAACAAAATTAAAAAAAAAAGTCAATGAGCAATAGTTTCAGCATGTAAACCTTTGTAAAACCACAATCTGTCATTTTTTACATTTTTATTTGTGCACCGAGTGAACAAACAAGATTAAACAATCAAATCTAAATAATCATATAGAATAATCAGTGAGCTTTAGAGAGGCTAGTAGCCATATTTCTCAACTGTGGAGACTGCCAGGCTCTCTCCAGGCTCTGCTGTTTATGCTAAGCTAAGTTAATAGACTCCTAGCTCTAGCTCCATAACTAATGCACAGACACAAGAGTGATATCAATCTAACGCTCACAAGAGAGTGGAAAAGTGTATTTCCCAAAATATTGAACTATTCCTTTAATAGAGGTTGCTCCCAGTCTCTCACCTGTGCACGGTGCTCACCAACAGAAAACTGAACCACAGCAAAGTTGGGTGAGGTGTGGCTCCCTTCAATGCGCTCCACTGTGGACGAGTCGATCTTCAGCTCACTGCTGATCTCGGCACTCTGGATGAAGTCCTCTGTCTTCAGGTCCTCCACGCGTTTCAGCTCCCCATCGGCCAGCTGGATAATGGAGCCCTTGATGAAGTATGGGGGGAGTGAGGGGGGCGCCACCGTACTGGCTGGGGGAGGAGGAGCAGAAGGAGCGACCAGTCCCGGCGGAGCGGGAACAACGGGGAGATGAAGGTGGGCTTGGACCACTGCACCTGACGCGGCCTGGTGATACGAGCCACTGTGGGTTTCCAGAGTTTCTCCTTTGGGGCCAGTGGCAGCAATGTATGTGTGTGGGAGTGTGGTAGGAAACGGTGCGGCTTGGGTAGATGATGAGACGTGGGAGGTTACAGGTTCAAATGTGGTGACTCCCCCTCCACTAACAGGTATAATGACTGGTTGGGCGCCAGGAATGAGTAAGTGTTGCTGTAGGCTGGTGTGATAGCTGATTGGCGTATGCTGGCTCCCATTGCCCCCTGCGATGTAACCAATGATAGGTGGCTGAGGGTAGATACTGGTGGTGGGGAGGCCCATTGACAGTGACTCTGTAGCACTGTGGGTGGTTTGGATAACGGTCTGGGGCGACAGTGTGCTAACAGCAGCTTTCAGGCTGTTGACACTTAATGGGGGTGGAAACGCGAAAGAGGAGGTGGTGATGGAGGAGGAGGGTGTGCGATTGACAGGCTTGCCCAGGATGATGCCACCTCTCTCCGGGTGTGCGGGGGCAGAGGTTGTAAGCTTCTCAGGGCTGGCTCTGGTTGGTACCAGCTGGTGGTCCCCATGGCTGTTGGGCATTAGCATGACAGAGGTTCTCAGCCCTGAGTGATTATGAATAGAGTAGTCTGATGGCAGAACCAGCTGGCGAGCCTCGTAGGAGGACAAAGAAGAGGTGGCGTCCCGCGATTTGCTTCCTGGCTTGGAGAGGCTGGACTCGGGGGACGCTCCATACCGCCGACCCCTCTCCAGCTCTCCATTGTGGAGCTCTCGGGGTCTGGAGCCACATTCCTCTTTCCTGGTGTGTCCGTCCGTGTACTGCACCACAACCTGGGACATCCCATGTCCCATGGTATGGTGGGAGTGCAGTGACTGGGGAGGAAGGTGGTGGTGCGGTGACGGCACAGTCCGTGGGGAGGTTGACATTTGAACATGGTGAGGGGCTAGGTCTGTAGGAGGCGGAGGCATGGAGGTACGCCCCGCGGATGCTCTCTGCTGGTCATATTTGGAGGTCTGCGAGGGTGCAGAGACTGTCTCTGTGTGCGAAGTCCTCTGTGCAGCCAAAGAGGAGGAGGAGAGGGGGGGAGGCGGAGGAGGAGGTGGAAGCAGTTGAGGGGAGATGTAGCCTGTGTATGGGGCAGTGTAGGGTGAGGTTATAAACTGCAGGTTGGGAGGCAGCTGGGTATAATGGACAGTTCCTCCAACTGTGGACTGTGACATGGGGGACGTGTACACCGTAGGAAGAGACGAGACTAGCCTCAGTGAGGAAGAGGAGGATGACGTGTCCGATGTGGAGAAGAGGGATTTATACTGGGCACCGTCAAACTGACTGGAGCTACGGTGCCCACCCACGCCACTCTCGTTCCCACCAGCCACACTGGCAAGCCAGGCCATGTTCTCTGTGCGCTGGCTGTCACTGGCGGGTGGTATGGCGGGTGAGCGAGTTTCAGACGGTAATGTGCTCGAGGGGATCTCCCTCTTCTTTGGGGGCAGACATTCATTACTGCGTTCCTGGTTGGACTTCATGCTGACTTTGCCTCACGTCCCTCAACTGTACTTGCGTTATCTTTCCTGAACTTTTGGACTTCTTTTCCTTCCTTTTTGGTTCTTTCTTTCTCTGACTTTCTTTTTCACTTTCCTGTCTCTTTTCTCCACTTTTGATGATCTGTCCCTTGTCGCACTTTAATTAGCTGTGAATTAACTTTCCCAATCTTTTCTCTCTTTCACTCTCTATCCAGTTCACCCAAGGCAGTTGAATCAGGTCTTTCTTTTTTATAACAAAGATAATCCAGGCCCTAGCAAGCAGTTGAGGGGGGATTAAAGATGGAGATGAAAATATGAAGGGGTGGTTAGAGGGGAGGGGTAGGGCGGTCTGTTTGGTCCAGGGGTCTTTAGCGGCTCAGTGTTGTAGGGTAGAGTGTAACGACGTCACACCTGCTGCTGCCGCCGAAGACGACGGGGGGCCGAGTGCGTCGCACTTCATGCGGAATCATTTCCCTGCAAAAGCAAGCCTGCCGACACCCAGCACAATCCTGTGGAAGAGAGATAAGCAGATTGTTAGGAAAAGATGTGGATCTCTGACAGATAAATAGGTAAATACAAACATATTTTGGGCCATTCAGGAACACAACAAAAGGTTTCAAGAACCTTACTGCCATGAAGGTCGACAAACAAATGACTAACAACAAAATGACAGCATCAACAAACTCAGGAGCCAGACACACAGCTTCAGAACAAAAACGAGGCCATGAACTAACAAAAAGAAAGTCTGCAACAAGTGCAGTATCCCCCTTGAAGCAAAATGCTTGCAAGTCTTCCAGAGCACCACTGTTAGAACACCACAATTCATTCACTGGTAACGGCAGTTCATATACAACAGGCTGCGCATACACAAAATTAAATTAAATGATAATAAACTGTGGCCACAGTAGGCAGTGTCAAAAATCCACTCAGTAATTTGTATTTGGGACAGTCTGATGTGCCATATTTGCTGGCGACTAAACAACATTTGTGAAAGTGAAACAACAAAATTGATTGCGAAAATAGCTATAATGAAAACACGTCTTGTGCTTCTAGAGTGCAGAGTAAAATTAGTTGATGTGTTTTTTGTTTCTGCAACAGTGGGTGAGCAAAAGAATTGTAGCACAATAAACATAACCTACCAAGCAGTTCCTATGTGTTTCCAGAAGCTTGCACCCTTAATAATAATAAACTAAACAACTGCAAGAAGTTTCCAGCCCCTGTGTACTTGAACCTTTGATAACAAGCCTGTGCTGTACTCAATAAAGTGTGTGTGAGTGTGTACCACATGTGTGTGTGCCATCTGTTAGCAAGGACCTCCTGCTGCAAAAGATGGAAAGCTTGGTGTGAATCTCATAAATAATGTACAGGCATTTCGAGCACATGGACCCACCCACACACACACACACACACACACACACACACACACACACGCACACACACACACATCTTGCTTACTCAAACACTGACACCTGGGCATATTCAATTATGCTGACACATGTTCTTTTCCTGACACATAGCACAAGTTCACACACTCTGTTACACCAACCAGTGCACAAAAGCACACATACTGGCAGTTTGTCCAACTTAAAGACTTCAAATGTGCACACTTGAAAATGGGCCAAGTATCCGTTGACTAACACATTACAACCTTGCACTAAAAATGCACGGCTAGCATAGCTGTTGTTACAGCAACAACACTCCAAAGCAATAAAAGTGTGTTTCATGCAATTGTGAAATACCGCAAAACAATAAATAAAATGCAAACATATATGACTGTATGAACAAAAAGGAAACTGTAAATATTTTTCTTATCTATTACTGTAAATGAATAAATAAACAAATAAATAATCATTACATTTTGAAAGGTCTTCAACAACCTACAGGATGTGAAATCCAGCCTATAGCTCTATGGTAACTACCTACTTTAACATTAAGATTATTATCTTCATAATGTAGTTGAAGTATCTTGACATAACAATGGAAGCCTCTTGCTTGACATCATACGCCAAGATTGAAGCGTTTATTATTGTGCGTTTGGAAACACTGAGAATCTGTAGACTTGGAGCAAAATGATATAAAAGCAGGCATTAACAAAAACAGCCATTTATGCAACTGGTCTGGTAACATCACTGAATATGAGACTGCAATTGTTGCTGACTGTACTCTCATTAAAACCCATAACCAGCCCTCTTGTATTGGCGATGACTGACTATCTGATCTCTGTAGCTGCCAAGCCACAAAAGATTTAATCTTTCAACCAGAATGACTGGGTCAACACCTTCCAGACTTCCTAAGGCTTATTTGCTAATTCCTGCAGAACGATACTAATTGCACACTCCGTGTGTACGTGTGTAAGTGTGTGTGTGTTGTATAGGACGGGGGACACCTTGCATCTCAAGCAGATTCCTGTGATTTAAGAAGTGTTGCAGTGCTACTACAACACAACTGCATGGACAGGCGTGGGAGAGAAATACACATGCAAATTCACATGCACATACATTAAAGCACCCGCACACACACACACACACACTTTCTCAAGTACACACCATCTGTGCAATCAAGCAGGCATGACTCAGAGGTGTGTTGAGAGGTACTGCTGAGAGGTGAGGTTTTAACACTAAGATGCAATCTTCTCTGCCTCTCCCTCCTTCTCTCTACCTCAACTCGACTCTTTTCCTGCCTCAGCCTGCCCACCTCTCCTTCTTCATAACTCTATTTTCAATTATCATCATTCCATCTAATGGTTTTATGTTCTGATGTCTTTGCTTCTTCTCTCTTGGCATCCTTTCACATTAATCTTCTACTTGTCTCTCTACTGTACCACACCTCATTCATGTTGTGTCATAAAGTATAGAATAAATAGTAGTATAAAGTATTCTGCTTGTCTTCAACAAGCGCTTGCACAAATTAAAACTTTGAGATAAGAAGAATATTATGTGTCTGAGAGCTCTCAGATTAGAGACATTTCACATCAGCTGTCACATCAAACACTGACGGCGTCTACATCCATCCGCAGATCTGTTCATGCTGCCATCTATAAGAGCTTTTATCTTCAGAGCGAGGATCGTCATTTCTGACAGTTCAATCTGGCATGTGAAAAACATTTCTGAGAATTCCAGGAAGAAATATTATATGCATTTTGTAATAGGATATTTTGAACTGCTGTTACATACAGTACGTGTAATAAGCGTGGTATAGCACTGCAGCTGCTGAGCAGGTTATGCTTGGAATAACTACGTGTGCTAAGGCAAGCAACATATCACAGTAAGATTGCTTTTGCAACAGGATGTTAACTATTACTACAAAATAAGTGGTTTGTCATCCCACATGAAATATACAAAGGGTATTTCAAATTATACAATATAGGAATATAGGAACTTGCAGTAACAGATTTGTAGCCACTTGGGGGAAGCAGAAAGAAGCATTAAACACAACACTGACATATTATGACCTCATTAAGTTGATGTCGTGTTATGTTGGCATACTGTTGCCTATTTACTCATCCAGCAGACATGGAGCAACATTAGCAATCATTTGGGTTTCCAGCCACCTGGCAAATGTAAGACCAATATTCACTCTCCTTTTAGCTCATTCTGGTGTCCACCAAATCCATTAAAACCAAACTATATTATTTAGCAGCTAAATACTCCAATATGTTCTAGTTAGTTGCAAATTGTCCGTCCGCTGTTTGCGGGTAGTTACATTAGGATTTAGAACTTTTTTGCTGTGTATGGAAACGACCCTGATAGGATCCCTGATCAAAACAATGAAGTGAAAGATGTTAAAATGATCCATAGGGATTAGGGGAACTGTAAAGTCAGGTGATAATTCTTTAATTCTTACTACAAGCAGCACCTTTCACATTACATACAGTAATCTGATACATTGTTAATGTGAAAATATTTATTAGAACAGTTTTAACTAAAATACGGAAGGAACAGATGGTGAGACACGTACACACAAATACACAAACAATAATCCTGGGGAAAAACCTGAACTTTCAAGCTTGGGTTCTTTCTCATAAAAGAGAGTGAAAGTAGAGAAAAAGAGTCATTCTCACTGTAAACTCCTCAGCTCAAACTCCACTGAGGGTTACATTCCCTTCTTATTAACCCTTCCAGCATGCAGGCTGGGAAACTTTGGTATTTTGAACAAAAAAACTACAGCAACAATTAATGAAGAAAGAGTCCGAGGAGAATTGACAAAGAGATTTGAAGGAGGGATAGAGAGAGAGTGAGGAAGATGGGAGAACAGGGGTATAAGAGTGAGGAAAGGCATGAGAGACATAGAGAGAGGGAGAGAGGCAAGCTCAACTGACCTACATTGCAAAGAGAGAGTATTGCTTCACTGAAACTGACACTCAAACACACATTCACTGAAAAGCTATGTCACCTGAATCTTGCTGAGTTTGCAGCGTGTATGCGTGCGTGTGTGTGTGTGTGTGTGTGTGTGTGTGTGTGTGTGAGTGAATGTGTGTGTGGATATCAGATGACCTGTAACCCAAGCTGTCTGTCCTCCATGTGCTTTAGTCTTTCTCTCTCTCTCTCACACACACACACACACACACACACACACACACACACACACACACACACAGAGAGAACACAATGACCCACCTTACCAAAGTCTCTGTGTGCTCTCTCTGGGACACTAATGACATAGTGACAAAAACTGCGTGTGTGCGTGTGAGTCAGTAACCTGAATCGTTTACTCATTCACTATACTACTGTCCTTCTACGGTCAAAACAGTGGAGGTGTGTATATGTCACCCTTTCTTTCTCTAACACTCACACACACATACAAACACGTACATATAGTGTATATACTTCTTTTCTTTCGTTCACACATATAAAACGAGGTAAAGTTTATGCTGCAGCTGTATGTTACCCCAAAACATATGGTTGTATGGATGTATTGTAAAGTACTCATGTTGTCTGATGTTTGTGAATTAAACCCTGCTGGGAGACAGAATCAATCTCTAATTGATGCATTTAACGTGTATGACAATCTATAATTTATAAATCCTTCTAGTTTACTCAAGCATTAAAGGAGTACTTCGTGGTAATGGCACCAGTGTTGCAGTAGTATGACCAACAATACTGTAACTATGGTCGTTTACATCAATTACAAAAGATTTACAACAGCAACTGACATTCAAAGACACAAAGTTCTATAGTACACCTCTACGCAACTTCCTAAACTTCACTGAACAGCCAACACAGTATATTAAATGCAAACAAGTCTAAAAGATACCAAGTTAAGTTAAGTTTCTCTCTCAAAATCCACTTAAACTCCCTGTAAAACAAGCTCCTCCATTCAACCTTCCATTTCAACTCATGATGCTGAGGAGAACAATGCATTACTTTACAAATGGCTTATTACGTTTAGGTTCAGTAGTGACAATTATAGTGAGCAGGAGTGGTAATGGGGTCCCTGAGCTGGGCAGGGGACCTTGAAATGTTTGTTTTGTTGAGTTTTTGTTGAGGTGTCAGAAGGCCTAACATTTCTAGCAGCACCCATGATAGCATGACTGCAGGCTGAGCATGGGTGAAACACCACAACATGCAAACAACAAAGGTTACAGAATGTGTTGACTTGTGTGTGTTTTGGGTTTATTGTGTGGAAGTGTCACACACTAAACACACAATAAATGTTTTCTTATTAAGGTTTTCATTTCAGAATATGATATACTAGATAATTATACAGAAATCATAACTCTGTTGTTTGTCCTTCAACTAAGCAACAACATTTTATCTGATAAAACATTTAGTTTAATGCTGCAGTAATATAAAACCTGATGTGCATGGGCTGCATATGTCTGTTGCATTTTAGTCTGTGTGTGGGTGTGCATGCGTGATTGCCCAGTCATAATCATAATCATGATCAAAGGGATAAGTCCAACGTGATGTGTTATCTCACTGCTAAATATAGTTCAACTGGAAAGTACAGTGTTGCTGCAGGCTTATACTTCTCTGTCTCTCTCTACTTCTCTATTTCTTCCTCTGTGTCCCTCTAAAGCTTTTTGCCTATGTGGTTTTTCATTAGTGTGGGTGTGTGTTTGCATGTGTGTGTTTGCATATGTGCGTGCATGTGTGTGCACATTACAAGGACCCTTGCCAGACTGGGAACTCTGACAAGGCTGCCACTCTCCACTAGTGATTACACACAAACAACAACAAACACACACACACACACACACACACACACACACACACACACGGGAGTATGGTCAGATAGTGAGGGAGTAATGGAGGACAGATGGAGACAGAGAGTTAGAGAAGCAGGGGAAGAGAAGAGGGAGGGGTGACGGAGAAAAAGAGAAGCAAGAGCGAGAGAAATCGAAAGAGTGGTTAAGAGTTACACAAACAAAGAGAGGCAGAGATGGAGAGAAACAAATGACTGAGAGCAAAAGAGAGAGTCTCTTTCACAAAACAAACACTTAGGCAGCGTTGCATGACTTGCACTTTCTCACCCCTCAACAACACTGAGGCTGGGCGGGTGGGTGGACGAGGGGTTGACAGACAGACAGTCGGGGAGAGCCTGAGAACGAAAGGAGCCAATGGAAAGAGAGGAAAGAGAGGAACGAGAGAAATGTGTGAGGAGAGGAGAAGCGATGAGAAGAGAAAAGAAGAGAAGCGAGGGGGAAACACTTCAGGACGATGGGCGAATGGGAGAAACTAGCGACAATCAATGTAGGAAAAACTAGGGCAGACGCAGCACGCACTTCTTAATGACATACTGTGATACAACAAGACAAGCGTTTGAAACACACACACACACACACAATCACACACACTGACTCTCTCGCTCCCACACACACTTCATTTGGGGCGAGCGCAAAACAGTGTGAAGTGTACTTACCAGGGTAGCAGGAGTAGCCCACTTCTGCTGCATGCTCTTTCTCCCCCTTTCATCCCTTTCCTCCCTTAACTTCTCTCTTCTCCTGCTCTACCGTGTCCCTTGTAGAGCACCCTGAGTCTCTCTGTCTCCCTCTCTCCCCCTCAAGCTGAAAATCCCAAGCAGATTCAGTGTACTTGTGCTACAAACGGCTCTCAGCCTTTCTCAACCCCCAAACACACACGCACACACACACACCCACGCACACGCACACACACACACACACAGCCAACAGCCCTCTCCTAAATCTTGACAGCGAGGCAGGAAGCTCCCTCACTACCACCAATACACAGCACTCAGGTGATCACACACACACACACACACACACACACACACACACACACACACACACACACACACACACAAAATTGGTAGCACACACTTGCACACGCCCACGGGGAGGGAGTCCCGCATGCAGAGCTCCAACGTGTATTATGCAAGGGGCTGAATGCGAGCCAGAGCTCTCACACTGTCTGCCCTACACACACACACACACACACACACACACACACACACACACACACACACACACACACACACACACACACACACACACAGGGCCCCTCCCACGGTTTGCTCAGCCAACTTCATCAGGTATTCATTCAAAAAACACACACACGCCAGCTGGCTGAACGCCCAGAGACCGCTTACAAGCAGCGAAAGAGAACGAGAGACGGGGGGGGGGGGGGGGGGGGGGAGGGTGGGAGGTTGTTTCAGTGAGAAGGGCAGAGAGGGGGAGTTTGGGAGAGATAAAGAGGGAGGGAGGGAGGGAGTGAGGAGTAGAGATTAAAGAGAGAGAGATGGAGAGAGTACATGAAGGAGTGACACATGGACAACTCATGTACACATACAGAAATGTCTGTATCTAGGGCTGGAATTTTCTCAATTTATTGATTGATAAATGACCTGTAAAACATCAGAGAATTGTGAAAAAATGCCCATTTCCCAGAAAGCAAGGTGATGTTTCGAGAATCTTTTGTTATATATTTGTTTGGTAAATATAAATTTGATTAATTGATAAATCGTTTCAGGATCATGTGTATTATCAATATACATGTCCTGACATAAAAACAGACATACATATATACACACACACACATCTACAATGCATACAGGTAAATACATCCAGTCTATATGCAAACACACTTCTATGTGTTTATACACTCAAACACGCAGGCTTGAGAAGAACACAATGAGATCAATGCCAGAGACACAAGCACATCAGAATTACTGTCTGTCTATTTCTATTTTCCCAGATAAAGTAGGTGTTAAGCTCAGATTTAACAAGGCTGCACTTCTTACTTTTGACCACTAGATGTCACGACTGATTACCTCACTGACAGTGTACAGCAGTCTATTTCCGTTAGTTAGCTGACCTAGTTAAAAGACCATTTGGAAGTAAATATAGATTAAATGTGCTCCTCAATGCTAAGAGATGTAGCACGCACAGGGAAGAAGTGAACGCTCACTCGTAAGATGTTAACACACACGTACACACACTTGCAGAATTGTAATGATTCCCACTAGACTCAATGAGTCTAAACATGCACTAAAAACACATCCTGTTTGTGTTGGTTGGTCTTCCTGTCAGTGTGATAGCAATCCTGGTGTTCAACACTGGATATTCATGGAGTGCTTAACTTTTGCAGAGCAGGAGACATTTCAAAGTTTCCTTTTAATGTGGTAAAATGGACTAAAAGAACGTGCAAAATGTACCCAGAGAGGCTTGGCTAAGTAAGAGGATTGAAAAGTGATAATCTGGGAGTTCTTTCTGCTCTTTTTTATTTTATTAGGGAAAGCATTTTTGGTGATTAAAACTAAGAGCTATGATGATTTAGATTCATATTCTACATTATTTGTCCATCAAGAAATGTACTGTAGCAGTGCTATGACGTTTATCTTCTTGGACTTGTGTTGGTGCAGTTTGACTTTCTGCAGATACTGCTGATTTTGGTCTGTTGTTAGTTGCTCTTGTTAAAGATACAGTTCCTGATTTGTTATAGCCCTGTGCCGACAAATCGCAAAATGTCCTTCCTGTTTTGAAACTAAACCATGTACTTATTTAAAAACAAAATTTCTAACAAAATGTGGGGGTTTTAGGTGCACTATTGGATAAGATTACTGAGGTATTTGGCTTGTATTTACTGCAAAGAAAACATTGCTGCACTGCCTTTAATATCACTATTGAGGTTTAAAATAAAATTATCTAAATGAAAAGAAAAAGTACAGCTTAAAGTAACACACCAGGAAAAAAAGAGACAGAATGACAAGGACAAAAGCAAAGAAAAAGATACGGACATAGAAACTCAGTAAACACTAAAAACATAGGCAGAAAGCTAAATCAGCACAGACCAAGAAAAAAACAGACTAGACTCGACTGTTTCACAGTGGTTTCTAATTTGTGAGATGACCTCAACAGCATAGCAAAACTCACCTGTTGCCTTGGCAGGTAATTGGAGGGTCTCTCTCTAATCATAATGCATTTGAGTGGGTATATTTACAAGGTGGAAGTGGAGAACAAGCACAAAGACATATCTATTATGAGAGTTTTTACATTTTTGAAAGGTAATTTTAGTTCTGTCCCTACATCTGAAACTTTCTTGCGGCCACGTCAACTCCCCTCGATCATCTCTGCTAACACACACACACACACACATATTTCTGTACTCCACCTCCAAACCCATACTCTAGACCCACATAAATATCCAGTTTCTTCACATTTTCTCCTTTGTCTAACCATTTCAACCAAGAAAACTGTTTTGGTTGTATGTTAATAACAACTGGAGACTATCACTAAATGCCTAGAATATCACCACTTGATCATAACTTGCCAATATCGAATGCCACTACTGCAAAAAACATGTCCCTGAGTTTAAAAATCTCTTTATAAACCTGTCACCTCCTAATAATTATAAATACATCTCTACTTTATGACTAATGGATTTTAAATGAAATCACTAAGGTCTCTTATTTATTTCATACAGCTGGATTTTGAGAATAACATGAGAAGCTTGTAAAGTTTTTTTGAATGCAGATATCCCAACGCTATTCTGTTTTTCATAAAAAGATACTTGTAGTAAACACAAGCCACTCTGCTGAGCCCATAACCAGAAAAAACTAATTAAAACAAATCCGGTAATTTTCTCTTTTGTAATGTCTTCAGAGTCATACTTTTCAAAAGTGCCTATTGGAATTTGTCAGGATTGACTGAAGTGAAGGTTTAAATTAAGATACAGGCAAAGGATTTTTTTTTCAAAAGAACTAACCCATAACATCAAAACTTAATCAATAATGTCCTCATATCTAATATTTTCTCTCTTAAATCATAATAGGATTATAGTAAGGACTGTAGTAATGACTAAGTGCAGTAAATTTTTCTCAGCAAGCCCTGCTCTACTCTCTTCTTCTTTCATTTCTTCTGTCTTTCTGCCGAGCGGAGAACAGTCTCAGTCACAGCCAGTCACTAAGGAAACTGATGAAAAGCTTCTATATATACACACAACTATATACATATCACAGACTTCACTGCTCTCTCTCTCCCCCACACATACTGACTCTCTCGCTTTCTCAGTCACCCCCGCAAACTTCACACACACTGTGGTTATGACAACAGCCCCCAACCTCTACACCCCCCCCTCCATCTCTGTCGGAGAAAGTCTCAGCTCTCTTGTTTATCCATGTCTTTCCATCTGTCTGTGTGTGTGTATGTGTGACTGCGTGTGTGTGGGAGCTTGTGAGACAGCAGGTGCAGAGCTATCTAATGGTCAAATACCTAATACACACACACACACACACACACACACACACACAGAAATGATCACTACAAGGCTGGCTTTACAAAGGCATGCCCTTATTACAACATCTTAATCATATGATACCCATGTTCTCATCATAATCTATTATTCGTAACCTTTTGTAATCATTACATAATCACGTTAACAGTGCCCCATGAACTGTGGGCGTTTCGCGGACTCTACAAAAATCTTTCACTTTCTATACCCCTTCATCTCTCTGTCCCTCTCACAAACCCTCTGCCAGGCTGTGTTAACTTTCTGGCAGCAGAGTGTGCTACTTCAGCCCAAGCCACATCCCATTCACAAACCTACTAATCCACACACACTATTAGATCCCTGCTAGTCTCTCTCTCTCTCACACACACACACACACACACACACACACAAACAAGCATGTGTGTGTGTCTGTGCAGGATTAGGGAGGGACTGGAATGGATGGGCAAATCACTGCTAAGCTCCTCTATTGCTGTATAATCCTACTGAGTATACACACACACACACGCAGACACACAAACGCATAAATCTGCAGACATGCACACAAACATGAACCGATGCTCTCACTCTTTCATTTTCACACACGTACAAAGCATTTTATTCGCACACACCTACACACAAACAAACAATAGCAGCCATCACAAACATTCAGACACAGAAATATGCAGGCAAATGTCCAACACACTCATTCAAGGGCAAACGCAGACATAGACACCGAAATATTATTCCAAAGACAATATATAATCCTGTTCAGAGAATGTGTGTTACTGCACAAAAGGGAGTAAGAGAGAAATGTAGGAGGGGAGACAGTTGCCGGGAGAAAAGGGAAAAGAGAAAAGTAAAAGACCGAAAAGAAAAGTGAGAAAAGGGGGACAGATTAACGTAATTCAAACTCCATTCATCATTGCACTATCCATTCATTTATTCCACCCACACAACTATCAAGCCTTTGTCCGTTCCTTCAACATAAGACCCTAACATGTATTAAAAGAGAATGACACTCACTTAAAATATTGGAATATGGAGAATTTGCAAGGCTATTTTTATTATGAACTACGACAGCTCAATCAGCATTTAAGAACACGGAAATATTTCTCCACAAGCTTTTGCAGGACCAAGACTATGATGTGAGATATGATAAGAGTTTAATGATAAGAGAATGTGGCTCCTCAACTAGCAGGCTATTTTACTGACTTTATTAGATTTTCATTGGTAAATTTAAGTATGGGTCTCTAGACTGGAAGTTCAACACATTGCAGATATTTCATATTGTGCACCTGATATTTAAGTTAAACTTGAAAAGTTAAAGTTGAACCTATAATATTTAAAAACCACTATGTGTTGAATTTGTATTTGATTATAGCATTTTTTCAATATATATAATGGCATACATTTTTGTCTAAAGAAAAGTTAAACAATCCCTGCTGCTTTTAGCTAAGGTTAAAAATGAATCGCTTAATCATTTGGTTTGTAAAGTGTCTGAAACATAGCGAAAAATGACCCTGCAATTTGCAATTCAATTTCTCAAATTCCAAGTTCACATATTCAAATGGACTTTTTTTCTGCAACCAACAGACCAAAAGCCAAAAATCTTCCATTTACTTTCAGAGAGGAATAAAAAAACAGCAATTATGCATATTTGCATGAATGACTGATTGATTATCAAAATGGTTGTTGATTAAATTTCTATTGAGCGATGAATTAACTAATTGTTTCAGCCCTATTTTGAGAATATTCATTGTCTAAGTGTCCTCAGGTCACACCTATTGGGGGCTAGAAGGGTAGCAGCATGCATTTTAGTCTACCACACTGTCTTTCTTGATACCACCACTCACAGGCACTAAAGTTTGCAATTTTCAAATTCTGCACCTTGTACCTTCATATAAAAACATGTGCCCCACATTTTAAAAATAATACCTTAAAATGCAGCCTCATTATATATAAAACTCTCCCATACACTGCATATGTAGGGTGTTGGTTACTGACACAGCATATTGTTTTTAAATATATTTCCTTCCTCACTATTCACACAAAAAGTCAATCTGTAATGCTAATTTAAAGCAAATCCTCTTTTAACGTTCATCGCATCTCATACTCCAATGATCTTTTCATGTGAGCGGGACATGGTGAGAAATACAAGCAGGCATTCAGACGCAGATGATGGGAGTGTGAACATTTCTTAGCTGAAGTCAGGTTGAGGACAGGCTGACAGGTGTGGGATGTGTGACTCTGACGGGCTGCAGGGAGCACGGCGCTATACAGAACGCCTGTGGAGACAAATGGTAATACACACACACACACACACACACACAACTGTAGACTAATGCTGCTGTATTTGCTTGTCGGCGCGCACACACACACACACACACACACACACACACACCATTTTCTGTTGCATGTCAGAATGGAAGAAAAGGAACAAACTGTTTTTTTCCCTGATGGTGCCTGCATGTGTCCACATCTAGGACAGAGAACCATACTGTTGTGTGCGCTGAAGGTGAATTACCCCGCTGTAATGGGCATCGGCAGGCAGACTGGCACTAATTGGCTTGAATGGGCATAGCAGCGGGCATTGTGTGGATGAAGGAGAGGTGGGCGACTGCTCAGCATGTGTCCTTGTCGGTGAATAATGTGTTCCACCTTTTCAAAGGCACATGGACAAAAATGTCAGACAGGCAGCAGCAGTGGATGAGCATGCAGACTCACACAAATCATCAAAGGCCTCTGCTGCTCTACACAAACACATGTGCAACACCCCTGAGACTCAACAGGACACACATGCAGTACACACCAGAGTTATACAGAACTGCGCCATCATCCGAACAAATCAATTCCATTGCCAGGCACACACGTAACACAATCACAACGCACTCCACAGGTGTCTGCATGCTGCCCAGCAGTGTGTCTACTCCTGAGGCTGAAAACTGCATGACAAACAGAACACAGACTTAAAAATACACAACTCTTTATGCATGTTCATTCACTCTATTCAATAAAATGTATATAATCATGTTGAATAGCCATGCTGATTGCTGACAGACCCCCAGAAGGAAAAATGGTTCCAGTCAATTGGGCAATTTCTATAGTGTGTAGCTTGTATTGTGTGTGCTGTTCCAAAAGGTACAATGTTTTATGTTGCAACAAGTCTGTACAATATGAAAGAAAATTAAGATGTCAAATGGCCTTGTTAATACTTTTTCTTTATGAATAACGAAAATACGGATGGCAACCCTTCACTACAACACAGTGCATGTAGCAAACTGTGTGTACTTCTCAAGACTGCTGCAGGACCAAAGAAACACAAAAAATAATATTATGCAATTAAGGCCACACAGGATATTTCATAAATTTGAGTTGGAAATGACTGCACACACAGCACAGAAAAACAAACAGAAAACAGCCTTTACATACTGTACACACACTGGGTTATATCTATGTTTATCTCTTCATCAATGAGGATTTCTGTTATTCTATGATTCACTGACCTTTAACGGTACTGTACTTTACTAAGGGTTATTATATTCAAACTAAGAAGACCCGAAATATTTTCATGACGGATACTGATTTAGGTTAGATTATAGATTTTAGGAAGAGCAGATTAACTGCATTTAAGTGAGAGTTTGCAGAGAGAGACGAGAAGAGTCTGACTAACTGCACAGGCTTCTCATTGCTTGTCTCACTTTTCCAACTAGTCTTTCACTTTCTTTCAACATCGTTATTTTTAGTATTTTTTATGCGCGTGCGCACACACACACGCGCGCACACACACACACACACACACACACACTGGGTGGGCTAGGGAAAGACCAGCTAGTACTTTATGTGTGTGAGTGTGTGTGTGTATGTGTGTGTGTGTGTATGCTGTTACCAAAAAATACTTTTTTTGTGTTCAAAACTCTTCTGTTTGCATGCAGCTGTCTCACAGACTGAAAATAATATGTTTTAGAAGCTGTGGCAGTCACTCGGCCAGACACCCACACACACACACCCACACACACAGACACAGTTGTCTTGAGGGTGGTTTTATGTATCCCTACAAAACACAAAACCCTTTGACCCAGACCCAATTTCAACGCCCAACCCAATTTTTACCTGGAAGACTGCTGACACTGTGCGTGTTTCTAGTTTGACAGCAGTTATGTAAGGATTTGCAGTGGAAAGGCGAAACAGAGAAGAAAAGGAACAAAGAATGGAGGGGCAGATGAAAATAGGAAAGGGGAGGAGGACAGGGATAGCACGATAAAAGAAAAAGAAAATGATGGAGGAGAAGGAAAAAGGTGGAAAGAGACAGTGATGTCACCTTGTAGTAAGCACTGCAGTGAGAGGGACAAAGAAAGAGAGAGAGCTTGAAAGAGAAAGACGGAGAGAAAGAGAGAGAGAGAAGAGAGCAAAAGGGACATTGAGAAAGAGACTTAAGAGATCTATTAGCTATAGATGTCATGCAGACAACCTACCACTCCTTAGGCAATTGATTTGAGGATATTGTCAGTGTGTGTGTGTGTGTGTGTGTGTGTGTGTGTGTGTGTGTGCGCGTGCGTGTGTGAGAGAGTGAGTGACAGTGAAACCCTGGCTTTGGGCCTCTGGGCACAATGTAGTACAACTAAAAATATTTCTTATGAGACTGCGTTTGGTCCTTCTCCTCTGTGTGTGGGGGTGTGTGGGAGTGAGCGTGCATGTGGACATTTGTGCATGTGCAAGCCTGATTGTGTGTATGTGTGTCTTCCACCACTACTCTTCCCTGTCCACACTGCACCAAGGTGCGTGGATCACGGATTGGCCTCTACAGCCATCTGAAGACCCAAGCCAGACAGGACAGTCATACTTGCCTTGAGTGACCGATGCTGATGTTGATGATGATGTGTTTTATGAGAGAGAGAGATTGAAAACTAAAAAGCAAAAACTCAGTTTATAACTAAATAACATGTTGAATGTGAGCTTTAGTCACATTGGTGTGTGTGTGTCCTTTTTTTCCTCATGTTGTGGCTCCTGCTCACACAAGATAAACCATCAAATTTTAGGGTGAAGTCTTTGGTTTTTGGTTAATGCAAGGGTTAGGTTTAGCATGTAGTGTTTTTGGTTAAGCCTCAAGAGAATTAATATAAGTCAATGCAGTATCCTCATCAGCGACAAAAACAAGTTTGTGTCTTTGTCTCTGTGTGTGTGTTTCAAGAGGACAACATAAAGGAATGCCTTGGTTCAAGACTTGCCAAGAGCACTTTTCCCATGCGCCAGGGAGCCAAGACTTCCCCAACCAGCCAAGAATAGCACCGACTCTCTAGCTCTCTTTTTTACTTTTTTTCCTCACCCACACACACACACACACACACACACACACACACAAACAAGCACTAACACTTTTTACTCCTTGGATTCATCGAGAAAGAGGGTGATAGTGTGAAGGAGCCTCACACACTTCAATCAGCACAGTGAAAGAGACAGAAAGCGGCACATCTTTTGAATCATTATACTTACATTATAAACCTTGTACAACATGCTTGGAAAATACTGTACATATGGTTATGCCAATAAAGCACATTTGAATTTCAGAAGACAGAATCAGAGAGAGAAACACTAGTCTCACTTTCTGGTCAAGCATGCACTTTGGCAACACTCTTTTGATCAAAATGTCACGCCAATAAAGCCTCACTGAATTGAACTGAAATGAACTGAGAGGCAGACAGAAGGACCAAAAGAGAGAAAGGAAGTGAGAGAGGAAGACATTGAGAAAGAAAGACAGACAGAGAGAGAGAGAGAGAGCAGAATACAACATAAAGGCAGACATTCCAGCAGGGAAAATGCAGCACTTTCCAAACTGCTCCCTGTGGGGTAAATGAGGGGGCTTTTTCTGTGAATGTGTACGTACATGTGCATGTGTCGGTGTGTTTGTGTACACTTAAACAAGCATGTCTGTTTAAGATGAGGACCAGAGTGCACTCCCTTCTCCCACTGCGAGGCACCAAATGTTGAGGCAACAGAACAACAGGCAGCAACATGGTTTCCTCTCCGAGAGGATGGAAAAACTAGATAAGAAATACTTATTTCAACAAAGCATTGTGCCAGATCTGAACTGATAACAAATTATCCCTAATATCTGTCACTAACCAAATAAGACTGCATCACTCATTCATGCAAAGAAATTATTAAGCATATGATTTTTCAGACAGTGACATTTTTCAGCCTTTCTCTACAGCTGAGATTGTTACTTTTTAATGTCTGCTCTGTTGATGCCTGTACTGTGCAATAATGAAATGTTTTTAATTAGTTTGTGATGGATATTATTAGCTCATAGCTGGACAGATCAGTGTTGCCTTCGAGACTTAACCTGACAATTAGTATCCAGACAGCTTTGTAAATTCAAACATTAATCTTCCACTCTGCTCCTGGTGGAGGTCAGTTAGTGTTTGTTATTAAAGTCACCCATGTCCATTGTTTATTGTTTACGACAGCAGTAAACAGACATGCAGAGTATCCCTCAGGGAAAGAGGCAAATGGAAAATAACAATCCTCTCAAAACATGCAAGGCAATCTGGGGGACAGAACTTGAGAAACTTTGCTTAAATGTTCGTTCAAATTGATTTTCTTTGACTCACTGGAAAAATGCCTTATAGTGAGCAGAAACACTATTCATCAGCCAGAAGGGATAAGTTCAAATCCTTGACCTCAAGCATTTGCTCTGCTGAAATGTCTGCGAGCAAGATAATCGCCAGCAGCTCCAAAAGGTGCTATTCTGCAGCTGACCCTGCAGTCTTACTTCCCTTGTGGAATGGGAGAAAGTAAAAAGAGAATTTTTCCCCTGGGAATCAATAATACCACAAAAAAAACAGCATTTGTGCTGCTAGTAATTCAGAGAAAAATCAAAGCAGCTGTAGCTTTAGGTTCGCTATTAATTCAAAGACAATACAAGCAGACTACAAGCATATTTGTTATATAGAGAGATTCATCAATGAACATGCATAGAAATTAGATAACCAAACACACACATATGTAATAAATATAAACAAAGCGATAAACTACAATTCGTGCCCCCCTCTTCAGGCGTTACAGAGGCATTATTTATAAGGTGTTTTTCGCACCCTCAGCACTGCCAATAAGGCTTCCATTCTCACAGGAAGACCCCTCACTAACTGGTTGTTATTCATGAAAATATATTGCTGCTCCAACAGAGGGCTCAGACGTAGCCTCATAAACAAACACGGTCACTAGGCAGACTAGCTTTCCCTTACCCTAAAAGTCCCTCCCTTAGCTGAGGCCTGCTGGCTTCATTTCAGTAACTGAAATATGCCTTCTTATCTTTCTAACTGTTTTTCTTTCATTTTTATACAGAAGTTTGAAAGAGTGGGTGAATGAATAAGTCTTGTACCATATGGTTCGGTAAACTCATTATATTTCATGACAGAGAATGAGGATTATGAGAGTAAGCCATTAATTTAAAACAAGCCATACATCTACAATGTGCTGTGGCTCAAAGCAACAGAGAGGAAAACCTTGGTTCATTTACTGCGAGCTGTGCATGTGTGATGAGCTGCCACTTTACTCACATTAAAATCAAACGCACTTTACTTAACATGTATCTGTGCTGTGACCAGGGTGACAGGTTTATCAGCAAAACAAGGCTCTCGGCTATGAAGAAAACACAGGGCTCGAAAGTCCTTGATGTCAGAACTAATAACATCAAATTAAACATGACAGTCAGACTAGCAGCTTTTAGGTTGGAGGCAGTGAACCACTGTTTTCTAGCATATCAAGCGCAAACCAAGTTCAGCCTTAAAAAAGATATATATGAACATCCTTTTATTAACAAAATAAGCTTACATAGCAAAAGAAAACTCGAACTTATTCAAATTCATGGCACATGTTAACAGCATGGACAGGGACAAGCTCACCTCATTCAACACAGCTCCTCCAGTCCCCCCCCCTGGTTTGTCAGCAGGTGGTACAGCCCATGGAGAGGGTTCCAGACTATCCCAGAATGCAGTGTGTTGAGGGACTCAGCACTCCCTGGTGGATGAAAACAACAAAAGTTGAAACTAAAGTGGGTAAATTACTTTTTATCTTCCCTGCAATTTCTGAATGTAATATCTACACTGGAACATGGCGGCCGGACACACTGGTTGCGTGGTGAGCATCAGCGGGAAATACTCACAGCAGAATGTGTTTGGGTACGCAACTCAGGATGCATCTCAAGGTTTATTTAACACAGCAACAGATGTAATTTTGATCCATAAGCAAAACTAACAATATGTGTTTCTCACATCTTGCTTTAAATAAAGACAGGCAACATGCAAAACATTTGTCTTTTACTTCGGAGCAGCCTTGGATTTTTCTGTATGCGCTAATTTGTGCATTATCACTGTACACAAGTAAAATAATTTTGTATCATTGAAAAAGTGAAGGATATCAAATACCGCTTACATATCAATAGTCACAAATGTCAGAAATGAAGTTACATGGGTCACAGCTGAGGTATGCAAGGACAAATGTTAAAAATCCACTGAGTATACATCTTTAACAGGCTTTTAAACACTTCTGCCAATTCTCCCTGTTGAATGTTCTCAATTAAGTCTTTTAAACCTTGCTCTTGTTTGACATTTTCAATGTGCATCTTTTCATTCTGTCGCTTTCATTTGCTACTGTCTGCAAAGTGTTTTAGTATTTTAATAACTGCAATGCAACTACAGGTCATCATTTTAAACAGGATCTGTCATATCCATGGGGGAAAAAACTCCAGTGCATCTTTAAAGACATCTAATGTGCAACAAGCTGACTTAAGCAGACACCCACACACCGGTGTAAGAGACAGACTGGCTGATCGTTGACAGTGTGCACACACTCTGTGGGACTAATTAGGCAGGTTGTGGTGGAATGATGGGGATGTTACGGGGATACAAGAGACATGTTGCCTGCTGTTAGTCAGCTGCAGTGTGTGTGTGAGAGAGAGTGTTTGTGGGGCGTGTGTGGAGGTGTGTAGAACGTCAAACATCCTACTAACCCACTTTTTACATGTCTGAAGACAAAGAAAGAGGTGGGTAGGAGTGTGTTTGTATTTGTGTGAGTGTGTGTACGTCACTGTCAAGCTGTGGGAAAGTGTTTTATTGTAGCTAAAGAAAGACAAAGAAGGGAATAACAGTATGTGGCTGGCTTTGTTTGTGTGTTGTGTGTATTAGTAATGGTAAAATATATAATTCCATGCACACTTTTTATGTTATGGATGGGGACTGTACTCTACAGGGGATTGAAAGCTATGGTGGAAATGAGATAATGGGGCAGTGAGGGAGATGCATAAGGAAATATAAAAATAGGAATATCTGGTACGGCAGACATGCAAAAATCAATAGACTTCCACAGTAGAATATAGTATAGTGTTAGACTTGTATGTATTTGTATATGCAAGGCAAAAACAGACGAAGAAAAAATAGATATGTGCTGAGGCCATGGATAAGCAGACACCAACTGGCAAATAATTCCATCATAAGGTATTAAAAAGGCTAGAAAGAAAGAGGGATGGAGGTAAGAAAAGAAGAGACAGAGAAAAAAGAAACGGCAACAAAGAGTGAGAAAAAGATAAAGGAAGAAAAAAAAGTAGGAGAGATCCAGAGGCGATAAGAAGGAAGACAGAGAATAGAAAGGACGATGAGGTAAAGCAGACAGGGATAAAGAAAGAGGCGATAGGAAGGCAGACAGAAAGAGAGACAGAGAGAGAAACAGATGGTGGCAGAGAAGAGGCAGATAAAAAACTCACTGGGAGGACAACACTGGCACAGCCAGCGAGGCACAGCAGGGAGTATGGAAAGCTGAAAAATGTCAGCGGAAAAGGGAGGAGAAGGAGGAGGAGAGAGGGAGAGAGGGAGGGCAGCGCAGGACAGAGAGCAAGGGTTTCATTCCAAAAACTCTACCAACTTTTAGGGAAAATACTATGATGCCTGTTAGTCCTTGAAGATGTCTGGTTCAAATATGCCACCTGTTATGGCCGGACTCTGAGACCATAGCAAACGATCAGGGATTAACTAAAATAAAGGTTGAATCTAAAAAATGAGACTGGCAGGGAAACATGCTGCCAGGCTAACTAAGATTACACCAAATAAACTATTCAGAAAATCAAAAACTCCATCATAACACAAGGTGGTGCCAGGGGAGAGGGAGCCTCCAGTCTACCAGGATGGGGCTGGTTTTATGTAACCTGGAGACAGTTGCCAGCTATCTCCAGTTCCAGTTCCAGCTCTTAAAATACGATGAAAAGACAAAACAAAAAACTTTAATGAAGATAATGTTTTAAAGATAACAAAAATGAAATAGATGCTCAGGTTTAAAATGTACAACCAGTCCTAGTAGTTGTTTTGTAAAGAAATTTTAGAATGCAGTGCAAATATGATGTGTCCTTAAATACAAATCACTTCTACATTAGAAGCTTCTCCTTACATCAAACACACACCATCCCAATGTACACTTTCTGTCACACACATACACAACTAAAGACACCTTGTCTCAATCCATCATATCTAATCTAGATATCAGGCAGGCTCAATTAGTCAGGAATGGTTCAGTATCAACCACATTAAGTGAAGGGCTGATTGAATTGCAAACCACAGTGGAGCAG
This sequence comes from Lateolabrax maculatus, assembly GCA_031216445.1. Taxonomy (NCBI): domain Eukaryota; kingdom Metazoa; phylum Chordata; class Actinopteri; order Acropomatiformes; family Lateolabracidae; genus Lateolabrax; species Lateolabrax maculatus. The sequence goes on from CM062218.1 coordinate 11,374,880, forward strand.
CCAACACCTGCAATGAACTGTGTCTGAGTTTGGCTTTTATATGTCATTGTGTGTATGTTGTATGTGTGTGTGTATGTGTATGAGCGTGTGTTTGTGTGTGTGTGTGTCTGTGTGTGTGGTGATCTAGATCAAAAGGTGACGATATTCAACATGTCTAACAAGAGTTCTCTGTGTGAGTGTCTCTCTGTACTTGACTACATGCTGGCGTGATTACACTATGAATACTTTTGTCCACTCAACTCTCCATCACTTCATCTGTTTAAGTGTTGCCAAGTGTAGTAAAAAAAAAATGTTGTCCACCCACAAGCGCCATGGCTGTTGCCAAATCCTTTGCCTACTGAACAAGTTTTGCCCAACAGGGCAGTCTTTTTTTAAAATGGCTGTAGACTGTGGAACCATAAGTACTGGGTTCAAAGGCTAACATCAGCAAAAGATTTACCCAACAATGCCTCTGAAGGTTTCATTAAATAAAGAGTTGAATGCCAGCCTCTTGCTGGATGAATGTAAGGTTAAAGGTTACAACAGAGCGGAGTACAGATGATAGAAACATGACACACAAAACACATTTGCACATTAATGACTTTCAAATCAAAATGCTTGACACTTAACTTTTTGATACATTTTATATAATTATGTTTAGAAATATATTTTTACTTACTAAATGAGCTTTGAGATGTGTGGGAACATTCAGTTTCTCTTTCTACTTGCTTATACCAATTATTTCTCCTGTAGTACACAGTTCATCACTTATCATACATATGACAATCACACTCACAGCAACACACACAAATAGACAGAATACTTTGGGAGCTGACGTAGTGTCTGACAGCTGTTGGGCTGGTTGATGCAGAAGAATGCAGTGAGTCTTTCTGTGTGTGTGTGTGTGTGTGTGTGTGTGTAGACCGAGTGAATGACCATCACTGTAATGTAAGGGAAATGCCTTCCTTAACCACAACCCCATTTTCCTAGACTCCAACATATCTGCCATACCACAAGTGAGGAATCAGCCCTCTGAGGGTTCAAGGTGCTCAGAGCAGGGAGGAATGTTATCTTGGGTGCACACATGTCTGGAAAGACCAGTGTCATTTTCTTATCGCCATCTTTAATCTACCATTCCACAATCTCTTGCTGTGTTACTGGAAGTGTGTACGTGGCAGCTGTGTAGGGTTGAGTGCCATAACAAAAATTCCTGTTATTGACCTGAACTATTTTTAATATCCAACTTTACTGTTGGAGAAGAAAGAAAGATCACAAGCCAGGAAGCAAATACAAATCATTCAGCAAAGACAAACATAAAAGAAAGGTCAGCATTTCCAGGTTTACAATACTTCACTTCCCGGCTATTTCAAATCACACCTTTTATAGCCTTTCCCTGCTTCATAACCCGCTGAAGCTCATGCAAGTGACAAAAAGAAGTTATTGCAATCAAACTTTATATATTATAATTTTACAGATGAAGGTCATTCTTCTCACCCACTCTCTTAAATGAGAACTGACCTAATTTAGGGACATTTGTAATTTAGGGACATGGTGTATTAAAAGTGCATTGAATAAGTGCGTGCTTGGCTACTATGCCATAATATAGATAAAGTTGGAACACCAAGACTCCTGCTGTTAGTGCAGCAGCTGATAATGGCCTAAAATCTGATTGATTGCTAACATGCAAAGCAAAAGAGGGAGAATGATGTTGCGGGAGCTTTAGAGCTGTCCTCGACTTAATATTTCCAGTCAACTAATCGAAACAGGGCTTCCTGCAGAATATTATGGGAGATACGCACGGTCTAGCCTGAAATAAAGACTGGCCCTTAATAAATTACAACACTTAAACGAAATATAACATTACCTTCAGGAGGAGAAAAGAGCATAGCACAAATTTAGTGACTACATTTTTGGAATAAGCTATAGGATTGAATGTTTCTTTATGGGTTGAAAAAAAAAATGCCTTTCAAATTCATTAAGCTCAATAGCTGATGTTCTTTGAGCTCATGTTCAGTGTTTGATGACAATTGTTTGCAACATCATGTAGTAACTAAATTGATCATGAGACAAAATGCAGCTCGGCTCAGCAGATGACAGTCAATGACTGATCACACTGTGCTTTTGCTTCACTGTAATTTAATTAGAGCAGCATGTCACAATGGCAGGAAAAGAGAACGTTTTTTACAAGTTCAAACAAGGGCCCAATTAGTCAGCCATGGGTGGGATCATGACTCCTCATCACTCAATAAAAATATGATCAAGAAAACAACTAATTGACAACATATTTACTTGTCAACCTAAACCCTAATTTCTGATTAGTTGACTTATCAGCTCAAGGAGGCAGCTGTTGCTTTTAAATTTCTTCCACTTTCTGTTTTCACCTGTTGCACACATTCACAGAGTCTGTCAACACCCATGAGCACACCCTTCACTACAGTGTGTCCTCTCATATATTAAAGAAAGCAGGTTAGAGTGTGTCTGTGCTTCACTTTGTGAGGTTATACAACTTCACTTGTGGGTGGAGCACACACGTTAAGACACGTACGTAAGTGCATGCACACACACAGACATAGAGGACATGTATTCATTTGTCCCAAATAAAGACAATGGGGTAAGACAAATCCAAGGCTGTTTGTGTGTTAGTGTGTAAGTCCTTTGCCTTAAGGGGACATGCTGAGAGAATAGGAAGCATGCTTACTTTGCCAACCCTCCTCTTGGCAGTCAAACAAGGACACTCACACACACACCCACAACAAACACACACACACGCGCGCACACACACACACACACACACACACACAGCTGAGCGGTTTTAATTGGCCACTGATTTGCCAGTTAGTGTTCTTGCCACTCTCTTCACCTCACTGTGCTGGCCCCCTGCCCTAGAGCCTGGCAGAGACACAGCTGGACCCAGAGAATTTGTGTGTGAGTGTGTGTGGTAGTGTGTGTGTCAATATGAAGTAATTTGTTTCACAAGAGTGTGTGTGTGTGTGTGTGTGTGTGTGTGTGTGTGTGCGTGCGTGTAAGTATAGGAAGGAGTCGTTTCAAAAAAAAAAAAAATTGCTTGTGTTTGTGCATTTGCAATAGAAAGAGGTGTAGATTCATGATCTCCTCAAATTTGCTAAGGCTCTAGGAAGTCTCTTAATTGTAAGTACCAATGTGCTGAAAAGTTTTCATCTATTCAAATATGTTGGTTTTGTTTGTATTTGTCACAAATTGAGGTCTTAATGCACCGCATTTTAGAAAACATCTTCAATGTTGTGTACTGGTATTGTGTGCTTTTCTATTTAGTGATTTTAAGTCCAAAACATTTTCAAATCAGTAATAAAAAAAATACACCTTTCCAACTTAAATTATACTTTAAAAACTTGCAATGGACTGTCTGATGAACATCTCGGCTGTGCAACATGATCTGTGTAAGATTTAAGTAGCCGATACCATAAACAGATTGCATTCTCTCCTGCAATATTTTGCAAGGCAATAACAATCACCACTCATCCCTCTTACACTCTGCACACACTGACACACACACAAGCTCAGACAAGCAGACATACACATGTATGAGAAGCCCAAGGTCAAAACAAAGAGGATGAGACATGTACGTGTGTGTATGCATGTGTGTGCTTGTGTGTGTGATGACATCATTACTAGAGCAGAGCACTCAATAGCTGATTGATGGAGAGAGGGGTTGTTATGGTTGACTGCTGTGAGCTCATTGCCCGGCAACCACACAATTGGACCTTGCCACTGTGTGTGTGCATGTGATCTCAATCCTGCAGCTCACAGGACGGACGGGTCAACTTGTCTCACACACAACACCCAACACATAGCACACACATGTGTACATGTACTGTAGTACATGTATAGATAACCCCATACTTTACTGATTTACAGATTATCACGCAGTGTAACTTTTCACACACACACACACACACACATACACACACACACACACACACACACCAGTAACTAGACAGTCTGGCTCTCATCTTGACTACTAAGTAGCAGACACTGCTGTGTAATTACTGCTTCTAATTCTTCAACCAAGTTGAGTAGTCTTATACATTTGGCATTAGAACAGTGATTATCTACAGTGTGCGAGTATCACACATTGTGTGTTGTGTGAAGCACTGAATGGGAAGGATTCATTCATCATATTTCTTTAGGCATTTTTGGCTGCTGATTATCCCATGTTTCCTCCAGACTCTCTCCGTTTCAAATTCGCCTTATTTGCAATAATGGGTATTAACCTTAAATTAAATATGTAAGCAACAGTAATTGGTCAAATAGAAAATATCCAGAAATTGATGTATGCATATATACAGCATATAGAAATGTACATAATCTATATACTGGTATACATATTATGAATGCAGCCACATGCATACATTAAGTAATGCAAACTGTGCACTGGATTTACAGAGACGTCATAGCCACTCTGTAATCCCCAGATATCTGCATCTGTATTTTCACCAAACAGGGCCCAGACTTGCTCTACACAGCTTAATTCATAGAATTAGGGTTTTTTTTTTTTTGGCTATATATTCCTGTAATTACAATTGTAATTAAATGTATTTTAGCAGAGGAAGTATTATAGCAGAAGTATTTTAGCAGAAAATGCTGTGGGTGCTGGTGTTTATTGAGTGAGCTGTTGGAGCGGATCATTCTTTGGGTTCTCTTCATCCATATAAAAAACTTTCTTGGCAGGAGTCTGGATCACTTTGGGACAAGTGGATTCAGAATTTCACAGCTCTCTTTTCTATTTGAAATACAATCAGTTCCTAGTTCCTTCAGTTCGTTCCTAGTTCTTATCTGCAGATTATGTCTGAGGCATTTCTGAGGACTTTGGTGACTTTTTTTATAGTTTTTTTTAATTTTTTTATGTACAGCAACTTTGACTGAACTCTTTGGAGTCCGTTCAACCGCTTAAATGTGCTGAAATAAAAACTGTAATTGTAATTGTATACCACTGCTGTGAAAATTAAAGATTTGTCTGAAGTGGTATACCTCAGGTAGTCACTGTATAACTCAATGAATAAAACATTTCAATGCCAAGGTTAGGGTTTTTATTTTCCCCACTGAGATCACATATTACAAGATGAAAAATCTAGTAGTGCTTCATTGAAAGAGCAATGCCCTTTTAAGGTGAGTCACTCTTTTTATTTTTTCCTAATTGTGTCAACTACAATGTGAATTAGGGTTATTGGTTGTGTGGTAGGTCACATTTTATCAATGAGTATTTAATATTGTGGATGGTAACCCAACTTGCTCACTGTCTGCAAAGTGACAAATATCAAAAGTAGTTAAACCCAGACTCAAACACACTGCACTGCTGCAGAAAGAAAACAGAGAATCTTTGAACCCAAGACAGACATAAAAAAAAAGAGACAGAAATGGGGGGAAAAAAATGCAATGGCAGATGAGGGTGGGGTGATAACAGAGAGAATGAATTAAAGAAAGACACGAAACACAAAAGAAGAAACTGAGCAGAGGCTGAGTATAATAAAAGAAAAAGGAACTCGTTTGTGTGTGTTTCTCTCTCCCTCTCTTCTCTCTTTCATTCCGAAGATGTTCAAAGACTAATGCACCACTCCTGAGACACTGATACCAACACTGATGGGACACACACACACATCCACACTAGTGCACCCTGCTGGGAGACAAGCTCTGTGCTACCCTCATCTGAACCAAAGTAATGATACACTAGGAACTCAGACAGACAGATGAAGGGACAGAAAGAGGCTGAGTGAGAGAGAGAAAAAAAACAGGAAAGAGGAAGAAATTAGACAAGCTGTATTAAAGATATGTGTTGGGAAAACAGCTGCAGGCCTAATAATAGACAGATATGTTTGCAAAACCAGTGTACAATACTGTCGCATGTGCATTTAGGAAAAATCTAAGGAGATAAAAGCCCCAAAAACTTAAACTATGATGTGATCTAACCAAATTACCATATCATTAAGATAATTCATAAAGCTGCTCTTATAGTATTACATTACATGTACATATCAATACAATATTTTTACATTATCAATGGATAAAGTGGTTATGCGAGAGGTGTCAAAGGTGTGGTTTTGCATCAACACAGCAACATGCTACTCTATTATTTGGAATCAATTTAGTTAATCTCCAGTAAATGCAGGTATCAAGCCTAAGCCAGCTGACAAAGGTTGCGTTTTCCCTCCCTCTGGGAGAACATTCACAACTTAAACTAACATCACTGTATTTCTTCTCACAGCTTTAGAAAACGAGTCTTGCTCAACAGCGTGAAAATGCGTGCTGTACATGGCTTTATCACCAATCTGCACGGCTGATAAAGTCGGACTCATTATTTGCTGTGGTTGTAACTGGGGCTGCTCGGTCTGGGGAAATAATATTCTTGCACGCCTTGTTAACTCGGTTTCCCTTCAGTTCTTTCATCCACCCGCATTTTCTCATTGTCTCCCGTCTTTCTCTTCACAAACCGCCTAATTCTCTTGTCTCCCTCACTGCCTTTTCATTGTTGCTTTTCAAACTCTCACTGTGTCCCTTACTGTGGCAGTAGTAGGCTGTACATATCTTGCTCGTCCTCACTTGACCTTCCCGCTTTCCTGCCCCCCACCCTCCACTCCCCACACTTGCGGGTTCTACAATACTGTGGTCCTCTGAGTCCGTTTACTCATGTGTTGCACACTGAATACAGTTGTCAAATGAGCACTCGGGAGGATGTTTTGCACACAGCTCAATTGCACGCTCAATTGGACAATTGACAGAGCGTTAACAACTGTGCACATTCTGTTTTTGATGAAAACTAGCACTGTATGTTGATGGTGACAATGCAGCACAAGTTATTGCACAAATACAATAACCTGTTTCATTTTCTGGTAGCAGCAAAACTATTAAATAACTAGGTTTTAACAATAATATGAGAACAAGCCAGCATAAACAAATAGGTTGTTGGTTTTTCAACTTACTGAAACTCCACAGAGCGAGCACCTGACTCTAGTCACACTTTGCAGTTAATGTTGAATGCAGATGAACACACTGAAGCACATTAATGGGCATCATATTCCTTTAAGAGTGTGGGTTCTTTTCAGCAGTCACACACTGAGCCACATCTATTTATAACTCTGCTGTTTTTGAGGACTCTGCTACATTTACATTGGAACTGTGCGTACACACACACATACTATAGATGTCCACACCTATGCATTCTTGCACACATTTACATGCTCACACTGGTTGATACTGAGCATGCTTTCCCTGCTGCATGATGTTGTGTGTGTGTGTGTGGTTGTGTGTGGGTGTGCGGTTTGACATCACTCTTGACAGTAAATGTACGGCTATGCTCGACATTAGAGACCAGTTCAGTCACACAGTGTAAGTTCAGAGGTGTGTATGTGCATGTGTGTATGGGTACATTCAGGCGTACATGTTTTGTGTGTAATGGCAGTTAAAGCACTAAGACAAAGATTAAATATACCCACATTAACCTTTTACCATGGATTATGACTTGTCATAGCAGGTAAAGCACAAGTGTAATCAATTAAATCCATTTAAGAGCATTTCATTTTTGCATTTTGTTTTTTTCAACAGACCATTTTGACATTTTGACTTGTCATAGTATGAAAAGCACAGGTGTTACTAATAACATTAATGATGGCTCTGTTCTATTCAAATCTCCCAGTAAGCCATGACAGTGTGACAGTGAGCCAGCATGCACAAAAAACATAAAACATTTTGACATGTCATAGTAGGAAAAGCTGTGGCGTAAATAATAAAATGAATAATGGCTGAATTCCATTTAGCACCTTCAGTTCCAGGGTCCTGGTATTTTTCCTGCTGGCGCAACGTCACACTGTCATGGCTTACTGGGACACTTTGAGAAAAACAAAACCATCATTAATGTTATTAGTCTTGGCATAATTTTATGCACATGTATACATCCCAACTATTCCCTATTGTAACACACATTCACTGTGCATGACTACAATTATGAAATGACCTTGTAAAACCTTTCAGTGATGATGCTTTTGCAATGTTAATACCCTGTTTATCAAAGGATGTAGTATGGCTGTGCTGAAGGTCTGGTGAGTGCTGTGAAAGACTGAAGAGCTAATATGTGTAATACCTTGGTTTCTATGTGCGTGCATGCTTGTGTGCGTTTGTGCGAGAGAGAGAGAGAGAGAGAGAGAGAATGACATCATTACTATGACTGGGCGCTGGCCGATAGAAGGACATTATGGCTTGCTGCCATGAGCTCTAAGTTTGTGGGTATGTGTAAGTGTGAACACCACTGTGTGTGTGTGTGTGTGTGTGCACACAATCTGTCCTTTTCATTGGGATTCATAAACATAATGTACACCCACACAGTCTCTCTCTTTTTCTGCATGAAAGTCAACATGACATTAAGGCCCTGTAAAATTCTTGTTCTATCCCTCTTCCATTTCCTCTCTGTCATTCTTTTTATCCAACCATCCCCTTTTTCTTTCATCCTCTTCCATCCCTTTCTTTTTGACCTGCACTGGTAAGATGTTACAATGTATTACTCTTAACAATAATAATACCTAATTTTCCAGGTAAATCACCACAAATGTTCAGGATTCATGTCAGACAGATAGAGAACATAGTCACCACCTCTTCTCTCATTCACTCCCTTCAAATGCCGTGCTTGTCCTTCTTTCCACTTTCTTTCCTCCCTCCCTTCCTTCACCCCATCTGTCTCTCCCCACCCTCACTGTCCTTCACCTCCCTGTATCTGCACAGCATACCTTCCATCCACCCCGACTTCCTGTCGCTCGGTAGGTAGGTGAGGTAATTCCAGTTAAAGTCATAAAGTCTCCCCACACACCCATAGACCCTCTCTTTGAGCATAAATAGTGTGATCATAAAGCTGACACTGCTGTCATTCAGACTTATAGTGCTGGCGAGAAACACACCCAAGCAAGGGGTAAATGTGAGAAAGTTACCAGTGTGTGTGTGTGTGTGTGTGTGTGTGTGTGTGTGTGTGTGTGTGGGCTGAAGGTTACAGCACAGAGGGGAGCCACTACAACAATTTATTGCAGTAAATCCAATGAAGAGAAAACTCAGTGTTTGACTGGAGGGACTTTCCTATATGCTACATTCATTCTTGGTACAACAAACTCAAAAAATGTGTGTGTGTGTGTGTGTGTGTGTGTGTGTGTGTGTGTGTGTGTGTTTAGGGGAATCCGCAGTTTGCTCTGCTCAGTTTCTCATTACATCATCACATGGTGCTCTGGGCTCGCTCACAGAAAAAAAAACACTGTACACACATAAGCTGGTATACATAGACACAAACACAGACAGATAAAAACGTGTGTTAACTGTAGCTGTGTGTGTGTGTGTGTGTGTGTTTGTTTGCGTGTTTCAGCATGGATCTAATTTAATTAAGTCATATGATTGCAGGGGCACACTGGTTGACTCTCAGAGAGCTTTTATAATACGCTTTCAATATGTCTGTTTTATTGCTTGTAAAGAGAGAGAAGCAACAGCCAGAAAGGGAGGATAAAACAAGGGAGGAGAAAGAAATAGGGAAAGTGGAAGGGAAGAGAAAAAAAGAAAGATGGAAAGAGAGTTAAGAAAGAAAGCTTGTAGAAGAAATAGGGACAGAGAAAGAATGAGGGAGATAGAACGGATGAAGGTGACATAATTACAATACATCTATTGTTCTCCATCATCAGTAGAAAAACTAAAACCTGCTTCGGGGCTGTGAAACAGTGCAAAGACAAACCTACTGATCCATGGAGGAATGGACACACACATACACACCTGTTCAATGTCCACATGAGGGAGTTGGCTTAAATTTTTAAGCCAACTCCCTCATATATATATAGTTTAAGCCAAGAAATTGAATAAACAAGAAAGAGAGAAAGAAAGAAAGAAAAAAAAGAAAGAAATGCACAGTGACTCAAAAACACAAGAGCCACAGACAGACAGAAAGTAAACAAAGTGTAGCTGAGATAAAACAGAGAAGCCAGTGTGTGAAGCTGAGTCAAAGGCAGACAGAAAAACAGACAAAAGGAACAGCAAGAGAGCAACAGCGCTCACCCCATGTTTCTTCCATATCTTTGTGTGCTGCTGTCAGATGAACTGACAAACCCACACAACACTATGGAACTGTTATACATTTAATAAGTCTACAAGCCTGCTACACTGTAGCTGTGATGTTGTGTTTATACTCTGACCTGGTGAGTTATTTAAGAGTGTCTGTACTTAAAAGTTTCCATTCTCAGACTTGTGCATTCTCTCATTTAAAAATACTGAAGAAATTAAATTTGCTGTCAATCACTCATCCAACACAGACCTACTGGTTGCTGATCAATGTCAGTAAGAAGTGAACTATCTTTGTGCTACTATACTTTAGTTAACATTACAAGTAATTTAACTAACATTTTAAACTCATTTAAATTCATGTGAGTGAATGTGTGTCTGACCAGCTGACTGACTGCACAGCTGTTTGAATGGCTGACAGCCTGGTTACCTGAACAGCTGCCTGCCTTACTGCACAGCTGCATGACTGGCAAACAGACAAATGTATTATCCGTCTCACTGGCTGGCCGCCTGGTTACTGAACAGCTGCCTTGCTAACTGATCAAGCTGTCTGACTGGAAGTTTGCTGACTGAATACGTGAATGACTTAATAGCAGGGGGATTGAACAGCCTGGTGACTGACAGCCTGGTTGGCTTGGTGGGTAATACTGTGCATACTGTAAAAAGTGTCTCTAAAGAGGACCAGCATGTTTTCTATGTACGTGTGTGCATGGAGAGAGACTACATCTGTGAGTTCACTGCCTGTATCTGTAAGTGAATGGCTGGATGTGTGTGTGTGTGTGTGTGTGTGTGTGTGTGTGTGTGTGTGTGTGTTTGTGTGTGTTGCTTCTCCATGTACCAGGAGGGGGCCTGTTGCTCTCTACTGTTATACAATACATATTGTATAACAACTGGCAGTGTGTGGGCGGATCCTGCCATCTGGAGGGATACAACCCCTGCCGTGCCTGACACTACACACTGTATGTGTGTGTGTGTGTTAGTGTATCGGTGTGTGTGTGTGCGTGTGTGTGTGTGTGTTTGTGTCTACCCTGGAGCTACAAATAGATAAAGCGTCATCTACAGTAGATAGGTTCCTGGGTTCATGTCAATGACAAATTAAAGCAAGGTAAGTGATTGCATGTTTTTCTGTGTATAGTCAGTCTCATACTATTTTGTTCACTCTGATATACACTACAACTTTATTATTGCAATAATACATGCAGCGATAATTGTATACGCATACAGGGATTCTTCATCATACCTATATGGGGGTTCGACCTGCTGACAACAGAAAGTGAATTATTTGGCTTAACAGGAGCCAAAGTCTGCCAAAGCTGTTTCACTCCTAGTTCTGGGTTACCACAGAGATGGACTCAACCAAACAAACAACGTCTTGGAACTCTTCTTCTACAAATAAACAAAGACACACTCAGAGGAAGACATACAGTGCACACACACACACACACATGCAGAGTAAATAAGGTGCTGAGAGAATCCACTTCATCAACTCCAAGTCAGTGCTCAACAGTGAACTGTTGCTATGGAGAGGAAATTCATGGCTTTCCAGTCTATTTTAAGGCAACCAGTGTTACTTATTTCTTTCACTGCATAAATCAGAGTCAAACACACTGTGAACGCAAGCATTGCCACTACACTGTATAGCAACTGTGAGATGCTTTTTAATCACCAGACTTCATTTTTTGTCCTCCCTGCTGCTACTGATCTGTAAGTAATCAGTCTACCAAAGAGGAATGAAGATATCTCACCGCAAATCATGGCTACAAAATTATGAACTAAGTTATGATCACAGTAAGGTGACAATCATCCTAGATTATATTACATTTATGTTGCAGTAACACTTTCTATTCTGACACAGGTTAGGGAACCCTATGCAAAAGATGCTTTTAAATATCAAAGCTTTTATTGACTGATCATAAGTATTAATAATATATATCCAGTATTTCTGCAATTAAGAGCTAAAAAGTTCCCTTTCTGCTCACTACATACAGATTAGTGACTAAGTTACACTCAGAGCATCAGACTACCTTATGGGACTGTCCGTGATACATTTTTGTACATAAGTATATTCATGTTCCTGTATTTTCTGTTTCAAGGTGAACGTGTACAATCCACGCAGTAAGCAAGGTTTTACATTGCCTCTGATTTTAGCAGATGACTTCACACCTCAAGAGAAAGTCACTGGAGTTCACATCCTGCCTGCTGTAACTGTGAATTCCAGCATTTCTTTTGCAAACATCTCCCAACTCATTGTTGCTAATTATTTCCTGAAGGTAAAACTTTATTTGACACTCTTAAGGCTGAGCTATCCCTGTGTATATATGGGTGATATATTTTTCTTCTATGTAGCCCTATGATGTAGCCTTAACACTTAGTAAAACAAAAATATGTTTATTCAGTTTCAGATATCTACATAAATATTGCACAAGGGTTATTTTGGTACATGTTTTCAGGCCCTCGAAGATATTTACAGTTCACAATTACACATTCAATGCTAACCAGTGTGGTTAAGGCCCTGGACACCTGGCTTAATGACAACTGAAAAATAGTGCATTTTAATACAAGTACAATTAATTGCTATAGATTTTTGCTGTCTTGAAAGCCACAACAAAGATCAAAACATACTTTAATGAATTTTCAACTCCATGGTTCAGGTTTTAGAGATGCTACTTTGGTTTCTGCTGCTTGTCAGGTAAGAATCCCCATGGTGTTGAAAAGCAGGAAAAGTGCAAAATATGTGGACTTAAATAATGAATATATATAACTGCTCTAAGTGTAAAGTTACCAGCTGAAGGGGTGCAAAAAAAAAGAGGAAAAAATTACAATAACACAAAATGGCTATAAACACACCCTTATGTGGACACATAGGGTTAAGTATCATTTGAAATCTTTGAAATATCGTGACCAATACAATAGATTGAAATTGTTGTATTTTGAGGAATGAAAACACATTTGTGTACAACCCTCAAAATATGCCAAACTTCAAAATATATCTGTGTTTAATGTTGACTTAACTAAAGCAGCTGTTCAACTTTGCCAGAATAAAATGGGGACCAAAATAAACAACATTTGCTGATTCCTTTATCTAGATGTAAAGTCTTTACATATACTATGGACACATTTCAGTTGGTCATACAGTATTAGTTCCATGGCCACAGCATATATTAATATATGAAATGACAGTAAGTGCATTAGTGTCTTGAACTGGGGAAAACTAGGCCTTTCAGCCTATTCATAACAGACAGGTCAAGTTCAAAACAGTAAGTGTGTTGCACAGAACATACAGAACACCTGAGGTCTGATTCATGCAAATTTGCAACATGCAAGCTGCAATTTGCATTATGCTCACACTGACACGTTGCACTAATGAAAACAGACGGCATACTTCCGACTCATACATGAGCATGCAAGAGCTCTGTAGGACTCACAAATGTATCTGCAATTTGTGAGCGGCAGTCATTTGCAATCTGTGTGTAAAAAGGGTTTGCAAATAGCTTTTATAAAACAGGCCCCAGGATTACTGAATTTGCTGGGCTAATGGCAAAAGTACACATGGTCTATTAATGACAATGGAAAACTAAACTCTGGGTAACACCCAGGCACTAGTAGAGCACACAGGAAGACCACCGCAGTTGTTACATCATATTTCATCCTCACTACTTCCCCTTTCTCCCTAGACCCAAACAGGAAATAGTTCCTGCACAAATCCCTGGGGCCTGTGTAATGAGGCCTATACTGTACATATGTGTATGTGTATAAGGGTGTGTATATCTGCACACACAAGTGGGTGTGTGAGCTGTACGACTTCTGTGCAGAAAGACACACAGGCATACACACAGGTCTGAAAAGGTTATGGGAAAAAGTGTTTGGCTGCAATTCTAGAAGTGAGGGAGTGAAAGAGCAAGAAAAGAAAACAAGAGAAAGCAAGAAATAGAGAGCAAACAGGCTGTAAAACATTCATACGTGTAAGATGAAAACATACCATTCATTTTTTTTCATATCTGTTGAAAGTCCATTCTGTTTTACACTCTGCCAGGCTGTTGTACAACTGAAAATCAAGCTACACTGGATTAGATTTAAGTACAGAAAAATGTTACTGTAGAGCCTTAGCCAATGGAAAAATACCAGGAAGGGGCATCATAAATAACTGGACCAATGACAGCTCATATCAATATTGAAGAGCAGAGAGGACAGAGGAAGAAGTGGCAGAGAAGCAGAAGACACATGGAGGGAGAGAGATGGAGTGGGACAAGAAAAATCCCTCCACACAACCAATCCAAAAACACACTCACGATTGCTGCTGATGGCCTTGATTTTGGTTTCCAGTTGGTTTATTTTAATGGCACAAATCTCAACAAGGCAATGGTAGATTTTTTTAGTGTTACAAATGATAGTACGCCTGCAACTAACAATTGTTTGCATCATCAATTAACCTGCAATTACTTTTTTAAGTGCCTGAAATATTTGTGCTAAAACCGTCAGTTTCCTATCATAGAAGATACAGAAAAGAAGCAAATCCTGAAAATTTAGAAGCTGAAACTAGTGAATTTTTTTGCATTTCTTGCATGAGAATTTAAAAATATTGTTGACTAATTGTTTATCAAAACTGCTGCTGATTAATTTTCTGCTGATCAACTATCAATTACAGTAATCATGTCAGCTCCACATTATAGTGCAATTGTACTTAGATGTCTACCTATTGAGATGCAAAAATAAATAAAATAAGCATATCAGTTTGAGTAATGGTAAAGCAATATTTACAATATAAACAGTGTTAAATTTAGGAAGTAGGATAATATTTGAGTCAGAGTAAGTTAAGAATCTGTGGGAAAAAAAACATACGAGATAACGAGAGTCAGTGCTCAAAAAATGGTGAAAGGAAGCTGGTAGTTGACTTCTTGAGTACACTGTTTGTACATGAGCCCATGGAAGATCTAACGTGACTAGAAAGAAAGAAAACAATCGCCAAAAAGTCATCCATACACCATCTGAATGCAAGACCTCCTTCTTCTTTCAAGCTAAAACATCAGCAAAAAGACACAATTGCTGCTATTTGACATGCTCAACATAGCATACATTCCCCGTGGAGCGCGCTCGTTATTAGTGCACCATTCATCAAGCCCTGTCAAAGTCATGAGATACAGACCTGTCTTACAACCATCTCTGAGTCACAATAAACATGTACCCAATTTAGATATTCATTTGACTTGGCACCAAATAGTGATACATGACACTGAATCTATACACAACAAAAGCACAACTGTCTGCCAGCCGACCGTCTCACAACTACCCTCTCTCTCTGGGACGTTTATCCGGAAGTCTGTGTGACAGGCAGGGAGAGAAAGCAGAGGGCACAGCCGCAGTCAGAGATAAGCCCTGGGTGATAAACAACGGGGGTGAGAGAGGAATATATGTGAAAGTATTTTCCCACTGGTTCCTAGATGTCTGCGACTGCTGATCAGTCATTACCAGTGGGTGGTGGTGTAGAAATCTAACCTCGGTTGAGTCTGTTTGGGATGATGCTGGGACGTAGACTGTCATACTAGTGTAAATACTGTATTAAACATGCCTTCAGTCTTAAATTACCACCCCAAAGTTTTAGAAATTGTGCATTCTGTGTTCATTCTTTATTTGTTTTCAACAGCCTAAAGAAAGATCAATACTTAAGATTAAGTATATTGAAAGTGCTCTTTTCTCTTTAAATAATGATGATAGCTTAAATAGTCCAACAATTATGGACTATGTATTTTTCAAATCTCCAGAGCTCTCTCTCTATTTGCTGTTGCACAGCAGGGTGGAGGCCTATGAAGAAAATGCTAGTGAGGGAGTTGGGACGACGCACGGCAGTAAATAATGACTGTCTCAATGCACGGGAGATTTTAGACACAGTAATAGCAGGCTGTAATATGGGCCAAATTTGTCCCCAGGGACAATACTGGCTTAACCAACATCACTCAAACCACACAAATGTACACACGCACACACACACACACACACACACACACACAGAAATACTGGTTCACAAATCAAGCTGACCCTTCTTCCCGCTTATCTAATAAGAGAATTAAAGAGAAAAAAGAAGGAAGGAAGAGGCAAGGGAAGATATGAGTGTGCATGAGGAAGAGGAATGGATGGAGGAAAAATAGATCTAAAGAGGGGAAGAAGAGAGAAAGAGATGGAGAGGGAGCAGAGAAAGAGGACAGGCATTTCAATAATTCACAAACTCTTGCTTCATTTAGAATAGAATCAGTGCCCAAACTGGACCTGTGTGTCCTCCGCACATGGCACACCATCCACAGTAGCTGGCTCACTCACAGACTGTGTGTTTTCTGTGTAAGTGCATTTGTGCAAGAGCTTGCAAAACAGTGTAAAGACATGTTTTCACAGTGTGATGATGTGTGCATTGGTGTCTGAGTGCAGCACTACCAACTAGCAGACATGGATTTCTATTAAAGGAGTAATGTAGATTCATTAGCACAGCTGGTGCAGTGAGAGGAGAAAGAAAAGGGCTGAGAAACAAAATGTATGACATCTTTACATTATAACTCTTTTTCTCTGTTAAAGTTTACAGGGTCCAGTATGTTCAGCACCTCAGTGGGACTCTCTAGAACACACAAAATACATACACAGCCACAACCCTACTACCAACACAGTCTAAAAATACTCCTCCATGATTCTGGCAACTCCATGGCTCTGTGTGTGTGTGTGCGCATGTATGTGTGTAGCAACAGAAGTCAATAGTTGTGAACATAGAACCAGACAGATGGATCAATGTGTGTGTGTAGGAGGACTGCATATGCCCCTTTGTATGTGTGTTTGTTTGACTTGAGAACCATCTCTGCATGTTTGTTCATGCATTCTCATGTGATCGGATGATTGGCACTGACTGTCCCAAGCTAAACATTTTCAAGGAATTGTGCAGTCCCACTCCAAAATGTGACTAAGACAATAGGGAGGGAAACAATGTTCCTTAAAAGCATTACTCAAAATATCAACCGGATGAAGATAACAAGCGGGTAAGGATTTCATCATATATATATATATTTAAAAAAAAAAAACACCTATGTGCGTACGGGCAGCTACGAGACATGTTTGTATTTGTAATGATTTACATGTGTGCCTGTGTGTGTGTGTCGTGTCATTCACGGTGACCTACAGGAGCAGGCATCTCTGTTATGTAATCCTTGCTGTCAAACGCATTCACACACACCTCCGCCTGTGTGCACACACAGACACGTACTATATACACACAGACACACCTGCAAGCGCCTTCAAACAGCTCAGAGGCTATTCTCGAGTCGCGGTGAGAAAACCCTGCGTGCTATCTCAGCACAATCAAGACAGGAGCGTTCCTCCCTCCTGCCGCAGGTAAATAACTAACTACTGTAATTAATGGTTCGTGTCGGAGGTCTGCTATGCTCTTACCACCATTTATACTAATGCTTCAATTATTTTAGGGATGACAACCTATCAAAAAATTCTTCTTAGAGAAATGTACACTACAGACTTATTTTTAGAATTCCTTTTAAGCAAAACCAGTTTTACTTTGCACAGTAACAGTGACGTCCCACCTTTATAATCAAGGCGGTCTGGTGACAGAACATCAATTCCACATGCTTTTGATTCACTTTTTCCGGTCATGGACTCTTCTTTTGCACATATTTATGAATGTGACATTATTTATTTTCTCCCTCGCTGTGTATGTTTATGTAACCTCCCACGCAACAGTCAACACAACCTACAGTTATGTATAGTAGCAGGCTCACGGCACTATGCTGCTCTGTGATGTGTATCATCCCTATCTAAGGCTATCACAATACTGTGTGTAGCACCACAGCACCCAATTATTGCTGAGAGGGGCTGTGTTGTACAAAGGCATTCATGAAACGTCTGGGAATTTCAGTAATCTCAAATTTATTTGAACGAAAAATGATGAAAATATGAATAGGACTGGGAATTCATCTACTGTTGCTCTACTGAGGCCAAATCATTTATTGTAGCAAATAAACCACAACACAACTTTAATATGCGCAAATACGTAAGTGGTAATGTCCAGAGCTAATACGGTCTATTAATAATAGTCGGAAAAATAATTGGCAACCATTTTGTTAATGTAACGGACGAAACAAGCAGGTTGAAATGCCACTTTGAGCTCTAGTAAACTGTGACTTACTATTTTCTAACTTTTTTTTTATGATTAATCAATAAAGAAAACAAAATATAAAATGATCTTGCACAATTAAACAATAGTGAAAATAACTGTTTGAGAAATCTTTCTTTGCAGCAGATTATGCAAAGCAAAAGAGGAGAAAAATGGATTTGTGATGAGTGGTACTTGAATTTTTTTTGGCAGGGGTGTACAAACATACACTGTAAGTATGAAAATCTCTCAGGTAGCTGTGTTGAATAATGTCTGCTGGCTATTACCCTGGACTATTCCATTAAAATCCCTCAACCGAAGCCTATCTGTGATTGTTATACCATCCAGGAAACCACAGGCCGCTACATTAGCCCCAAGTTCACTCCGTTCCCCCAAGTGAAGGAAAACTAGTTTAGCTCAATGGGCTATTAGCCCACACCTCTCCACCCATGAAAGGATTGAGTAAAGGAGCATAAGTGAAGAGTACAGTATATAGGGATACTGGTAAGTGGCCATCCATCAGCACTGCCAATTTAGTGAGTGCAGGAAGGCTTGATATGTACAGCACTATACAGTACAAGAATAATGCTGTGCTTTTTTTGAGAGAACAAACCTGAAACCCCAAGCAAAACTTGTTGTTTTACAGATAAGTGATTACTGGCCTCTTCTAAAAACAACTACACTAACCCTACTGCTATTGTAGATCTGACAGTCTCTAAAGAATAATATATAGTGTTAGCATTGCGAATAAAACATACAGTTCTGAGTACCATAGACACACAACACATTTCTAAAGAAGTAATGCTGATATGTTTTTGTGCGTATGACTGTAAAACAGCGTATCTACATCATCACAAGCTAGCACAAATTCAGTCTTAACGCATAAACAGGGACAGCTTGTTAACTCCATAGCAGATTTAGATATCCTATATTAGCAGTCTCCCTCACCTGAACTATTTAAGAAAAAGGCTGCGCATCCAGTGGCAATACAATTTACTATTGACTGATAAGGCTGAACGGCTTTTGCTTCGGTTGCATGGATATTTATATGAATATGGAGAGAAGTCAAGTAAACTTTTAGCTCATCAGCTAAAATGTTAATCAGCCTCCCAACTTAGCCCACAGATTTAGGATTCCCCCCGTGAGCTGATTGTGATTCCTGGTCAAATCAATTACACTTTTCAAGCCTATTATTCAAATATATACTCATCTGAGCCGTGCCACAAACCTGCACTGAAGCATCCATCACTCTCTTGCTTAGGCCAGGTAAGGATGCGTCAGTGTGTAGTTCCTATCGCCTGATCTCGTTGTTAAATGCAGATGTGAAAATACTAGATAAGCTGCTAGCCTCTAGGTTGGAAACCACCATGGCTGACATTATCTCTACCGATCAAACAGGATTTATTACAGGTCGCCACTCATTTCGGTTTTGGATCCAAGTTCATCTCATGAATTTGCCTCTTATATCCATCCCCCAAAGCATTGATAGTCATAAACGGGATGGTTTCACAGTATTTTTCGCTGTCAAGGGGGACAAGACAGGGGCACCCAATTAGTCCTTTATTGTTTGCCCTGGAGATTGAACCCCTCTCTGTAAAGCTATAATGTACTCCGTCTATACATTGGATCACTCACTAGGGTGTGGAGGACAAGGTGTCTTTATACCCGGACGATCTGTTGTTATATGTATCGGATCCTATGTCATGTGTCCCAGACATTGTTGAGATACTGATAATTCTGCCACCTTTTAGGTTATAAACTGAATTTGAGTGAAGGTTTTCCTGAGAACAATCTAGCCCTGGAGTTAGGTAATTAGTGATCAATATTATGTGAAAGTCTTCAAGTCTGTATGAAAAGAACTTTGTACCACTGACGGACAAACTCAAGCTCAACTTTAAGAGATGGGATATCCTTCATATGTCCTTGGCTGGTAGAGTCAACTGTATTAAGGTTTTTTTGTACTTATTCCAGAACCTTCCTGTTTTTCTGTCCAAGTCACACACTTTAAGCCAACAGAGCTTTTCTGTCAAGGTCCCACATGTATTAACCACCTCTTCCTTCCAGCTAGTCAATATTCTACCTTTGTTATTTAGAAGAGACTGGGACTGGTTAATTTAATAGATTTGTATATTGAGTTTTTGCCAATTTCAGTGACCTTTCAAGGAAACTGAATCTGCCCCATTCAAGTTTATTTAGGTACTTTCAAATTCACAGTTTTATTTGTAATCATAGGCCAACTTTCCCTAATTTATCTCAGAGATCAGGTGTAGAGGCCATTCTAGACGGCCCTCTCGGGACAAAAAAGGTATCATCTCCCGCTTATATGATATTATCATGTCTCTTACAACAGGGTCACTAACCAAAATAAGAAATGACTGGTACGGGGAACTTGGAGGGTAGATCCATGACAGTGTGTGGTTGCATGCCATGGATAGGGCAAATGGAAGCAACTGTTGTGCACGGCTTGGAACAATTTAAAGATCCCCATCAAATCCCCATTAAATTTGAGTAAAACCAAAGTAGAGGCACAGGTGTGATGGGAAATGGGTAGAGGTGAGAGATTTAGGGGTGGCAGAGGGGGGGTGAACAGATAAACAAAAAGCTAACTTGTTTTCATATTGTAAAGTAATCTTTTTCATTTTTTGAATAAAAATATACTTAAAGACACACCACTCAGTGTCTGCTCAACCATGCAGATCACTTGAGAAAGAGGAAATTGACATGAATAACATTAAAAAGCAGTAGCTGCTAATGTCACAATGCTGCTTACTATTAAAGAGAAGGGGAGACAAGGGGAGGGGAGGGTATGGAATGGAGACAAGAGGAAAGTGTGGCAAAGTCATAGAGCCATGCAGAGAAAAGCAGAGGGAAACTGACAGCAGAGTAAAGGACGCACAGCAAGATGAAAGGGGGAAAAATGAAGTGAAAGTAGACAAGAGTTGAAAAAAGAATAAGATAACAGGGGAAACAAGGCACAGAGCCAGAGTAACACACAGAGACACAGTGAGATACGGAGAGCAAGCGGTAGGTTGGAGAGAGTGGGTGGTCAGAAAGATGGCACTTTATCATACAGCCTAGTTGTAAAAGCAATAAACTCTCTATAGGTCTCAGCATAAGGACTTCCCAGGCACAACAAAGGCCAACCCCATTTATCTCACTAAAAGCTAAAGTTGCTGAACTGAGCTCAACTCCTCCTGGGGAAAAGTGTTTGTCATCATGAAATCCAGGCATACAATCCATAAAAATATCTGTGAATCCTTTTTTTTGTTGTTGTTTTTGAGGTGAGGGGACAATCTGCTTTCATCATTCTTCACCTGAAAACTTCGACTTTGATTTGGATCTGAAACAGTTAATCGCAGAACTTTTTTCTTCTATGTAATTGGTCTTTTTGCTCTAGAAATGTGACCTTATAGACACAATGAATTTGTAGGCCAAATGTCAAAGCCATTTCAGTTAATCAGTTAAGGTGTGTTAAGAATGCTATTCACAGATGTTCCATGCATACCAGCCTTGAAAACTATCAAAACCAAATAGCTGTAAAGGCAACAAATTAGTAGTTTCATGATTGTACAGATCACATTTGTGTCAAGAAACTATACAGGTGACTCTACTGACAGGAGAACCTGTAAATTATCTAATTTGCATGACTCCTCTGTCCTGTCTGCAGGTAATTATCATCCTCTGATGTGATCATTCCTGCCAGTTGCCACCCACCAGTCCCCTTCTGTATCTCCCTATACTTTCCCAGCTCTCTTCTTGATTGTCTCTTTCTCAGCACACTTATGCTGGAGGTGTGATTGCATTAAGCCATGGAGAGCGAGGGCATCCCCGGGGCCGCACTAATGTACAGAACAGAATGTGCAGAGTAGTGGCTGTGAAGGAGAGCAAGAGAAAGGTTGGAGTGGAGGGCATCCATTACTATAATCATTTTTCCTCCCTTGAAAAGGTGACTCTTAAAGCGGCTGCTGTGAAAGAAAGAAGACACAGAAGACAGGGAGAAAGAGGGGAAGAGAGATGAGTGGAGGAAAAAGCCTCTCATGGTTGTTAGTAAATCTAAGGCACAACTTCATTTTTCAACCTTTATTGCTTTCTCACATGAGCACCCAGAGCACCCACACAATAACCAAAGACATTTCAGTGGTATATTACTGTACCCGTAGCGCATTTGTAATATCACTGAAGTATCCTGAGACTGCATTTTAGATGATAGCAATTAACAAGACCAGTCAAAGCTCAACAGCAATCACAGCTTTTAACATTATTCACTTTTCAGGTTAAAATGCCCAAACCATAAATCAAAAGTGCTAATTTCACGACCTGCTTACAACCAACCAATCCAATCCCTACTATTAATACAATAAAACCAAAACAAATGCCACACAAAAGCAATATGTTGCTCCATGCAAACAATGAGGGATATCTTTCAAAGCGGGGGGCGGAAGACAGGGAATACCCTGAAGGAATAACATCTAATGCAATCAGATCGCTCTGGCCAATTAGTCGGCACTAGCCTAGCCAGAGATGATGTCAGTCATCATTACTCATTGCTTAATGCTATAAAACAGAAGGGAATCAAGAGCAAACAAAGAAAAGAGCAACAAAAGTGGGTCGGAGTTAGGAAGGACAGTGGATTAATCACGCCGGAGGCAGACAAGCCCTTTTATGTGAATAATGGCACCCACACAGAGTAGAATTACACACACATTTCTTAAGTTCCTAAAACACACTCTTTGTCATACTCTTAAATACGAATTTAGGAGCAAATGCTTGGATATATTAAGTCACCCTCACAAAAAGTACACACCACAAAAATGCAGACACAAGCATCCACCCCCATTCCCTCACACTCACTCACACACACACACACAATGTTCCAGCACATGTATGGCTCATTAGTAATGACCTACAGCAACATGTTTTTCCATGCTGATGGCTGAATTCCAGTCGATACCCCATAGCTCCACATGACATTTCACATTTCACGGATGCATTCGGCATGTTATGGTGCACAAACTACTGAAAGCTGTGTCTCTAACAAAGATATGTCTGCACACTGTACAGTATACAACACACACACACACAACCAGATGCAGGCACAAATAGATGAAAGTATATGCTGCATTAACACTATAAACATGTTGAATCACAAATACACACTTGGAGTAAAAAAAAAAACACACAGTACACACTCCATAGATGTTTATCAGGACAGAGTAATGGTATACAGTGGTGGAGCCAAGCAGACATACACACACTGATTAGCTCCTATGGGAGAAGCCACTGGACCCCCTGTATGATGATTAGGTCTGACTTCAACATTTTTCCTCAGTAAACAGACAGCGGCTGTATGAAGCATAAGGAGCTGCTGCAGAACAGAACAGAGAGAGTTTTTTTTTTTTCTCTTACTGAAATTCCCTTTTATGATTGTATCAACTGTGCAAAAAAACAATGCTGTTTCTATCAATAATATTACATAACTGCTTTGTCAGTTTGTCTTTTGCAGATAAGGCAGACAAGAGATGTATTGTGCTGCTGTGCTACGGAGTATTACAACTTTGCAAAAAGAAGCTACGGTTTCTCAGGTTATGGGTCTGGACCACATATGAGGTTGCTTGATATGGGAACTGGGTTATGAGAAGATTAGTATGCTAGATATACATTTAATTAAATCCAATTAAAATAAATACTAAGTAAAATCAATTTTTGCTGCTTCCATAATTACGGAAATGTTACAAAGTATGCACACGGTAACATGACAGCTGTATAAATGCAAGCATCATGCTAGTTCTATAACCTAAACAAATCCAATGTATTTAATGTAAAATAATTATTTTTCGCTCTTTCTCTCCACACGTAGATCTGAGTATGGGGTCAGCTATGTAAAGTCACATTCAAGTCATATTCAAACTTTTTAAGAAATATCCTTACAACGGTCTTTACAAAGGAGACATGATATTGTCATCTGAGATTTTTCAAACAGAAAGGCCTTGGTTGATACATTGAAATAAATTTCATTTAAAAGTACTCTTGTTAAGAGTATCTAGTACATCTCAGGTCAGGTCAGCTCTTCCGATTAAGAATGTCTCTCTTTCTATGCTCTGCCTCCCTACCTCTCTCTTCTCCTCTTAGTAATTCAGAAAAAAAACAGCAGTCTGGATGAACTCAGCGACCCTGGGCAAGGTAATTAACTAATTGCTTAGTGTGCAGAGACTGTCAAATTCTGTGTGTTTGTGTGTAAGTGTGTGTGTGTGTGTGTGTGTGTGTGTGTCAGAAAGCGTGTTTGTGGAGATGGGTGGTATGACAAGTAAAGACGGCAAAACAAAAGTGCGACTGAGTGAGAGACTCGGGAGGGGGGCGTTGATCGAGGACAGAAGAAACAAGGCAGAAAGAAGACAGTGAAGGAAAAAGAGAGACACGAAGAAAATGGGAAGAATCAATTATAGCATGTGACTTGATTTAATTAATACCTTCTCCTGGTCTGTGGCCAGCACCACATTAGAAGGGAATACTTCATTTTAAGATGTTTTAAGATGAGTTAACACGCTTCTCTTTTCCTCATTTCAGTTCAATCCAATAATGTACTCTCTCTCTTATTAGCAGACTCTTCTCTACCTTTCTTTCTTTCCTAACCACCTCCCCTATCCTTATGTATCTTACCTTCCCTCTTCCCCTCTTGTCCCTTCCCTCTCTGTCTCTCCCCCTCCTTTCTCCTTTGCTCTGGGGCAGCTGCTGCAGTTGGGTGTCTCAGTCCTGTGTATGTATGTATGTGTGTGTGTGTGTGTGTGTGTGTGTGTGTTTCCCTTGCTCTCCAAACCCAATTCAATCCTACTATGAGAGCGGGGGCCCAGATCAAATAAAGCAGAGCGCAGCTATTACAAGAAAACAGAGAAGGGGAAATCCATGCTCACACACTGAGAGAGAGACCGGGGGACCTCTCCATTTACTCAGGTTGCTTAACCCTCTCAAGGCAGTAATTTGCACAAAATGTAACAGGTTCCTTACTAGAGGAAACTAATGTGAAGTTTACTAACAGAAAATGTATATACTTGTGACTCCCTTGCTGGACTTGCTGTATGTGTGCTCCACATACACTTTTTTGATTTCAGCCTGTCATCAAATTACTGCGGTCTAATGTCAAACAACACAGACAGGTTCACTTTACTTTGCATTGAGCATATGGACTGATACCTTGGTATTGCTGGACATCTAAAGGTTCCTGTGAGGCTTTTTTTATAGAGAGCATTGCTGGGTTAATTGGTAATTTGAAATCTTTGAAATTATTGTGAGCCATTGCTGCAGGCTGCACTGAGTCTCACTATGAGAGACTGAGTGGGAGTCATTTCAGTTTCAAATGAAAAAAATATAAAGTTAATATGAAGCTGTCAGATTTCCCCCTCTAAGACATAAATAAGTGTACTCTTTATTTTGGCATATCAAATATCACAGCCTAGTTGTGCAATAATGAAATCAAAGCCAAGCATATTTTGCAAACAAGCCCCGGGTGTTATCTGTATTTAAAGTTACAGCCCACCAGTAATGTAAGAAACTTAATGAGCAGATCAATGTGACGCTTCCAGTCTCATAACAGCAGGAGGCTGATTTTGTTCCTGATTTCTGTCAGAGGAGCCTGAACAGTATAGTTGACTGGACACCTTAATCGGGCTACGAATACATAGTAGTAAAACACAGTAAATGATAGTAACATTATTTTTATTTGTTTACTGCTTTATTTTATGGGTCCATAATTTAATTTTAATAAATTTCAAGGAAGTGTAGTGGAAATAAGTATGCCATCTGGTGCTCATTGTAGGGAAAATAGGAATTTACTTGAAAGAAAAGCTCAATTTAAACCCACATAAGTACTTACTCCATATTCAATTATTGATGCAAACTTTATTTTCCACATAAATTCAATTGTATGCTTTCCTGTATACACATTTTAAAAAATGTCATGTTCAACTGACCTACCGAAAATACCGAGTACCAAATTACATCGTTCTTTCCAGGAAACTTGAAACTTATAAAAATAATTTATATGGACCCATAAAGTAAAGCGTTTCCATTTTTTAGTTAACATAGTCGTGTATAAAATATACATTTATGTTATCAATTTTGGCAACCATCTTAATAACTCACATCCATAAGGAAACTGTCTGGTAACATAAGCTTATTCTACTGTTGAACTCACATATAGGATACAACATAAGGCATGTGTCAAACATCTTAACACAAATGTCACATCTTAAGTGATTGGATTCTGACTATACATCCTCAACAGGCAGCTATACAAAAATTGATTCATCCCTTATACAGATGACTGACAGTCTGTATGTGGTTCCCCCATTAACAGCCATTTTCTGACATGTGCTGATCACCACGACTTGCCGCCCAGCGTCATTGTTTGAGTTTCTGGACTGTCAGCCCTCCATCTGCTCACTTCTGAGGCTTTCTGCTCAGAGAAAGGCAACTGTCAACAGTGACTTTCCAAATGAGAGAGGAAGCAGAAAGAAGCAGGGAGTGAAATGTGTAATTTCCTTTCAGCAAGACTGATGGGTGAAGAAAGGAGGAGACAGGGAGAAGAGAGAAAAGGAGGAGGGAAAGAAGGGCAGGGAGAGGTTGAATCTTTGTGAGTGAGAAAGAATCTGAAAATAAAAAAATCTACTCAGAGATTAGAAGACTACTTTATATTCAGCTTTTTCCTTTTAAATATGTACTTTTCTTGCATTTGTTTAATCTAAATCTTACTTTTCATTTATTGTTTCTCTCAGAAGCTCTCCTTATTTCAAGCCCCTCCTCACTACTGCTCTCTGAATTGGTACAAAGTTAATTTGATAAACTAATTAGTCTGTACTTGAAAACATATTTGTATAGTTATGAGGCAAGTCCCCAAGCACAAAGAAGAAACTCTACTGATGCTGTTGGTGAGTTTAACTGTATATCGCTGAAGGGTGATAAACTGTTTAGTCAAAAGTAGGTATGCTGCAACAAGACTCGTAAGACAGTTCTCTTTGGGTTTTGTGATTTTTGTACTGTTTGAAGTTTCATTGAAAAAAAATCCAGTCTGTCTGTGTGTAATCTCTCCCCCTCACTGTCTGTCTTGAAATACATCTTTAAAAATAAAACCCCTTCTGAGACACTAGGAACAGTGAGCAGCAGAGGAGAGGACAAATAGATGTGTTCAACGAGACGAACAGGCAGGGATCGGCTTTTTCACTGTTCTCAGTAAGCTCTTCTATTCATTCTGCTCTCCCTCATAGGAGAGAATGGAGCTTCAACACACAGCTGGTGAGACAGAGATAAAGGACGGACAGAGGAGCTTCAGTAGATACAGTGGAGGGTGAGGATACAGAAAGGAGGAAAAGGGGAGCAAGGACGTTTGGAGGGAGAGACATCAGTGGCGGGTCAAAGAGAAGAATCAGAAAGCAAAGAATATAATCAAAAGACAAATCACGTGAATGGCAGAAGAGAGGAGAATCAAGGATGGTTGATCCTTTGGGCCACAGGAACACACATAACCCTAAAGACACATAACCACCTTAGTTCTTCTGACTGCTGCTGCTATATTACAACACTGACAAAATAATCAACAACTCTATTTGCAAAAAACAGTGTAAAACCATGCCAGGTACAATATCTAGTGCAGCGTTTTCCAAACTGGGGACCAGGGCCCCCCAAGGGGTAAAGGCAAGATTGTCCCAAAAAACAACAAGAGAAGCAAAGATTGTTTATGAGTTCAACTAGTTACAACTCAATATTCACAGTAACACCATAACTTGTCAAGAGGGGATTTTACTAATGAACCGTGATGTGTGAGCATGAAGTTATATGAACTGACAGGTAACTACCTCTTTGGACAGTTTCGGTGACCGTCATCCAGCATCATCGGTGTTACATGAACTCTCAAGGGAAAATCTAGTTCTGGTGACTGACGTGAGCAGGTCATGCGGCACTTTACGGCCTCTCATTTATTTATGTTATTTGGTTTCACAGGAAAAAACAAAACAAAAAAAAAAAGAGGCCCTGATTATGAGCATTATTAGTCAAGACTGCAACTGAACCTCGTATCTAATGACAAAAATTTAGAAACGGGCTGAAAAAGAGGTGTTGTACTGTAACATTATGGGGAAACAGTTACTCTGTGGGCACTACCTTTCACTGACTTTTAAGAAAAACTGCTGAAATACGTGGAGTAGGACAAAAGCAAAAACCCTAAATAATCACCGTTAAATACCAGGTGTCTCGTACCCAGGCTTATCAGATCAATTCCTTAACAGTTCACAATCAGCAGCTGGATTTAATAGTAGTTTAACTTTTCAATTTGTATCTGCTATCATAAGACTCCATAGTTGCTCCTGTTTGGTGCAGCTTGTTTGTGGTGTGAGCTTGCTTGCAACCAGTTTTATTGATGGATTTCACACCAGCCTAAACAAACCTAACCAAACGGGCAAATGCATCAGAGTTCGTTTGAACTGAACTGAACACATTATATGGATAAGATCCTTCTATTCCACCAGACCTCCATCCTACCTGAGCAGAGGAAGCAGAGCTACTTGGCGGAGTAGGTGGAGCCTGCGGCTCAGTTGAGAGCTGACAACCGACTGGAGCTGCAGTTCCCGGTGTGAAGTCTGGATCTCTCAACAAATGGGAGGGAAGCGTCCAGGGTGCCTGCGCCGTCTGTCCACGTCTGTCCGTCTGCAGGTACCGTCACCATTCCCTGCAGGGAAACACAGAGAGACAGAGAGTGTGAACAGAGAGAAAACACCATTTTCAAAGTGTTCCTTACCCTATTCTACACATCAGCAGGAAATATTATTTTTCCTGATATGATTATTGCTTGTTCTAGCTCAATTATCACTGCATAATAACCAAATTGCTGTGCAATTATAATCATCAGCTTAACCTTCAGCCAAGTGTTATTTTTGACAAAACGATTTGCTTTCAGTTTTAATGGCAGTTGTGCAGAACAGTAGCTTATGAAAAATAATAAACACATAGTGACTCTCCAACTAGTAATGACCTGCTTACTTAACAGCTTGCATCCAGAATTTAGCGATCTTTCTAGTTAGCTCTCCAAATTCAGACAGTTAATTAATCTTTCTGCACGGACTTTGATGAAAAGATAATAAAACATAAATAGAAACAAATAAAAGCAATAATAGCAACATTAATGTGTTATTTGCAGTATTTTGCTGCTATAACAGCACACCATCACTCTCCTCTTCAATGGTGATGATAAATGTGTGTAAATATTAATGTAGGCCACATGTTGACTTTGGATGCATGTTGATAGCCACTGCAGTCTTACTTGAAACAGCATCCCAGACAAGTTAGACAGAGTTCCATGTTCAAAAATAACGTCTGTGCTAGTAGTAGCTTTTCCTTCATGAGATCCTAATTCATGTATTAGTCTGTAAGACTGCAAACCATGTGCATCTGTAAATGTCACTTTACACACTGGCTATCACTGTCTCCCTGCGATTCCCTCTCTCTCGCTCTCTCTCTCTCTCGCTCTCTCGCTCTCTCTTAGGAGTATTCAGAACAAACACCCATGCTATTTATATAGTGACGCCCCATCAGCATGGCAACCACGTTTTGTTTACCCCGCATGAGACACTGGTTTGAGGCGTGTTTTCTCCTATTTAAATAAAATAAAAACAGTTATTTGGAGGCATTTAGGTCTCTTTCATGAGCTTGACTTGCTTGCTGGTGAGGACAATGTTTTCCTTTGACCAAATGCCTCTGGTAAACTGAGAGCTATTATGATGAAATGGAAAGCTGAACTAGTACTTTTGTGGAAACAAAATTTTGTTTGTTTGTTGGTTTTCTCGTTTGGGTCATAGCCTGACAGAGTTGTTGTTAAAATGTTAATTTTATGCTACAAATAGTATAAGTTTTATCTTTTAAAGTACTGATATACAAAATATTTGACAAAATACACACTGATTGAATGCAGGTTCATAAAGCTCTATCATAGAAACTGATGTTTAACAACATAATAAACATATTCATACAAAGCATTTGTCCTGTGATGTCTGCAAAATACTAAGTGTATAACATTTCTACTTCTCTACTCTGCATATACATAATTCAAGGAAATAAATGCTGTTTTGAAGTCCCATAGGTCAAACACTTACAGGTGCAGCACTGCCCAAACCTCTGTTTACAACTACTGTGCAAAGCACTTAATCCCAGACTCCACAGTAACCTAGAGAAGAAGACTATTGTAGGTGTGAATCCAACTTTATGACCATGTTGCATAGTGTTCCTAAAAAGGAGCAGGTTAATCTTCCCTAGGTAAATAAATGTGGTAAAGTGCTTAATTTAATGCACACGCACAAAGAAATGCTTGGTACACTCATCCAATGCACTCTTCTCATTTACAGTAACCCCGGAGGCTGTCACCATAACGACAAAGACATGTCCCAAGGTCATGGGGCGGAGCTGAACATTAAGTTGAACCCTGAAACAAGGCATCGCCTTGGCAACACAAAATCAGGTCAGTTGATCATGTGACAATCAGGCCCTGGGGACAGAAACTGATACTACAGCACACTTTTTCTTGTTTGTACTAAGTTGATACAAACTCAACACACATACACACAGGAGCATGGAGGCATGTGAAACCTTTAAACACCTAGAATACACATAAATAAATACATACAGTGTCTAGAGTCACGTACACGAAATTACAAACCCACAACAGTAGAAACACTCGTACAAGCAAAGACACGACAACAGAGTCCATTATGAAAACATTGATAACACAGCTTTAACAAAGAAGTCATTCTAATTGTCTAACATTTTCTTATTGGAGAGTCTATGTACAATAAGCTGAGTGTCTTTAAGAGAGTGCATTGTTGCCCGTTACATATCATCTGCTTTAACTGAAGTTAAATATTCTATATACAATGAAAAATAAAGAGGGGGTGACCTTATGGTATGATCTGTTCATCAGTCACTGAATAAGCATAACTCTGAGAGCTGATGTGGGGGCCCTAATATCCAAGCCACCAGACTGATATACTTCCCTTCGGGGATGAATAAAGTAATCTATCTATCTATCTATCTAAGAGCAATACATAGAAAAGTGTACAAATGTGTATAGAGCTACAAAACACACAACTCAGATTTTTTACAATAGAAGTAATGATACAACTACATACAACACTGAATATGGAGATAGACGTAGCACGTTCAGTACATGCTTCACAGAGAAGAATATGGAAGTCATTACCTGCTTTAAAAAAAAAAAATTACAACCAGCAATAAAACCATTACTCTTCATCCCTCTTTCCACAATGTTTTGTATTTCAGTTGTATCAGTGTGTTAATCCCCCCTGTATTCACTTTATCACTCTTACCACTGTTTTTCCTCCTACTCAGCAGCCTAGGATTCAGTTCTCTGTCTGTCGCACCACGCACTCAATATAACTGGCAGCCTGAGTGTGAGTGTGTGTGTGTGTGTGTGTGTGCGTGCGTGCACATCTCCATGAGCACCAATAAAACCATGCCCTCCCCCTTTCAGGCTGCTTTTCTATTGGTCCCCTGGCTGCTGTCCCTCTGTCACAACCAGGGTTGGAAATACATGCACGCATCCACACACACACACACACACACACACACACACACGCACGCATTACACGTGCACACTGAAGGAAACACCAAGCACTGCTGTCAACAAATAGCACAGATCAATAGGTAGGGTGTGTGTGATTGTGTGCGTGTTTGTAATGAGGAGCAGGGCTGTATCTCTTGCAGGACCTATCTTGTCTGGCTAATGCTTCTGTTACCATCGACAACATTTACTAGACAGAGAGGAACACAAGACACTCAACTCTAGGTATTTAGAGCATATTATCTTATGTTTTTCATTTTTTTTTATTTTTTAAGTTTTACGTATACATCTCCATCACATGAGCTTCTGTTTTCTCACATTATTTGTTTACTTCTATTTATTTATGTGATTAAATTCATTAAACTCTTTCTCAGGAGGACAGGAGGGCACTCAATGCTCCCTTGTGGACTTGTTTGGCTTCGAAAGCATGTCGTTCCTTATGCTGCCTTTGTTCTTTATCTGTATCTTTGTATGTAGATTTTAAAAAAATATATAAAAGGAATGGACCAAATACACCAGAAGGCAACTGGCCTCAGAAGGGAATTCCACTGAAACTGACTTTAACTTGGCAATTCTGCAAAAGATAAATTGCAACACACAAGCTGTTTTTCTGGTTTGAAATGCGTCATACCTATTGGCTTCCAAGGACTGAAGAAAGTGCAGAATTGCAAAGTTCTTGGATTCCACTGCAGGCTCTGGGTTCACTGGCTGCCTACAACAAGACAGGCAACTAACTGGCCAATATTAGGCTGTTTAGTTGAACACAGCCCAGTTTGCCCCAGCCTACATCCCTTCATGTATGCAAATTGGGCTAATTATGACCGAAATGATCCGATACCTACAAAATAAAGGACCAAGTTCACTAGTCATAATCAATTAGATTACATATGAACAGATGAGCCAGAAATGATCAAATGATCAAGCTTAAAGGTGTGTTATACAGTTCTGACTGTCAGCACAGTATTAGAAAAACATCTACTCAACTAACTTACCTAAATATTACTAAATTAATTGAATATTATGACATACAAACTAGACACAATACTGTTTGTGAACTATTATCCTGGTAATGCTCAATACATTGAAAATGAGAAAAGCAGTGAAAGAGAAAAGAGGACCAACACATACAATGACAGTGACAGAAACATGAACTACCTCTTGGTTATGCAACTCACTCACTAACCCTCAGCACTATCACTGCAGGTCAAAGTTCAGCACTCTTAAAAGCTGCCCAAATGTGCTTTTTGTGTACCTGATGATCACGCTTTTCCCTGCTGATAAACACAGACACGTCTCCACTACCATTCATACAGTGTCCATACATACACAATGCAGCAGCATGCCTGGCGACCTAGATATCATAGATAGTGGTGCGGCGAAAACAGACAATGACACTCTGACGCTCTGTACACAACTTTGATAAGGCAGACTAATGTATGGAGATAAATGACAGAATCACAGTATTGAGATCTGCGAGAACCTGCTGTCTAAGAAAAATGCTGCAGAGGTTAAGGTTGAAAGCACTTGCTGACTCTCTGACTCCCCTCTATTAGGCCTTCCCAGGTGAGCATGTTAATTGAGTATCTCCTGATGTCATTAAACTTCTTGTGAAATAATAACTGTTTAATGCCATGATGTGATCACATTACTTTACACAGGAATTTACATGGTCAACATGATGACAAACTACCAAGGTTGTGTTTTTTATGTTACAAAAGGCTTTTACTCTTGGAGTTAATCTGACATCCTTCTTTTCCCATTTCCCACTTCATCTCCACACTCTTTTCTCTTCCAAAGTCTCATATTTGTCTCTCCTTTCCTTTCCTTCTCTCTCCGCTTGTATTTTTATCTACTCTCCTCCTTTCCAATACTAGTATTCTCCAGGGCACCGCATCACAACATAACAACATCACAATGACACGTGACAGAGATGTGAGCGAGGGGGAATAAAACACAGAGTAGAACTCACACAACCACTTCATACTGTGTGCTGGATAGAAGAAAAGTGTGTGAAAGAGACATAAATAGGAAGAGAAAACAGGAAAAAAATAAGTAAACGACAGAGAAAGAAATCCCTCCATTAGTCTTCTGTATGTGTGCGCGTATGTACAGTATTTACCTGTGAACACACACGTGTGTGAGCAACTGACATGTGTAAGTAAGACTGACAGAGTGCACTGACGCTGAACATCAGAGCACAAGCTGCCACCTTAGGGAATTACTCAGCATTCCTCCGTCGGGCCGCGTTAGCGCAGAGGGCCTGGAGACGTGGGAGTCGCAGCGAGCTTTGATCGCCCACCTAAGATCCCAACATAAGGGGATAATGCTAGGAGGGGGGCCTGCAGGGAACACACACACACACACACACACACAAAGAATCACATCTTCAAACGTGCACACACGCACACACACAAACTCAGGTCTTCAACTTACATTTTCCCAAACATTCAAAAGACATGTTATGCTGCCCACGCATGCATAGTAATGATCTACTGCTTTGATCCTTTC
The DNA here is from genome assembly GCA_031216445.1 of Lateolabrax maculatus. Classification (NCBI taxonomy): domain Eukaryota; kingdom Metazoa; phylum Chordata; class Actinopteri; order Acropomatiformes; family Lateolabracidae; genus Lateolabrax; species Lateolabrax maculatus. The sequence goes on from CM062218.1 coordinate 11,409,169, forward strand.
TCACGTCTCTTTCACCCTCTCTCACTCTCATATTGTACATGCAGGACAGTATACATGCAATCTATAAAACATTAACATGGAGAGCTCTCTGTGTCACACAAAGTAAATCATCTCTCCTTCACTTACACATACAGTACTTTCCAACCCACCAACATATACTTCATCGGCACCACCTCGCAAAGAAGACAAGAACTGAAATTATTCAACCATCCAGTTGAGAATAGGTATAGAAATGTTGGACATATAAAGTATACAAGGATAGTAAACAGTGCTTATGCAACACGCCTGCTCTCCAGCAGTAATCTGACAGTGAAGCAGACGGCAGGTATAATGGCCGGATTACGGACGTTCTACCACTGTATTAGAGCGAGGTGATACAAGCTGCTGCTGTAAGAGCAGGTTTCATTAAACCTCATTCTCCTCCTTGACACAAACTTTTAGTCTCACTCGCCCCCACAATTTCATTCCTGTCAGAGTGTGCTGAATAACAAGTCAACCTGTACTCTTTTTCTTGTCCGTCATGCTTTTAACTGTGGCAAGAGAGCTGTTTCTTTTTGATACCTTGAATGCTGAGAAATCAAAAGGTGAAGTTCAGCGGTTAAGGACAGAAAATGTTTTGCAATATGGCAAACTTTGATGTGGCATCTTCCAGAAAACTGAAACCAATGTAAAAACCAAAACGAAACCACAGACACATATTTTTGGATCAGAGAGGGGGTAGGCTCAAAATTGCCTTTACCAATCAAGCTCAAATTAAACCCAAAACAAAAAAAAAAAAATTGCTGCTTTGTTTGAAGGCAAATCTAATTTATTAGACAGCACACAGTAGAGAGTGATAGGGAAAATCAGATGGAGCTATTACAAGTAGAGCAATATACTTGACTCAAACACATGTCAAAAGGATATGTCATGCACCACAGGACACTGATGCAACAAAGAAAAAAAACACTAAAAACAATTTTATAAATACTAATTTATTTCCATGTCAGCTTGACTGAGTTGTGATTGGTAGTAAGTGGGTCAAACACAAAGCAATTGGCTGGAAGAAAAAGATTAACTTTGAAGAGGATATGCAAATATCTCATAATAAAGACCTGAAGGCAGTACCTTGAATCTTCTTGTTTTACAATTGCTGTCTTTTCCTTCACAATTATTTTGTATGCTGACCGAGTTATTTTTGAATGGTGGGAGAAGAATTTACCTTAAAGGAAATATAAAAATATTACAAACAAGCAAAACAAAAAAACTTGAATCGTGCTATAATTGTGCTTTGATGGTTCAGGCAACCTAAAGCGCACACCAGAAGAGTGTGTACATGGTCTGCCTTTAGGGGTGTGCTGACATTGTGCTGACACTCGCGTACAGTAAAACTAGTTGGGAGTTCTTCATAAAAAAATTTTTAAAAAAGCCTGTTTGACACTGTCAGGGTTAAAATAAAGAAAACATGTCAATTGAAAAGATTTGTGCCCTCGTGAATATATATTTCTTATCATGTATCTGTAATGCAGCAAATACTTTAATATCCTTCTCTGGACACTAGGATGAGTTGACTTTAAGAAGATAATAGTTATTATGGGGTCACAGCACGACCTTAGGAAGTCACCAGCATACGTCACGAAGCACCACGGCTGTGGCAGGTTCCTGCTGGCCGCACAGGTGCTCACATGCACACATTTAACATACGCTAAACACACACACACACACACACACACACACACACACACGGATACACAGACACTTTGCCAGAACACTGCAGGTACCCCTCCCAACCCCACTGATGTACATAACCACACACATAAAGATGCACACGGACACACACAAAGTGCAGGTGCTCACACTGCCCCACCAGCTGTCCCTCGAGAGCCTGCTACAAGGTCTGATGACCAAGACAGAGAGGACAAAGGAACAGAGAGACTGAAAGAAGGAGGACTGAGCAGACGCCAACACTGACAGGTGTGTGTGTGTGTGTGTGTGTGTGTGTGTCAGGTCATGGCTAACTTCCAACATGCTGCACTGCCCTTAACCCAAATAAAGTCTAGTTATCTTTGTTTAACCTTGACTGCTAGTGCTGTCTGTATATTTATGTGCATATGTGTATGTGTGTGTTTGTATAGCATGCCCTTTATGACCTAGTATGAATGCAACATATGTGCTCATTTTAATCTGCAAAATCATCAAAAAAACAAGCCGAGGGAAAAAAATAAAAAAATAAACTTGCTCCTTCAGAAATCTGAAACTCAAATAACTTAGAGCATAATATGGTATTTCAGGTCAGCATGGTTCTGGTGACTTTAGGTTTAGCCACTGTCATGTCAGCTGCATGACACCTCATGAAACTGAAAACTGACAATCAGTTATAAAAACCAAGGTCACAGGGTCAGAGCAGCTAACACAGCCTGGCCACACCCTGCCTGGCTGTTAGCATTCCATAGTGAGCAACACTGTCAGTGCTTGACAATCTGCAGATGTACAGCACTTCTGTCCTGGCTCCAGGGGCCTGGCTCCAACAAGCCGAGTATGACCTCTCCTCTCCCAGCAGTTACACACAAAAGAGCCAGGAGAAATTTAAATACCCCGAGCAGGATCCCCCCCGCCCCCCGCCAAACCACACATCACTTTTGTGCAAGTGTAATGTGTACTCACACACTGCATCTTGCGAGGCGCTACTCCCCGTCCTTAACGCCTCTGTCGGTGTGGAGTTCTGTGTAGTCTGTGTACTGTTCTGGCGAGGGAACCCATGGCTAAAATACTTCCGGGGTGTTAGGGCCAAAGTACTGCTCTATTTATAAAAGAGGAAAGCTACCTTGAGATGACAGTGGTAACCACTGTGATATGGTATCACTCTTAAATAAAAATATATACTTCAAAATATGTTATGAACCTTTGCTACATAGCTATATTGTTTATATCAAGTAAAACATACTGCTCCACACAAAGAGGGGAGGCATGTTGAAGCTTGCTGCCAAGCTATATATTATATTGTGTTCTTTGCAAGTACAGTAGTGAACTTGCTTGAGGCAGCTTGTTAGACTGGGTGTTAGTCACAGGGATGGGCACCATGGGGCTACACACAGCTACAAGGTCATACAGAGATTGCATTCTTGGAAGGTCCAACAAATAAAATGTGCGCTCACACAAACACAAACACACACACACACACAGTCACATACAGATTGTAGTAAACTATGACCAAAATTTATTTGACATCTAATTTCCAAATCTAAATGACATATAAGGCAGTTACTTTAGAGAAATTAAGAATGCTGAAATCCAAACTATCTCAAAGCAGAAGTCTGTATTTTAGTATATAAACATATCCTTAACATTCACATAGTTCATATAAATATCATATTTAGTTCTTATTTTCTGCAGCTTAATAAACAAAGTTGAATCCAATAAATCCCTGCTAACAGCCAGTTGCAGCCCAAAAGTTTAAACGAGGACAGTGGCACTGTAGTGACCGATTCTGCTTTTCTATGTAGAAGAATTGCATCAGAAAGTACATACGCACACACACACACACACACACACACACACACACACACACACACACACACACACACAGGGTCTCCGGTCAGGGAGTTCTAAGTGCAATCTCTTCTGACACATACTGTACCAAAACCCCCTCTCACATTCACAGATTACCACGGATACAGTACACACACATGGGCGTGTGCGCGCACACACACTCACTCACACACACACACAGACAGGAGTGCCCCGAGTGTCTATACATGATTAAAAGACTGAAAGTGGGGCAGGCACACAGTTCTAGCTCTGTGAAATTACTGCAGTTCCTTTCAGCCCACCTCAAATACACACACACTCACTCACTTACATCCAGCAAACCCTATGTCCAGTTAAGTGTGCACGGCTACACACACACACACACACACACACACACTCACACACTCACACACTCACACATTCACATGTCCACAACCCAAATAGCATTGGTTCAATAATTGAGTGATTCCCTCAATGAAGCAGCAGTGGAGAGGAAAGCACAAGAGCCAACCAGTTATTGGTGCTGGCCAGACAAGAAATGATGAAACATTTTAAATATCAGCCCAAATATTAGACATTTCGCTCCTCACCATGGTCTGAGTGGGGGCCACAAACAGCTGAAAGAAACCCTCATGTTGCACAAAATATGTGAATAGAGTCCATAAAATCTTTATGTGGCATGTGGCACATTACATCTGCTTTTAAATTAAAGTGGTTGCTGGTTTCACTGTATAGTATCGCATATTTCAAAAGTAGCTTACACAAGGCTTTTCAGCTGAGTGTAAATTAAAGGATCAAAATAAAGGATTCAAAAAATATCCTGGGGAATTGAAAGGCCTCATTAAAGTCCAATCAGTGGTCATGATGCTTGTCTTGCTGTTGATACACAATTGGAAAATGCTGCTTACTGAGATATATAGTACTTGCATCACTCTAATATTCTGTGCAAGACCAGATTTTTTATTTTTTTTGTCTTCACTGTTATGGGATCATCAGTTTGTGACCTCTTAGCTTTTCAGAGAAAACATCTGCAAATTTAGCAGGGGCCAAAAATAGAGCTAAGTGAATTTAGGCGACTCTGAACTCTGAACTTCAAACATATTATCTGGTCAAGTAAATCACATTTTTATTTGGATATCTAACAGAAAAAGAGGAGGTGCTTAAAAAACTGTAGTTTTTGTGTTTTTTAGTATATGCTTTGTTTCTCTCATGGAGAAAACTATCTCAAAGCTTCATCACATTAGTCAAATTACCAAAAACTGATGCCTTTATTATATGCTGTTCAGTTAAAATCAACTGATATGAGTTGAACATTGTAGTGGAGATGAAAAAGTGACACTGGTGCAAGTTACAAATCTTTCACTGTGTGTGCAGCTGAAAGTAATTCTCAGGGAAAACCATACCGCCTGAGCTGAGCCACATCTGGTAAAAACCTTTATTTTGACGTCGCGTGGGGCTTACAAACTCATTATAAATGAGCACAGGACACGAGCTTACTACTTTTACGAGGCATTATGAAACTGTGCCTCAGTTTTAAAAGATTACAAGTAAACAACAATATAAACCCTACAAATCTCCTTCTCAAAGCTGAACCAGCGGGGACTGAGCAGTATTACTATTGGTGGACTCTAATCATGTGTTGCACTTGGCAAACACACTTAGGACTGAGAAAAACCTTTACAAAAAGTTCAAATAGAAACCTGAAAATCCATCAGCTTCTTAGCAGCCTTGCGCAAGGTTTGCAAGAATTAGATCATAGGGTGTTTGTGGGACAGGGGATTTGAGTTTCAATGTTGTGATTTGGGGATTGAAAGAACACTTTTGTAATGTGAATCTTTGAACTTTTGGATGTGTCCAGCCTTTGATTGATCATTTAGCTGAAAATGGGTGCTTCTGTTTCAACATCACCACCAGATAAACAGAAAAAGTAGATGAAACACCACAAAGGATCACTTCCAAGAGAAGCTTTTATGAAATACAGATAGCCTGTGGGTCGTGCTGATAAAGCCTAGACTTGTTGCAGGTCAGCAGATTGGAAGTGAAACACTAAAACACACATTCAACCACACATACACACACATTTAAATATGCTTGTTAATGCTTACATTTCACAAACAAGCATTCACAGCAAACAATGGAAACACTGACACTTGGGTATTTTGTCATGTTTACGTAAATGTAGTCCTAATTAAGAGCACAGGCTGCCGTGCCCTCTGTGAATAGGGAAACTGACTCAGAGCAGTATTGTAAGTACTTCAGCCTTTTTCTTAGGTATTCATGACATCTCTAGTTCCTGTCAGTATCAATATATGGACATTACCGAGACAACCAAATATAAACACAACAAGTCAGCACTAAAAACCAAGCTGCAAGACAGTATCAAATGGCTTATACTGTAACCTTAGTGAGCAACGCCTCCTAAAAACTCAAATGTACTGCCCACCTCCAAAGAAAAACACCTGAGTTTTCTCGTATACAACGATAACATCTACAATTAGCAAATGAAAATGAAAAAAACATGACAGTTTTTCTTGCATTAGTATCACAACATGTCAACAATTCTGTTATGTCTTGATAACGCATAAAGCAGTATACACTAATAAAAACCATCGCACTAGGGTTCGGCGATTGGACGAATATATCGGTGGTGAATGGCAAGTAAATCACCCACTGTTTTTTTGGGGCGATTTTTGTCATTTAATTTAGCGGTATGCCTCCAAAAAACGAGTGTAGCCTGAAAGCGACAAACTCTCATTCAGCGAGCTAAAGAGCCAGCAACGTCAGAGAGAGGCAGTGGGGAAAAACAGCATGTAGAGCCAGAATATATATTATAGTCTTCTGTTGTTTCTGTAATTTCTGCTTCTGTTAATCTTCTAGGAGGATTAGCAGATGTTCAGTGTCACAGTGAATCATAGTGGCCCTCGCATGGTTCAGGGTCACTCGAGTTCTAGGGCAAACGTCACGGAGTTCAGGTCAGCCTGACCAAACCTCAAATCTAGCAGTGTGTGTCCTCACGTTGCTGCTGGGTTTCCTTTTAGAAGCCCAGAAACCCTGGCTTGACCTCTTTTACAGACGGACCTTTCGTTGTCTCAGGCCTAAGAACAGAAAGTTTAATCATCATTATTCAACAAATGAGACAACTCTGAACCCTCTTTCCTGTTTAGTATGTAAGATAATATCTCAAGTGGTATGAGTGTTTGAGCCAAAGTACTTACAATCCAAGCAAGCATTTACCTTTTAATTTACCTCACTTAGAATGTATCAAGGTGAATGGACATTGGAGAAAATATGTTGGATCTTACACAAGGCAATCTACTAAATAGCCTCCAATGGCATCCACAGTAATAGAATTGAACCATCAATCAGGTGCAGCCAAGACCTGAACTTAAAGAAAGTTAATAATATTATATTCTTAACTTGTGTTTTCCATCGAAGGAAGGAGTCAGTTTCCCTGTTAGCTCAGTACAATACAATTCCAAAAAATATATACTCTGAAATTCATACACAGTAAGTCTGTATAATGTGTTACATTAGTGATGGCAGTTATGACAGGTGTATTTTGTTCAAGTTTGATGTCCTGGAACAACATTACTTTTGTATGCCCTTACTCATATTGACCCACCCTTGACCCACATGCACCCACAAATCCACTTCCCCTCCCCACATACCAGTCCTCTTGCTTTAAGTGTAAATGGTATCCATGAAGTGCCTCCTAAAAGGTTTATGCTACCTCTGTACTCTCACCCACCAACCTTTCAGCAGTAGTCTACAGTTAGGTACCGTGTCCTGTCAGGTTGCAAATGCACTCAGCGCTCCATCTCAGGCAGCCACGCTAGAGGCAGTGTGGGGGCAAATCGCTTGCAGAGCTAATGGCACGTTATGTAGAATTAAACCAATCTGACTGGGTGCTGCCTCAAAACCAAAGCACAGGGCTGAGAGAGGAAGGGGGAAGAAAAGCATCTCCCCACTTAAAAAAAATTGTCTGTTGTTGGGTTTTGAGGCTAATTGGTGGTGAGAGGTTTGATAGGAGGCAGGGAAGTTCGCTGGTTTTTGTTTTAGGTTCGTGGTTAATACTACGCATCTGACAGGCAGGCGTTGTAGGAGCCCATTCAAAATCTATCTTGATGCACAATGTCTTCAAGTGCTGTGGGAAATATTGTACTAAAACTTTCAGAACACATTACCGATCACACAATGTAGTAAATGTGACATGGAAACTCACAATTCTGTTTAATCTGAGTTGCACTGGTTTGACATTTATGGGGCATGCTATCAGAGGAAAATACTGGAGAGCACAGAAGCAATGTCAACAACTAACAATAAAAGTTAAGTCCAGTCAATTTATTTGTAGAGCACTTAATCTCCATTACATATTAATTTCACACTACCCACATTATTAACAAAATGGAAACTTCTGAATACTTAAGACCTTCAACTGAGAACAAGTCAACATCTGAATGTAAATCCTCAATATAAAGAAGAAATCTTTAGATAGTTTTAAAGGGATGTACATACTACAATGGTTTGGATGAATAAATAGATTAACAACTACAGGGTGAAACACCTAGATCCACATGAACAGTAGCTTGGTTACTCTAGTAGACTGTCAGACCATCAATGCACACAGTACATACATGTTTGTTATACATACAGTATAAAAAAACATCTGTTTCTGACATTACTAGCAGGATCAGTCACATGTTTCCTTTCTGTATGGGTTAGCAAATTAGAGCTTACATCTCTCCTGAGGCTGAGATATAAGTTTAAAAGATAGCCTACTTATTTGTTTCATGACGATTATGATTCTAAAACCACCTGATACTAACTGTGGCTTACTGAGATCTGACATCTGGGAAGTTTAAAAGTTCCCGTAAGAGCTATTAAGGTTATGGAATGTACAAATTATTTTGGTCTGATGAGGATGCCTAGTAATTTCCTATTGGGTCAACCTTCTTCTCCTACCACAGGTATTTTCCCTGGGCAAGCCCCTGCAATGGGTGTGTACACTAGCGTGAGCATAGTAGGGTTGAGTGTGCGTGCATCTATGGGTTGTATGTCCATGCAAATACCTGCTTTGAATGGCTGTATATTATGAGGCTGTCAATAGAGATTGATGTGAGAACTGATATTTTGCATGGGCACATTTCCTTCTTGTCCGTCTGCTGTGTGGTATGTGCATGAGGGTTTTACATCGTGAGTTTGTGAATGTGAGTGTACAAATGTGGTTCATCCAGGGCAGGTGTGACACTGAGCCATTTTGGAGCCAAGTTGCCTCACCCACTGTGACAGCTGATAGTAGATGACAGTGTCAGGAAAGCACACCTGACCAGGCCACAGTGAAACCTCACATTAACCTCATTTATCTGTGTCACGGCTCATCACCTGACCCTGCCACACACTCACTCTCTGATAAACACACAAAAAAAACAAGCCTGATCTGGAGCAGACACAAACACATGCACGCACACACTAAAATACCTAACTTAATGCACACACACACACAGAAACACACCGTCATGGATACATGCAAAAACAAATACGCGCTGTATTTAAAGACAAGTTTTCATATTCCTTAACACAAGTTCTCACTTAACAGCAATCTTATGCAGCCAAGGAATATGTGAAATAGCATCCCTGTTATTTCTTAACTTTTAAAAGAGTAAAAGCAGGAAGATATTGATTTCTTTGTTTCTATCAGTTCAGTACCATGCGCAACACTAGATATTAGGTATGCATTGCCATATTTGTTTTGCACTGTGCTTTTGTTGCTACACTCAAAGCAGGAGTAATGCCACCATCTTATAACATGTCTCTGTAATTTATAGCTCCAATTAAGTTGCCTCTCCTCAGACAACAATGTATACAATCTTGTTACCTTCAGAGGACGCTTTGGTGCTCATCTAGCAGTGGTAGCAGGCCACTGGAGAAACTCTGTGAAAATACAATATTATCAAACATTCTAGTCAAGGATGGTGAAAGAAAAATGGAGAAAGAGACACTCTCTAAAGAGGTCCTGATACTGTAATTGGTGGTGGGCTCGTGGGGCTCATGGGTAGGCAGGGAAAATCCTGCCTCACTCGGTCTTATCTCTGTCAGCAGTGTTTTAGCACACCTCCCTGGCCATCATAGCCAAATGTCCCTGCTCCAATGCCATGAGCTTGCTACATAGCTAAAGGAAGGACCAGAAATAATAGCGAGTCAGGCAGCCAGCGAGTCAGTCAGCCAGACGGGTATCCAGAAAGCTTGTCAGCTAGCTAGCCTGCCGCCAAGCATCCAGCCAAATGTCCGGCCAGATGAGGCTGATCCATGGCCATCCAGCCAGCCAGTCATCCAGTAAAAAAGATGAACCGGCCAAGCCACAACTACTAGCCAGCCAGTCGGCCGGACAGACAGACAGACAGACAGACAGACAGAGAAAGCCAGCAAATCAGCCACGCATCCACTTGCTCTATTCAAACCACACCACAGCTCTGTCAGAGAGGAAATAGTTTCAGCCTTACAGACACTGTTTTAAATACTGCCTGTGGTTTAGTTGCACAGGCTTGTCTCAACCTGTGCTTTAGAGCCCACCCATGTACGCCCCTGACCACAGAGTGACCCCAGTCAATGTTTTCATACACAGATGCATTGTCAGAAGGAGGGGGACTGTGATAACAACTGGCCGTCGACAGACTGGAATTCAGGACTTCGCTGCACATGCCACATCACGAACTATCAATGAGATGAGATGTAAGAGGACGCATTGCACTGGCCCTGCCCATACTGCCATGTGCTGTGTCTTGACATCGGCATCCTAAGGAGTAAACAGTAGTAATGGAAAGCAAGCTTGTGCCAAGAACAACATTGGTGAAGGGTGGGTTTTGGTATTCCAGGGATTGTTTCTATCACTGGCCATTTTCCTGTTATTGAATTCCTCTCTCTCATTGCATATCCTCCTGGCTCAGACTTAAGTCATTGTTGGTACCCAGAGACCCACCTTGCAGTTGAGGGTATGGGCACTTCACTCCCAATAATTGAGGTGTTTTGTTTACAGTATAGTTTGGTATGTTTGGTACATACTTGTACTTTGAAGGTACAAATTGTCTGAGTACTCAGGGGTCAGCATTCAAATGCAACCAAAGTATTTCGATTTATATATCTACAGTAACCCCCTAAATTAACCCAAATAACGTTTTTAATCAGGATAAAAAGTGATAAGTTGCTCTTAAACTTTTATCACAATCTTTACACAGACAATACCTGTGAATGTAATGCTAATGTTCGAGTAATAGAAATCTTTACATTTGTGCTCCAATATATGTATGTGACCCCAATTCCTAGCATTCTTCTTTCATCTCTCTTCCTCATCACTATCTATCTGGCTGTGTCCCAGGTTGTCAGCTTATCCCCGTCCCAGGCCTGGAGCTCTATGGGGAAGAGAAGAGTCTGCAGGAGCTGTCTGACTGCCAGTCAGTGTCAACTCCCCACTGTAATCCTCCACTGCCTCTGATAAGGCAAAGAAGACTAGGCAGAAAAGAAGAGAAGTGAAGAGAAAGAAATAATATGTAAACCCACTTGCAAGAAGACATGGAGACAAGGAAGATTGAAGAGAACAACAGAGGCAGAAATGTTCACGAGACAACAAGCCATTAGAGCCATTGCTCTATTATGCACTATATAATACCATTAAACATAGAGAAAATAACTCCAGCCACATTTGGATGTTACAAGAGTGAGTTGTTATCAGTCAGGTTCTCCCTCATTTAACTTGGCTCTCAAAAGGCCAATGCTTAAAACCATTTCCTCTCGCCCAGGCTTTGCTTGGAGTATGATAAAATATGAATCAAGGCAGAGAGATCAAAGGCACAGCATACTAAATTAACTATTGCATGATAACTTACATGAAGTATCACATTTGATGTATAGTTCAGGCACAGGAACCGTCTAGAGAGAGTTTATGAAACAGCTCAGGATTTTAACCGATATGATGAGTTGCTTGGATTCAAATTGATGCACTCTGTCATCATTTACACACCATACACTCTGGGGTTGCAGTCCAGTTTAGCCTTTTATAGCAAACCGCCTGGCATATAGACAACTGTATATCATGTCAGCTACACTGGCAACTTTTACAGAGCTAAAGCCAACACTCGGCTGAACTAAGTCCCAAAGCCAGCTTCCCTTTTTCACATGATTATTGAGCCATGCAGTGGCTTATCGACCCGACAGTGTAAAGTTTGTCTCCCTCTGTTTCTCTCTCTCTCTCTGTCTCTCTCTCTCTCTCTCTCATTCAGACACTGGCACTACCTTGATCATTCAGAAGATTGGTATTGATTAGATAGCCACTTCACTATAAAGATGGTAAGCACGGAAACAGGGTCAAAGACAAATTTGTGTGTGCACTCTACTACTGTAAAGTGGTAAATAGAAATGCGATCCTCTCTGAATGTTATAATGAATGTTTTGATTGAATTATATGTTTTGAAAAATGACTAATGAGACTTCAACAAGTGCACTAGTAAAGTTCAGTCATTTACAAGACCATAAAAACATGGTCATTGACCCTTCTATTACCAATGACATGTTGCAGATTCAAATGTCTGCCATTGCATCTCAATTGAATTGCTATTGCTGTCCCATACAGACAGTAGTCTAAGAAACAAGACAGTAACAGTTTATTGCACTATGCAATAAAGGCACACACAATCACATACGGTGGAATGTTCTTTCACACAAAGAAACTCTCATTGATCCCCTTTAAAAGCAGTATTCTATGTGAGTGTGTCCTTTCTCTTGTGTGCATGCACGTGTACTCGGTGCGCTCATGAATAGAGGAGGATGAAAGGAAAAGCTGAAAAGGTCTGAGCGCACTGCATGGTTCAACCAGACAGTTCAATCTCTTGATCTGCCCCCACCCTCACCCACCACCACTCTTTATTTTTTCAAAACCATTTTTCAAACACTCACACTGTTTTTGTCCCATTCTGATCCCATACTACCTACATTGCTGTTCTCCTTAGTGTAGCTCATGTAACTTTTCGCATGAAGGGAGACAACCAGGGTTAACCCGTGACAGTCTGGTGTCAATGCAGCAAATAACGTTGACATCGTTTTCATAAGCCTGCATCGAGCATCAAGTTTTTGTGTGTGAAAGTGCTGTAAAACATGGGCAGGGGTTATGTAAGAGAAAAGAGAGGAAGTAATCAGGAGAACAATATCTCATCAACATGCTGAACATTTTTTTAGACCTATAATTTGTGTGGAATTTGTTTGTGTGCATTGCTTTGCCTCTTTTCAGTGTATAGTTATCTTTGAAGACAGAGCTGGAGCAGCTAAATGTTTTTCTATGTATTTTTACATTATTATAACAAGTCTTTATGTTTGTTATGTCTCTGTGGAGCACACTTGCACTATGTGTACATGCCAGTTTGTAGTCAGGGCTGTAGTGGCAAATAAAAGGGTACATAAAAAAGACTTACTGAAGTGGAGTTGTATTCAACAGCATATTATTTGATGCAGCATGATTTACATACTTTTGGATGTCTAATTTGTCTTGTTACCACTGCCTTATTGGTCGGCCCCTGCACCACCCAAAGCTTTGGCAGACTTCAGTGCAGAGCATGGTGTGTTTGTTTTCATCTGTGCTCACATGAAGACACCATGATCCGGCAGAGGACAATGTGTGCCCAAATTTGCAAGAACAGAGCCAGAACGTTTACTCACTCATGTAGACTCCAAACATCTCACAGGATATGGGTAAATGCTAATTCAAAACACCTCTGCCTGCAATGTTTAACTTGTTAGTTATTCAGTAAGCAAATGCTGCGAGTAACTACTGTTGTTCCAACTAATTTCTCTACAAATATACACAGACACATGAAACACCTGTTTCAGTCATTGGTCTATCCATTTGCTCCTCCTAGCCATCATTCACTCTGCCTGTATTTTCAGGCTGGAGCATAGAGCCGTTATGTCACTTATTAATTCAGCCGTGAAACCTCTGCCCAATCATTACCTGTAAATCTCTCTCTGTCTCTCTCAACCACACAAACTCAATATGGCACTTTTTTTCCTTTTCCTTTTCTTTTCCCTTACATAGGAAGCAAATTCCAGAGACAAAAACAAGACTCTAGCTTGATCTAGTAGATGTGTGTATCCATGTGTGTTTGAGGGTATAGGGCGGTGCGCACATATGGCTCTGACAAATGAGCCAAGCTCAGTTAAATGGCTTGTGATTAGGACACATTGGCTTCTAATTGCCTCTCATTACCATTTGAAAGTGAGCGGCGGCTGGAATCAAAGTCTATGGTGGCAGTGGTAAAGCATGTGTGTGTGTGTGTGTGCGTGTGTGTGTGCGTGTGTGTGTGTGTCTGTGTGTGTGGTAGGTGGGTGGGTGGAACAGCACGCCTGATTCACAGTGGCATGACCACACAATAGAGCACTCTAGTTTGGTGTGTCCCTATCACAAAGCCTTCGTGTTCACCATTATAACGAAGCAAAGCACCAGCTTTGAGAAACCTGAAAAATATGGAACCTGCAATTCGTATAGACCTAATCAATACCCTTTCTGCTCCAATCTGAAACTCCTTGAACTCCATCTGGTGACCAACTACAACTACTCCCTCTACTGTTCCATAAATATACAGTTTCATTTCCATCTCACTCCTTGGTACACCCAAAATAACTACACAGTTCAGCATTTCGTCATGTCAATTTTGGACATGTCCGTAAACTCAGCACCTGGTTAATCCTTACCTCCCTACTAGACCCTTTGTTTATCTACCTTGTAGAAGCATGTCTATCTTCACTCTCCACCCTTTGTATTAACATCTCTTTTCTGGTCATGTACTCACCACCCCTAAGACTTTCAGGCGTTAGCTGTCGATCCCCATCCTGAAAGACCTGGTGTGGAACGACTGAGTTTAACTGTTGTTCCATCCCAACTCTGAAACTCTTTTCTACAATCCTGGAATGTACTGTTTCCACTCAGCTTACCTCACATCTGCAAGGCAAACTGTCACGGCACCAAAACTGCCCAGTACAAATCCACAGTGCAGCCGACTCATGTCGAGAGTCCATCCCCATTTTTGTTTGCCTAAATACAGCTTTTAACATGGTGCCTCGTAAAATCATCCTAAAACACTTATGCCCTATTGGCATGGCCAATTCTGTACACCTTTGGTTGATCTCTAAGGCAGAACATTTTATCTCCATTAAGACCAAGATCTGAAATACCTCCTCATGATATTCCACAGGGATTAATACTGGGTCCCATGTGTTTTATCAACCTACCGCCTCCCAATTGTTAGACATCAAGGCATCCCTGTTACAGAGTTGATACTCAGCTATATATATTACCATTTAACCAATGGGTTACTATCACTCTCCCTTCTCTGACAAACTGCCTCTACAACACAGAGAACCGGATGAGCCAAAGTTTCTGGAAATTAAACAGTAACAAAACTGAAATTTTTGTAATTGGCTCTCATATATATAACTCTACAAATACCATGGTCCAAATATCTCTAATGAGCACAGTTCCCTCTCTGCTCAAGTTCAAAGCCTTGGTGTAATTCTTGACCGCACCCTCTCCATGGAGCCATCTGTTCCAGCTTATCATAAAAATACTCAACAACAGTCACTTACTTGTAACCTTCAAACTGTGCTACAGATTTATGTTGTCAATCACCTGCCTATCTTTTTTTAGAGCAACTGCCAAACTTATTACTCACACCTGAAGATATGAACACATCACCCAAATCCACCATTAACTTATTTATTTTATCTTCCTCACTTTTAAAAAGACTCCATGGATTTACCGCACTCCCCATTGTTGTTGTCATTGACGTTATGCTGCAATGACACTGTGGTATATAAGACTACACTACAGATTCTACACTACGGTTCCCTTGTAGACCATGACGATATTGAGGAAGAAAGATCGAAGGAGTTACAGCAAACATCAACCAATTCAATCAATCAGTTACCCAATAGTTTGTAATACATACAAGCAGTACCTGAGACTTGAAATGTGCTGCACAAGAAATGTGAAAAGTTTTTATTAAGTATAAGGTTGTTTCAAGTTACCTACAAACTTTTTTATGCAACAGTCTGATAAGGGGTAATTTTCCTTTAAACTGTAAACCTAACTGTCAGTAATACATTTCCATATGGGTTGTTTGTTGTACCCAGCAGTGAGTTAACAATCTTAATATATACTATACTATATTGTATCATAGTTTATATGTACTATATTATTAACAGATGGAAGGATTAGATATTTGTATCGTAGCAGCCCTCTTTAGGTTCACTGGTTCATTCATTGCTTCGGGGCAGGCAACTCAACAGGCGACAGAACATGCTTTCAACATGGCAAGAGACAATTTCAGACAGCACCCAACAAGTGCTGACTTTTTTTTTTTTGTTGTTGTTAAAACTGCAAATAGTTACAGAGGCGATATGAGAAAAAAGGGTGAACACTTAGAAGTGTAAATGCAGCTGGTGGGGGGAAAAACTGCGGCTTTTTTTTTTTTCTCTCTCTCTCTCTCTCTCTTTCGTCTTCAGCTGTTAACATTTGGTCCATCCACTTGCTCTCGTGTTTTTGGACGGCCTACTCAATCCATAACGTGGGTGAAAAAGCACAGGCGACCACTCGGGACGCACAGCCCACCCTGAGTGCAACTCCGAGGTGTAAACAGAGTAAAAATAGCCTGCTATCACAGGCTTCCCTACAGTCCCGTTATATAATGGTTCAAGCGAGGATGAATGACATCACGGGTAGTCCAGCAATCACAAACCATGTCCTTTACAAACCAGCCGGCAATGGAAAACACTAGTGGCATATAACACAGGCTATCCGACAGCAAATGTCTCTGCTAAACGGAGGGAACATGCAAAACACACGTACATGTGTTTTTCGCGCACACTACGGCGATTTGTATACACTGTGGTTAGTTGTTCTTGGTCTCTTCTCGTGTGGAGAAAACACTTCCGCGATGGTGAAACGTAGATACAAATGTAACGCTCGCCTCTGACAGTCCTTGTCGGTAAGAATAAATAAAGAAAAATAAATAAAAAAAAAGAGTTGAAAAGAAGACACACGCGGCTTGAAGCGGCGTCAGGTTGGCAGTGTATCATGTCAGGCTCGGGCGGCAGAGAGCAAGTGTTTGAGCCCGAGGTCGAGTGGCGCAGTTACCGGAGGTGCAGCGCCCGCCCGGCGCCGGCTCGCCCGGCGGACGCGCTCCGTCGGCCGGTCACAATCCGGCCGAATCCCGCCCCCCCGCCCCCCCCCCACTCAAACACTACTTTGCGTTCGCGCTCCGGCGTGACAAGCACACGCGCCCGAGCCCCGCACGCCCCCGCACCGTTTGGCCACTTTAAAAATGGGTCGGAGGTGTGGAGGGGGGGGGGGACGGGGGCGAAGTAAACATTTCCCGAGGCTTTGAAGTAAACCAGAGCGCCACCCTGCCCCGGTTCTTCCAGCCATTTTTTTTTCTCCTCAGGGGGAAAAAAAAAAAAAAAGAGAGAGAGAGAGAGAGAGAAAAGTGGCGTGGCGAAAGCAGTGACAGGTCGGCGAGACGGGCGCCGGATGAGCGGCTTCTGCGGGACTTACTGTGGGGTGTTGCGGGGCTGCTGAGTTTGCGTGTCTCTCCTTGTCGCCGGGGCTCCCCTGCTCTGCTCCGGCGCTGACGGTGGAGAGCGTCTCCCCCTCCTAATGATGTTTGCAGCGCGCAGCTAATAGCGCTCTGCCCCCACCTTCAAGAGAGAGAGGGAGAGAGAGAGAGAGAGAGAGAGAGAGAGAGGGAGGGAGGGAGAGAGGGAGAGGGAGGGAGAGTTCAGAAATGGAGCAGTTTGTAAGCTACTCATGCAAAAATATGAGAGGGCTGGGAGCGGAGCACGCACGGTAGTGACAGAATTACAAGCGAAGTTCACTGACGGTGCCGGGGCGTGGGAATGCACACACACACACACACACACACACACACGTTCCTGACAGTGTGTGTGAGAGAGTGTGTGTGAGTGTGTGTGTGTGTGTGTGTGTGTGTGAGACTTGTTTGAATAATTGGCTGGGAAACCTGGGCTGATTTTTTTTTTTCTTCTTTAATCTTGCTTTCTTAACCCAACCTCACTCAGTTTGTAATTGCAGCGGGGCACCACGCGATCAAGGCCGATCTCGGGGCGCTTGTGCTTTGCTTTGGTAGGTGCTCTGCCACGTTTGGGAGGTCGGTGTTGTAATTTTCCCTCCACTGCCCATGGCAGCTGCGGTTGTTCCTTTGCAACAGTACAAAAAGTTGAGAATTAGCTCCACTTCCACCAGCTACAACATGAAAATGCTGCATGTTAATGCATCAGTAACGATATTCCAAATATTATAATAGAAAATAATGTAAAATTGACAGGGGCCATTCTGCTGCATGATGACAACTCTGAGTTTTGATAGCCTGCTTTAACTTCTCCTTGTAACGCTTAAGTAAACTTAAGTAAGCTTTTGCATGCAGGACTGTTACTTGTAATAGAGTATTTTTTAAAATAGTTTTACTACTTTTACTTAAGTAATACATCTGAATACTTCTTCCACCACTGCATAAGATAGGGTAATCATTATTGATCCCTGCAGCAACGTTTGAATTTTAAAAGCTTTTCTCCCTGAGGAATTTTTTCCATGAGCTCAGTCTATCACATGCTCCAGATACCCTACCATCTTTACGTTTGACTGCACATTAAACCCTTTACTTTTCTCAGAGAGCTGTTGTCAACAGGCCAGAAGGTCATGGCAGGCATCTGAGGTAGAGCTCGAGATCTCAGAGAGAATCAGCTCAGCTCAAGGCAATGACTGATAGTCAGCTGACAGTGACAAGGTGGAAAATCTTCGCTGCTGATAGCAACAACCACAAACATACACACAGCCATGGAGTGACACTAGAAAACATGTTGATGAAAGACATTTATTTACTCCTGACATGATTTAGTTAGTGCTAATCCACTTTAAACTGCTAAATTCAATTGGCTCTCTGTGGCTCTTCACATATTTGACAATTTAAATAAACCTGGGAGGTTTAACGGTTTCCTTGACATGACAAGTTAACAGGAAAAACAGAAAATCAACTGATAGTCAACATTAAAGAAGTGTGTAAATACCCAGTTAACCCCTCCCCTCTATTTTCAGTGATTTTTTATTTTTTTGTATAATCTTGACCTCTGTCACCTCTCCCAGATTTCCAATATGGCAGCAAGTGCCTTTGCCTCTTCATCACAGGAGGGTGCAACCTGACACTGACCATGAGCGGTAGGGTGCACGAGGCTGCAGAATGACAGACGATCTGGGATGTATCCCACTCCCTGCCAGTCACTCAGAAAGTGGCCTATTGTCCTGCACTCTATTGTGCCCTTGTCACATGTATGCCAAACAAAGAGACAGAGAGGTAGGCTGCCTTGTGTGCCAGGAGGCTAGCATTACATTCATGGCCTGGATGCATAGAAATGAAGAGACAGCGTCTGGTGATGAATGGACTTTGATACTTGAATGGAGGAATGAAGAGTTTCAGTTCGCAAACATTTATTATGCAGGCTATATACACATACTGTTTGATACTTAAAGTCCCTGGTGTGCTTCCTGTAGTGTCACTTCCACATTGTGTACTGCATGACTTGTCCTCACAGCATATGTGACACGTTTCTGAATAAATCACCTAGTGATCCTGATTTATGATTTAAAAATAGGGGAGCTTAACATCTTGCTAGCTCACTGAAGTGCATGCATTTACTCATTTGCATACACACAAGCATGTACTCGTACAAGCCTTTACTCTCTCTCTCTCTCTCTCGTCTCTGCATGTACTTACAAGTATACACCTACTCACTCTTACAGTGGGTTGATGAATGGCTCTACATATGGAAAGCTCCAGGTTAGACTTTTTAGAAGTTGAAAAGGACCAACACAGGTAATACACTTCAGTGAGGAAGTTTCCTGTCTGCCACAGCCTTTATTTGAATGACTTGCATCATTCAGAGTACAATGGAAATACTTTCATATGTGTGCGCATGTATCTGTGTGTGTGTGTGTGTGTGGTTCAGGGCCATGGCATGCTTGAGGAATAATAAAGAACTACTCCCAGAGGAGGAGCAGATTCAGGGTTGGGTTACTCCCTAGAGATGAACCTGCGTTCTTTGTAGGAGGTGTGAACAGTCTACACTCAGGAACAATAAAGTTTACCAGGTGTGGCCTGTATGGGAAGAGCCCTGAGAAGTGGAGGCTGGCTGTTTAAACCTGCATGCCTTTATGACTTTTGATTTTGTGAAATTAAATGACTCACATTTTAAATGCTAATGCATTTCTTTAACCTCCGCGATTAAAAAGCACTCTCTCGGGGAAAGGGTGCCGAATTAAATATTAGAAATGGGATATGACATCACTGTTCAACCTATTACAATATATGTTCCTGTCAGTTTTTAACCCTTTAAGACCAGAAAAGGAAATAAGAACTCTAATGAGCCAAAGACATTCAACTAAATAAGTGACATCCACTTAACTGACAAGTATACACAAACAAGGGATTTGACACTTCACCTGGGATATGAATAAATAACACCCTGAACTTAAAACATGCACTAAGGTAGATTAATAATTAATCATCACCAGCCTTTGGAAGCAGCTCTTAGGGGATTTTCAAAGATTTTAATGTTCATGGACATCTGCTTTATTGGACAGTAGAGTAGCACTGTGTCTGAAGTGCATGCCACTTAACATAGTACACTCAGCTATTGAGGACCTCATCTCTTTAGTAATTTAACTGATAGCATTTTCGTCAACTGGTATGTGAAATTTACCATTTACCTGTTCAGTTGGGGTGGAAACATAAGCAGGAGGAGGAGTAGGCCACTGCATTGACATGTCAGCTCTTTACAAAACCCAATAAAGACTTTTTTAGTAGAAGAGAAACTCATCCTGTATGCTTTGAAAGCAGCTGTCACTTCAGATTTCAAGGCTGCAGCTCTGCTGAAGTTCTCTGGGTGCACAGGGGATGGTGTGTTTTACAGCTGCTCACTGCTCCCCCTTTTGCTCAAATGTGGAAGTGTTTACAAGTTTCAGGGCCAGGGACGACACAGCATCGCATCCAACACTATCCAAGGAGAATAAATAAAGTGTTTCACTTTATATTTTAATTCTATACTGTATAGCAATATCAATCAAGGAAAGAATATGTTAATATCCAATGCTCTACTTTCAAACAGACAAGATGATCACCTTTGAAATTATATTATACTTCTAGAAGTAATAGATAGAATTGTCAGCCAGGCATACTAGTACAAGCCTGTCACATGAATTCAAGTAACCCTCTATTGACACTGCCATGTATTTCATCCATTACTTTAAGCCAACTATTTCAACTGCTATTTCAACCGTTATCCATTAGCTCAACATTTATCCATTTATTTTGAGCTATTTCAGGCTATTTTAACCATTTTTAACTTAAAGCTATCTAATTTAATCATTTGTCCATCACTTTTAGCTAATGGTTTCAACATCTCTGCTCATGCACACTCATCATGTGGTGAGTGTTCGGGGGTTAGCTGACTTTTATTTTTAATTCAAATCGTAATTTCTATTTTTTTCATTTTAGTTGATACTCAGCAATCTTCCATGACAGTACTCCCAAGAAACTGCAAATCCCACTGGGTAAGTATGTTTAACTAGGAATCAATGAATTAAAACATACCTGCCAACAAGTTTAATTCACTTCCAATTCCTTTCCCCCCATTTTTTTCATACTGTATGCTGTATCAAAGATATTGATGCATCTCAGTCACATGTGACATCTTCAATGAGTTATAAACATGAGAAAACTCAAATCCAGTTTCTGCAGTATTTTAATCAGTATATAAAAATCACAAGTTCCATGATATACCATCATTCTCACACCACTTCTCTAACAACCAAATTACACAGGCTTAAAGTCGCCCTTGCAAGTGTAATCCTAGAGCGAACGCCTGCTATCGGCTAACCTGTTCTCACACACCTTCCCCATTCCTCGACAAGAGAGAGCGAAGCAGGGAGGATTAGGATGCAAAGAGAGTTCTCTAATCTGTGTCTTAACAGCAACCAATTGAATCAGGCTGTCTCGGGCAGGCAGATTTTGGGAAGTAATCTGGAGTGCCTTAATGTGCCCTGTCTAAAGAATTCAGACCTAATTGTGATTCAGAAACATATGCTTAGATTGCTCAGTCAAAGCTGTGCATGGTAGGTATATTCTCAGATATAAATAAATGTGTCATTCTCAAACTCTGTCTTTTACTTGTCCAAACATACACCAGCATGCACACATTATTTCTGCTCTTGTACACAGAACAATTTGACATTTGAATACTGCTATGAGTATTGCTTTTGATTAAACATAAAGAAGGATGGAGGAGGAGGAGGAGTGTCACAGATGGGTTCAAGATAACAGGGGATAGGACCCAAATGTAGATGACTGACACAGACTGGTACAGTTCAATGAATTAATGACAAAATAAGGGCGCAAGGGTTACAGGATCATGAGAAAGTAGTCCAAAACAGGCAAACATATCCAAAAGGGAGCAGGCTATAATCCAAAGAGCAAATCAGGTAGAAGGTCAAACAAGCAGGAAGGCAAAAACAGGTTACACAGTTCCAGGTAACAAGTATCTGCAGGGCTGATGAGAAGCGGGAACAGGTGTGTAGATGGGTGGGGGAGTCAGGTGATGGGGAAAGGAGAGAAAGTCTGAGGGCATCTGGTGGATTGGTGGAGAATAGCACTGTAGGGCCTGAGAAAGTGGAAGGGTAGTTAGAGGAGAGACAGAAGCAGATTGGACAGAGAAGCACAGAGCAATGAAGAGAGAGAGGGAGAGAGAGAGAGAGAGAGAGAGAGAGAGAGAGAGAGAGAGAGAGAGAGAGTGTGTGTGTGTGTGTGTCTAACAGCCAAGTTCCCTCTATGAAAAAATAATTGGCTCTTAGTTCTGGACCAGGAACTTATTATTAGACTGCTGCCTTTGTAGATGAGACTGCAATATTGCACGGACACAGAATGTTTTTCTACTTATTACTCTGAACTGTCGTTTTACCCTTTGCAGTCCCTGTTTAAACTGCAAGTAATTTTACTGGTAATATTTAATTCCCCTTTCACCCTTACTGTAATACTCTCTGCATAAGGTGTCGGCATTTCTTTAAATGTGATGTCCGTGTTCAGCCCTCCATCCCCCAAAATAAAAACACCAGCCCCTCATGTATCATGAATGAGGATGGTTCCTCAGACATCTTTTCTGGCTTAATAAGGGTAGAAGAAACGTCTGTTATGCCACTCTCCTCCTACTAACCAGTGACTTTAATTATTGACCAGGCTGGGGAGGCTCTCCAACACACTTTTTGTGCACACACAAACACCCTAGTGTACACACACACATGCATGCAAACAGTGATAGTGGCGAGTGATATCAGGACAGGCTTTTACAATACACAGTCACCAACGTGGGGGTCAGCGAGGGGTCAACTCGATAATAGATGAGCTTGAAAGAAGCAGCCGACAAATCTATAGCACTCGCCTTACACCCTGACTGTCTGCCCCGGTGCCTTGTTTTCCTTTTTGAGTGCGACAGTGTGACTGTGTTTGTCTGAGGAGCCAACACAAGTGAGAGGGAGAATGACAGAGACGAAGGCAAAGGAGTGAAGAAGGGAAGGTAGAGCAGAAGGTCCCTTTGATCTATTGTGAATGTGGCGTCTGTGTGCGTTTCTATAAAAAACCTTCATTTTGGCAGAGAATAACTGGCTTTGTCCCCGTTGTTTCAAACACCGTAACAGTGCTAAGGTTAATAAACTGGTGTTTATTCTAAAAATGTTTTAGTCAGTTGACAAAAAAAATGAATCAACAACCATTTTGATAATAAATTAGTTGTTCAAAGGAATATTTCAACATTATGAAGCTACTGCCAGCAGCCGATTAACTTATCTTAGCATAAAGACTGGAAACTAAGCGAAACATGCCTGGCTCTGTCTAAAGGTAACAAAATGTGCCTACCAGCACATGATTATCTTGTTTGTTTAATTTTGTGGTTGTAAAGTGCGTTATCTGATGGACAATTTCTTGGCTTGGAGCAGTGACTTCCATAAACACGTATCCACCTTCTCATCCAACACTTGTTGAACTATTACTTTTATTATCTTATCTTTGTTCTTCTCAAATGTGAGGATTTCCTTCTCTTTTGTCCATTTTATATGACTGTAAATTGAACATTTTTGGATTTTGGGCTGTTGGTCAGAAAAAACAGCTAATTCAAACATATAACCCTGTGCCCTGGGATGATCATTTTTCACTATATTCTAAAATTCTATAGTCTAAATCTGATTCTAAAACAAATAATTAACAAATTAATTGATAAGGAGAACTATCTTCAGTTGTAGCCCCATATTATTGCAAATGTTGTTAGAGGACAAGTGGAGCTAGGACAGCAGACTGCAAATGCCCTGTCTTACCACATGCATTGATCACAATGTGTCATTGTCATTGATCAGTACCGCTTCTGTGGCTTCACCCTCTGACCACAGTCATTAGCACCCTCCACTGTGTCCTTTGACTTATCTCCACATTCCCTTGTATGTTGAGGTTAATTTTGCTTCTTCACGCCTCTCTCAGAGACAATTGTATTCCACTTGAGGCCAAAAGTGCAGGCCTTTTGGAACAGGTAGACCTTCAGTGTTCTTGTAAGGATCAATTTGAGCATCAAAACTTTAGTTTCATTAAGTTCAACATTATGAGAAGAACAACGAAGACTTTGAAGGACAAAATAAAATCTATATAAAGAATCCAATAAAGCCTAAAGGACTGAAATTATTATCATCGTCGTGCTGTAAAGTTTATTTTATTTATTTATATAGCACCTTTCAAGGGCAGGCGTCACAAAGTGCTTCACGATAAAAAGTAAAAAAGAGAATAAGACACAGAATAACCGATAAAAAACAACAACACACATCTAGAAAAAACAGAAGGCAAAGAAAAATAAACACAACAAATTAAGCAAAAGCAACCCTAAAGAAAGTGAAGATCCATGAGTGCCTGCCCAGCTCAGTGAGTACATTCAGTTCAATCCTTTCAAGTGTACAATAACATTGTAGTAGTGCTTTGATTATAACCAATATGAAGAACACTTGACAGTGTGCTTGTTATAGTGAAATTAAAATGCCCAACTGTGATGTTAATTTGTAAACAAATAAATAAATAAAGAAGCCTTTATTTGCTATGTAATCTCCCTCTCCCGTTCATTCTTCCACCAAAGTTATCCGACTGCGGAGCTCTTCAAATGCATTTAGACATGAGCATCCGCCAGGCTGGATCGTCTAGACGCTCGATTTCAAAAGCCTTTTAAAAACTTGAATCAATAAACTTGCTGGCTCATCAACACACTCCTTCCCTAGATGCCTGGCCACAAGAGGCCTGATAACACTGTGTTTGTACAAACTCAGCAACGCCATCAATTAATCTTTATCGTTGTGTCTCTCTGCATGTGTAGTCGTTTTCATAAGTCGAGAAGAGCTCTCACAGTGAGGGAGAGCCCCGGCATGAAGTTGCTGAGTGTGTTCTCACTGTTTGTTTATGCCAGATGACAGTGAACCTTCATGTTTGCATGTGATTATGTGTGCTTATGTGTTATCTGTGCACGGGGGAGTGTGGACTTGTACTGGACATGTATTGCGGTAAATGTGGGAAAGTGTTTCCACTTACTTTTGGTGTGGTAATCATTTCCCAAGGTTGTAAATGTACACATCTAGTGGTTAATTTGATTGCAAAATGATAGTCAAAAGTAGTGTGACACTCCTGTACCTACATTTTGTTGTATGGTAATTATTTATATACAACATACATCTTTGTGTCAGGTCACTGCACCACTGTAAGGACACATCTGCAGGCATTAGTAGCCAAAGCTACTCCAACATAACAATTAACCAGAGGCTCATCTTCACTGAAAACCTAGACCATTACCTCTTAAACAGTAATAGAAACAGAGACACACAGCTGTGAATAGCAAAAGTATATATTATATAGTATACCATTTTTCCACATTTAATTTCACATAACTTGCTCGCCTGATTGTTGATTACAAGCAAAAAACACCTCATTGCTTGTAAGCTCGCTCAACATCTCAACATCACATTCCCAGTCAATCTCTCATTTGAGTTGAAATCAACTTAGACAAGACTGGCAGGCTTCCCTCCGACCTCCTGATGAGCATCACTTGATGGTCACCCTCAACTGTGTGTTGTCAACATGGAGAGCACGTCACTGTGAGGATAGTAGCCCTGGATGAGTGGAGTAATGAAATAGAAATGATTTCCTCATATGAGGATACTCACTTAATTAATAAACACACATGACATTTGCGGATTAATATTGATACAAATAAAGATATGAAAGAGATTTTACAATGAACTGTTTTGACAGTGTGTTCTGCCTGCTTCAAACTGTCTTTAGTCTCTATTTATAGATCGCTTCCTCTTTAACTTCTTAGTTCTGTGGATTTTCAATTATGCAGTCTCTTTTAGGTATACTAGCTGGAATTGCAAAACACATCTCAGGCCTGACTATGGATTATTAGCTGGTCTCAGTATCCTCAGCTGGCTTTATTTGATATAAAGCTGAAAGTACAAAATACAGGGCATACTTTGCCCTACAAACGCAACCTACACTCACTGGCTTTCCATATTGCATGCATATTTGAGTCATGTATTGCAGCTGATGGTGTACTTGTGTGTGTGTTTGAGTGTGCTGAGGCATGATACATGACTCATTTACAGTGAAAAAGGAAGGGGTTTTCCAAATACTATAAATATGTTAGGCAGTGTACGCTGAATATGGCTTTCAAATTATTACGTACACAATTATGTACACAACGGGGACAAAGACACATTTCAGCACATACTCACACATGCTATTACATACTCAACATCCTCGTTACACCAGCTGATAATGAAATGATGTACCAAGCTATGGATTGTGAAGTCTACTTTCCGTGAGATAAGAAATTAAGGAACAAAACTGTGATTGATGGAGGACAGGACACCAATCTTTATCAGTCAAATTAAAGATTACTGTAACATGTAGGAAAGGACAGACTGCTGTGCAAAAGGCAAACAGGAAATGGCAAAATAAAATGGCAATAGTTCAAACATGGGAAGGGGCTGGGAAAGAAGGGAGAGCTTGATTTGATAAAGAGCAGAGTTAATTTAGATGGAAAGGTTCAGACACACACTGCCTTCTAATAGCACTACTAACAACTCTTCCATCAAGGACAACAAAAACCCTTGAAAATCTGCATGCACACATTTAATTTCATTATTCAGAGCTTTATGGCCTTAGTGGCAGTTGCTATCTTTAGTGTTACTTTGCCAATTTGTTGTTTTGGCCATCAAAGCATGTACATTCTAGGTAAAACTGTCTCTTCAGTGCATTTACAGTATATACTGTATGTTCTGTATACAGGCCTCTTTTAAAAAGGGATCTTGATCTAAATCAGACTACCTGTGAAACTACCTTGATCAGATTTGGCAAACAACTAAACGATACAAGAATTCTCCTGCAAAGTACAATGCTGTATCTTGCATGTCTGTGTGTGCATGCCTGTGTTTGGGAGTGTGCTTGCTTTTCATTCTAATAATAGCAGACCTCCAGTAGCTGAACCTAACACATGTTGTCAGTCAGCAGGCCAGATTATGACCCATCAAACTGTTACTCTGCCATCTGGGATGGGATTTCTCAGATCCCCCCCCCCCCCCACACACACAGACACGTGAAAGCACACTATACATGATTACTGTACATACTGTATATTACTTTTCTAGAAAAAAATAGGGGGAGGATTTCTGTGTATATATCTTTTGACAGAATAAAAACAAAACAACACAATATATTTGAATCTGTGCCAGAGGGACGAGGATGTTACAGTTATTGATTATAGGTGAGTAAAATGACAAATTCTACCCACTCCCTGGCTCCATTGTTCCCATTCAATCTTCTCTTTTTATTCTGGTTCTGTTACATGTACATGCCTCCCACCTCCTAAAACTACTAGACAAGCATACAATCATATGCATACCATCTGTTTACAGAGATACACATATGGACATACAGTACGCCTACACCAGTGCCTCTCAAGGATTATTTTAGGTCCTGTGAGTCTGCAGGACTCCTGCATGTAGTACATACCTCCACCAGGTATGTAGAGGCCCCGCTGAAGAGACATTAATCCTGGGTCACTGGTGGCTGTCAGGGCCTGGAGCCTAAAACTTGTGTGTCAAGCATGTAATTTGCTGCCATGCATCAACACAGCCTCGCAGAGGAAACAATTGCTGTGTAGTGCTGTCGGTCTGCTGAGGGATTAAATGCACTTAGTACTGTATGTTCAGTATGTTGATATTAATCAAACACAAACACACTGCAAACTCTTAAGGAATGTCTGTCTGGACGTATAAAGGTTGAACTCGTCAAACACCTTTTACCATCACGTGCTCCTGTCTTTTTTTAATTTGGATCATTGGATGTATTCCTAATCTCACTCTGATAATATACCGTATATAGATAAAGGTTTTGTATAATTTTGCAAGAGTGGACATGTGAGAAGATAATGTGTGGTGTGTGAGTGTGTGTGTGTGTGTGTGTGTGTGTGTGTGCATGTGAATTCACAAGAGGGAGAGGCACAGAGGGTGGGACGTATTTGTGGATGTTAGGCAACATAGAACAGCTGACAGTACTGCTTTGTACACACAAACACACACACACACACACACATTAACTCACTGCACAATAAGAGTACTGCTCTGTCATCGAGTGCTTACCACTTCCTCCTCCTCTCTACTCGTCTCCTCCCTCTATCCGCATATAGTATAGTACTACATGCTCTAGTTGACAGCTCATGCCGAGCCAGCACATTCCACATTATTACTACTTCAGATGTTTGTGGCCCAGAAGTGTCCCGATTGGCTGAGCTGCCTCTGACACGGGGGCTATGGAGAACCAATCGAGAGCCTGCTCTGGGGAGAGGAGACAGACAGTGAATTCAAAGGGAACTCCCTCTGCTGGGTAATACAGAGAACGGCTGGGTTTGTTTAAACACAACTGTCTGTTAATGATATGTAGTCTAATATTTACTTCACAAGGGAAGTTACAGTTTTGTCCTAATATTTGCTCATACTACCAAAAGCACTGTTATGTTTGCTCTTCTTCTCGCTCTGCTACCATCCCTGGCTCCAGCTATCTTCCCCTCCTTCTACTCAGACACTTTACCATTACTCAACTTTTGCACAAATCTTCCTCCCTTAGTTTTCCTTCCTTTCCCTCCTGCTCTCCAGATCCATCCCTTCCTTTTTTTTTTTTTACTAATTCTCTCTTACTATCCAGTATGTCTGTCAATCACAGAGTGGATCTATAGCTCAGCCTGCTGTTGCCCTGCACTCATGCCTGAGTAGACATAAGAATATCAAGTAAATCAGGTTTTGTCTCACAAATGTACACGCTGGATTTCACCAGTGATACACAAATAATGTAGGCTACAACAGCTTGAGACATACGCAGACATGCAAAAACCACTGGTCCAAACACAAAGACCTGTTGTTGCTGCTCTCTACAGTAGGTCATTTAGCCCTGTGCAGTCTTGGAGATCATCCAAAGGCCTTGAATGAAGTTTTGTGAGGTATCTGAGGGTGGAGTGTCCCTCTATAAAAAAATCCCATGAAGTATCGGTCTATTGAGTTGTAAAAGGTGAGTCACATGTTACAGTCAAACGTGTGTCCGTGTGTGCTTGTGCGTGTGTGTGTGTGGGCCTGTAAAAACCTCACTCAGTTTACATTCAATCAAAATCAAATGAAGCACAAGGCAGATATGATTAAAGTTAATACTGACACCCACAAATTTCAGATTTTACCAGTTTCACATACTTTCAATTGACCCCACCAGGTTAATCTACCGAATTTTTCTTAAACTCACCTAGTCTTTGCTCCTTGGTATTAGAGGTTGAAGAAGCTATTGTAATGTAGTTAGTTACAGATGACTTCATGGAATAGCTTCAATACAATACTGACAAAACACTCATACTATCATCATTGAAAGTATTATAAACTGATGATACACTACGGCCCTACAGAAAATTATCACCTGACTTTGCAGTTCCTATCAGCTCTACTGAGCGTTTCAGCATCTTTCATTATTTTGCTCTTTGTTTTGGTTTTATGGCCGGAAACTTTACTGTTATTTCAGTCTTACCGTTCTCATCAACATTATTTCCAGAAATAGGCTGCTATTTTCAGCAAAAAGCTCTGATATAGACACTCCCAAACAGCAGACAAAGTAAGCGAGCTGGTGAACACAGTGGAGCGGAAGACATTTTGACTCGCAGTCACAGTGGGGAAAGCACAGGTGTAAATTATCAAATGGATGATGGCTGAATTCCATTTAGCTGCTGTAGTTTCAAGGTGCTGGCATTGTGCATGCTGACTCACTGTGGCAGGTTGCTGGGACAGAGCCATTGTTAAAGTTATTATTAACTCCTGTGCTTTTCCTACTGTGACAAGTCAAAATGGCTGTGGCGAAAAAGGACAAAACAACAAAGCAACTAAAGAGCCAGATACAAGGATACAAGGTTCATTTCTTGTCATTCTACCGCACAGCGTTGTAGAATGAGATGCAGATATAGCTCCATTTTGCTACTTCAGAAAAATAATTCTTATTTATGGATGTATGGTTGGACAGTGTGGACGATGAGTTGAGTAGTCTTATATCCTGAGGACAGCGGATACTTCTGTATCTCTCCCCAGACGGCAGCCGGTTGCACCGGCTTTTGCTGGGGTGGGTATGGTCTTTTAATCCTTTGGGCTCAGCGCAGGCACCTCACAGATGTCACTGATGCTCGGTAGATGGTTAGCAATGATGTACCACCCGCGGCAGAGCCATCCTGTCCGGGGCTGTGCACATCCCATGCCAATTAGTGATGTTTCCAGTCAGGATGCTTTCTATTGCTCCTCTGTAGAAGTGAGTCAAAAAAGTTATTAAGAGTTCCCCAGCACATAAATTTGTCAACTGGCCAGAGACGCGACTCCAGATGATTGCTAATGTTGCTTCTTATCAGCTGTATGTACATAAGCCACTGTTTGCTAACAAGTTTGCCACATGAACACCATTTCAAGGTAAGGTGATGATGTAATTGTTAGGTGTACAGCTTGTTTCTGCTGTTCCCTAGTGGCCAAAACTCGGCAATAATGCAGCTTAACATTTTCACACAAAACCAAACTTTGCTCAAAGGGGGTATAATTGATATTTTTATTATGTGAAATGGGTCGTACTGATTAACCTACAGGGGATTATCACCTGAATCTCCAGCCCTCCTCAGCTTTACATTTTCAAAGACCTTTGTTTAGTTGTCCGGCCCACAACTTTACTGTTTAGGTTCACTCTCACCGCTCTCATTGTGTTGTTTTCAGTGAAAAAGCTCTAAAAACCCACCGTACGCCACCTCCTCAGCACCAAACAGCAGGCGGACACAGTTAACAACTGGCTGGTGCAGAGCATTTAGCAGCGAAAGAGCCAGATATTTCCTTCAGGAGTTGGTGGGTGAAAGAGCTGACGCAGAGTGAATATTAGACTTAGAATTTGTGAGTGAATAATACATTCGTTGGATGGCCAACGACATGACTCCAAATGAATGGGAGTGTTTTTCTGTATCTGCTGGACGTGTAAATAAACAACTGTTTCCTGCGTCGACTTTATAAGGTGATGTCAGTGCGTTGTTTACAGCTTGTCTCTGTTGCCCTTGAGTGGCCAGATAATCAGTTCATGGAGCTTTCATTTTCATTAAACCCCTTAAAGCCTACATACCGTGCTCCAGTTTTGATGTCTTTGCTAAAGTTGTATATTTATACTGTAATAAGTGGAAAGCTCAAAAGCATTGTCCTTTCCTTCCTAGTCTATCAGTGAAGACAACTTTGGTTCTGCGTGTTTGGAGAGGTGTGCGCGCGTCTGTTTGCCTTTCGTGTGCGCGTTCAGGCGCTGTACGCATGCGACAGAGCAAACAGAGAAAGCTGAGCTGTGCAGGGCATCTCTTGTATAATAACTGGGAGCTTTAGTGAGGCTGGATGAATTTTAATAGAGTTCTGCGGGGTATTCCATCGCCTCTGGTCCCACGGCTCAAAGATCAGAGAGAATTTTCAAGCATGGTGTCCCTCAGCCTCTCATCCTCGCTCACTCTCATTCTTTCTCCCTTCCTCCCTTTTTTCCTCCACTTCTCTTCCCCATTTTGCACTCTCCGTCTTTTTCTCATTTTGAACTCCCTTTTCCAATCCTTTCCTTCCTCTTGGGCTTTTGTCTCTCTCTTAATCCCTTTTCTGTGTCTCACACTTTCTGTTGCTTTCTCTCTCCACTCTGTCTCCCTGTGAAATTTGTATTAGAGCCACTCGGGGCGTAATTATTGCTAAGCCTCTCTCAGTTCCCTGGCACAGAGAACAACTCATGACTCTCAGCACAAAAAACTTGCTTCTGAAGGACAAAATGCTGTGATGAACTTTTAAAATCATGCACAATGGCTGACAAAATGTTTGGATAGTGTTTTTTTCCATGCGCAGAGATTATACAACAGAAAGCTAATTTTCCAACTGCCTCCGAGCCATTCAAGGAGTTTAGTACTTTTTATAATCACATCTAAGTTCTACAAGCTCGAAATTTATGGAAGATGTTTCACATTTATAATTCAGACACTGCATTTGCATGTGCTCTACCACTCCTCACTGCCATCAGACCACACACGTGGGTGATCCTTAAAGGCCAGAGTTCGGAAGGAATTAGAGAAAAGGGAGACACGACAGAAATGTGCTGATGCAGAAGACCAGGTAGATGCAACATGGTGCACAAACAACTCGAGGGGAACTTGTCTTGAACGGTGGCTGTGATTTGTGTCGTTTGAGTGCATGTTGGAGTGAGAAAGTTGGCGAGAGACTGGAGATGATTAGTAATTCATAAGGATTAATGGTTGCTATTTAAGAACCTACCATTCTGAGGAGAGCCGAATGAACGCCGTGTCTTCCTTCTGGGACCGTGAGACAAAATATGCCCCTGGCTAATCTTACATGAGCACGACTCATAAAAATTCAACTCCACAGCACTTTGCCACTGGAAATCAAAAAAACTAGTGTAACTGAAGTTATGCATTAGTTAATGTTACCTAGAATAATTGTCTCTGTAACACAACTTGCTTGTCATATCACTAACATACAGTGGTAATACCATACAAAATGGCTGGTAAAGTCAATTTTACCAATATAACAGTATATCAAAGGTGCTAAAGGACAGGACTTGCTGGAGATTTCTTGGCCTCTAATCTAAAAGGGTTGCTCAATTATGACTGACTGGTGCGGAGTACCAGGCATTATCCTACGACCTGGATAGTACCGTGGTGTTGTACCATCACTGTAGTGATCAATAAGGCTCAGTTACATGGAGATGCCAGCACTTCTGATAATCATTTCTTAATAAGTAATAATAACAGATGCTTTTTGTTTACTTTGATGCTTATTTAATAATTTCATTCATTATTCATTAATAATTTAATAAAACATGTAATTAATGTTCCAGAGAAATATAAAATGTTAAAGGTTGAAAAGTTGAAAAAGCAATCAATTGTTTCAGATGTACAAAAGCACACCCACAATCATAGATTGCAAGCCTGTAACAGGATGAACAGCCCAATTCCTGTGTGACATGTAATGAATAAAACATTCACACTAGTAAAGCATCGTCAAATGGTTGCATCATTCTTTATCCGAGTGAATTACCTTGCATGACCTGTGGCCAAACGATTTCTCATACACTGATATTTTTGCTCCAGCAGTGAATTTGCAGATGTCAGCAACACCAAAGATGGCTGGTGATGTCACAGAGAAAAAGCAAATGCTATTTGAGGATTAAAAAAGGAAGTCTGTCAGCAAACGCGTGTATGCAATGTGTTCACATCATTAGCTGCTCAAAATTCATGACATGACACTAAAGAACAGGAACTACGAAGTGACAGAGAGACAGGTGGAAAGGCAGGAAGGCAGGTACGGCAGAAATATGTTTTTGCTGGTCAGCATGTCTTTCTGTTGTGCATTATCTGTTATGAAAACACAAGCTGTGCTTTTAACAATTCCATAAAGACGAAATAGCTTTGAAAAGAATGCCAACTTTCAGTAACTACAGTCTATTTCCATCTACTGTATCTGGGCCAGAACGCCGATCGAGCTGTGTTGTCTAATGTCGCCCCCATGTGGAAATAAGTGCTGTAGCAACTGTGGAGAACAGTCATGTAAAAGATGTAAGTTCTACAAATGAAGAGCTCTGTTAACATCTATATGAAATTCTCTTTTCAACATGAAAAAATTAAAAAATGTAATTACGGAGTGTACGTGGAAGGTACACAAACTATGAAACATTATTCCTACTGTAAATTTTATGACATCCTGATAGAGTTTGGATGACTTTTGTGGTAGTTCTTGATTGGACTTTGGACTTTACTTCAGTTTACAGATGCCTTCAGGCTTCAGGCAAATATTGACAATAAGGTGCACATCATGTGCCTGCTGTACCAGAGCGTGTAATGTCCTTTACAGGTTTCTAAGTAAAAACTAATCCCTTTAATCCTGTATTCCTATAGCACAGTAGCTCTCCAACACTCACATTCTCAGGCATGAGACAAAAGAAACTGACTTCTTAATGTATTCTGAAAAGCCTGTCAATTACGTTCATTTTTCACTTTTTTCTTTGTCCCACAGGTAATAAAAAGCCCTTTCCTTATAACTGTTTTTATGTTTTAAACGTATTCAGTACTTAATATACTGCACTATAATCACACTCAAAAACTTCATGTTGCTCTCTAACACTGCACCGTGTTCTTGTCAGGTCAATACTACATTCAAACATTTCCTCTGCGAACAGCTACAGCCCTCTGCTTACCCCTTAAGAGCTGTACAGAACAAGGCTGTTAAGAAACATGTTCCTCCCTTAATGATGCAGCACTCCCTTTAGACCAATCAAGGACAATCAAGAATCTAAAAGAAGACGCTTATATGGAATCTTTTATTTGGTCTTCTACAGTTACCTCCTTAGCTGTAATCAGTGTCATTTTGTATAGATCAGCAGCTAGTCGTTTCATTTAGGTTTTAATACAATCTGCCTAGTTAAGTAAAATATTGGCAAAATAGTTTGTTTTATCAAAATATTTAAATTTGTTTTTCTTTCAAATTTGAAGACATGGATATTTAACCATGAATCAAATATGATTGCAGCCTCATACTATGGATTTAACCAAACTCTTAAGTGGACTAAATAAACATTATAGTGAATAAATAATTTATAATCGTTAATACCAGAAAAGTTTTACACTGTGCATAATTGAATATCTGACATGAGCAGTAGCATTCAATAATGCAGTTCAGACAATCACTGGTTCTTTGATGCAAAACAGTTGCCCTGAGTTACAAGAATTACAAGTCTGAAGACAAAAAATATGAGCAGGGATTTCACAAACACGATTTCTTGTGTTTGAACCTCATACACCAGGGAGAAAAGTTTTTGTTACATTTCACTATGGCCGAAAGACAGCAAAACAATACTTCATAATGGATACAAATAAGCTTGGCATTGTTTTTCTTCAGTCGGAGTGCTTTAGAATAATCAGTGTAACACAAAAAATCATTAGCAAAACCAAAAATCGGATTCCCCATTATTACCTTGAAGAAAACAACAATGCATATAAGAAAATGCTGCAAAGTTTAGAACCTAATAATGTTTTATCATGTGTTAAAGCTCCTATGTGTAGAACCCTTAGGTGATTATGGTTTGTGTCAAATTATTCTGATGGCGAACGTTTCTGTTTGTAGAAAAATGAGACAATCCCTGTTAAATTAGTGTCCTGCTGTCTTTTCTGGTACTGCCACTGGGGGTTGCAAAGGTTCTAAATCCTACACATTGGGGTTTAAAGTCTCTCAAAAATAAATAAACAATATATTATGACATAGGACACATTAAGATTCACATCACATGAGGAAAAGTCTGGGGCTATCCCAGAAATATTGGACAGCACCCTTTTCAGGTTTACATGCTTTGCAATTATCAAAAATCACAATACTTTATAGGGTTTCCTGACAGCTTTTTTGTTGATGTTGTTAAAAAAAAACAAAAAAACTTAACAGAAAAATAACACAAATTATTTTAATTACAACTTACCAGGCCTAAACCAGTATGCATCCGATTTTAAAGTGCAGCTTAAGTCCTTGTTTGATCCAGTGAGGAAATGGGCCGATGCATTGTATTTTTCAATGCTACTTCATATGTGACTGATTTAAACTGTCAACACACTCGGCTCACACGGGCCTGTAGCACTTTGTCATTACCCTGCCAAGTATACAAGAGTCTGCTGCTGGAGGAGAGGCTATCTGACCCCTCTGCGCTGGACAACAATGGTCCCTGCCACAATGTCATATACAGTCCTGTTGTGCTGGAAGAAGAGGAGAGTGATGAAGACGGGAAAGAGGAAAGCAATGGAGAAGTTCTTATTAAGTGCCCGCACTGTAGAGCTGTGAAAGTTAGGACAAAAAGAGACAAGACAAAAGTATGGGGTTAGACTGAGAATTCCCAAACAGATACTAGATACAGGTACTAGAGACATTGGTTTGTGATTTAGACACCACAAAAAGGTTCCAACTTGGACATTTTAAGGGCAAATCTAGACAAACCAAGATAATTAATGCTTTGCTTCAAATGTCAACTTATCCAGTATGTGATCACTCACGCAGAGAGGGAAACATTGGATGCTGGGACTACAAGGACTCGGTTGGGTCGAACCAGAGTGGATGTATCGCATGTCACCACCCGCAGGCCTAGCAGGAACTTCCCTGGTGTGGCACCACCAGCACCCCAAATACAGATGGTCTGATTGGATAAGAAGAACAACATTTACAAAGTTTATCACTGAATGCAATTTTCTTTTTTTCATGTTGTTAGTGACCCTGTGGGTTTCTGACCAATACTAATAAAATGCACCATACAACAGCTCAGGGCAGAACTTGTCATTGATGCTGTCACATGTAGTAGGAAAAGACAAAGAACGTATTTTCAGGTTAACACAAACAAGGTAGAAAGTTTAAAAGGAAGCATTTTCCTGTCAAATTAGGCAAGACTGTGACGTGGGTCGGACATGTTTGCCACTACGACGAGTGACAACCGCCGAGACGGCTCTGGAAGCGACGCAACAACGGAATAGTGCGCAAAGTTGCAGCAGTGGATGTGGCAGTATTACATGCGGCATCAGTCTGAGCGGAGGTGCCTGAATGTCCCAGTGCTGGTTCCCACCTGGGAAAACAAGCCACTAATGCACAGGTCGAACAAGAGACGCCATACATGACTTCATCTCAGGCAACTATGAATGCAATGTTGCATCACTGTTCTCTGTGGGAAATAATGTTGTGTTGCTGTGGTGGAGGCTTAATGATTACAGGCTTCCTGCTCAAAAGCCTGTCCTGCTCTATTTCTTCACACCAGTGGCAGAAGAACTCTGCATGTGCATGACTCTTCTCATTAAAAAGGGGATGTTGTAATGAGACAGCTCTTACGAAATGTGAATGGACAAAATGGGGAATGTTATGTACACAGTATTTTCTTCTGATAACAAAAACAATTGGTGTCAGGCAGCATTACATTAAGAGTAAAAGTAGCTTTACACTACCCACAGATCCACTCACTTGGAGGGTGTTACTAAATGCTGTAAATCCACCAATATTATTATTATTATTATTTTACATGCAAAACAATACAAAACTACTATGTTTAATTTCTAACCAGCTAAAAATGACCAAGCAGTCTAAGTAAATAAACATGAACTGCAAAGCTTGACATATATAGCTAAAATATTGCATATTACATCTTAATCACCTGCAAAATATGACTCACCTCATAGATGCACACAAGCACTCTGTAGACCAGAGCTACAGCCATCATCTTCTGTAGGTCCTCCATGGACGTGTTCTCATCTATCTCCTCCACAATGAAGTGGGTGATAAATTTGGCAATGTCCCTGTGAAGAGGAGAGACAGTGTGCGCGTGTGTGAGGACGGATCTGGGCGATGGTCAAACAACTTGGTTTCTCTCAAAGCAAACGTGCAAACCGTTCAGGCAGGCAAATTCTGTATTTTGCATAACTGACCCCCACGTTTTCTTCCTCTTATAAGGATTACTGACAGACAGTAACGGTGAAGGGTTTATTCATAACAGTGCCTAATAGTTTTACTCACTTCATACCGCTCAGGTGCATGATCCACAGCACGATGGTGGCCTTCACACAGAACAGGATGACGAAGTCCACCGTCTCAGCCAGGAACCTCTGGAGCGGAGAGGGGATGGTGTACTCCCGTCCTGTACGAAGCGGAGCAAAAGACCAGAGTACTGAGAATTCAAATGGGACACATGTTCTGCTTTAAGCCTTTACACTTTTGCACACTCAAATACATGACCTCACAGTGTGTGTGTGTGTGTGTGTGTGTGTGTGTGTGTGTGGGGGGGGGGGGGGGGGGGGGGGGGGGGTCTGCTGAGACTCAGCAGAGGTCAACAGAGCACTGACAGGCACCTTGGCATGAGTGACTCTTAAGCACATAAGCTTGTTTGCACGGGACCACTTACTCCAGCCTGCTCCCCCTCACACTCATGACCCAGTTTGTACAAAATAAGGCCCACGCATTACTGTGTGTGTGGGGGGGGGGGGGCACTGACTACTGCAGCAGATCACTGTCCAACCGAGCCATACCTGCCTGAGGCGGGGTCCCGTTCTGCTGCCGGGCATCGGCGGCCGGGGCGGCGGCCGAGCTCTGGCCGGCCTGGGCGCCGCCGGGACGAGGGGAGGACGCTGGGAAACCGAGCGGATACGGGTAGCTGTGCCAGCCGCCCGTGTCCGGCGCCCGCTGCGCGCCGCCCGAGGCCGAGGCGGGTGCGCCCGCTGCGTGAGCGCCCGCGCCCGGCGGAGGGAAACCGCACGGCGGCGGGAAGGGGAGAGCGGACAGGGCCGCCCAGCTCTGCCAGCCGGCGTGGCCCCAGTGATAGCGCCACATCCACCGCTGCAACGCCGCGCAGTACTCCGTCGTGGCGGCGGCGGCGGCGGTGTGGTGGTGGTGGTGCGGCGGCGGCGGCTTCTTGGCGTCGCTTTCGGGGCCGTCACGGCGGTCGTCACTCGTCGTGGTGGCCGACATGTCCGACCCGCTTCAAAGTCTTTGGCTAATTGGACAGGAAGAGCGTTTTTTTTTTGTCAGACGTCTTTAAAGATGTCGCTCCGTTCATTAGCTGTCTGCGGGCTGCAGGCACGACGATAGGTGCGTGTGTTTGTAAACACAGGGGTTTCCGGGACCGCTCGACGTCAGGCGCGACTCTCCAGATGGGCCTCACTGTATAATATTTCGGTCATTTAAATTGAACAATATTATGTAATTAAAAATTAAAATGCCCTCCTTATCCGTGTGAAAAATATCAGCGAAATACCATCATGTTGTGTAAATCGATAATAAATGTCCCCCCTCTGTCTCTAATGGTATGGTCTACTTAAAGGAGCAGTCTGTATATTTTCCTAACGTTCAGTCAACATTCACTTTGTTATAGTAATTTGTAGCTTGTGTTTTTATATATATATATATATATATATATATATATAACAGCACATTCTACATGAGTAGCTTTACCTTGGGTAATTAAAGAATAAGCTAGAATAAGATGCTCATTATCACAAAAATTAAAAAAAAAAAAAAAAAGGAATTGTTTTGTTAAATATGTATCAAACTGTATGAAATTCAACGTGTTTAGTTTCTGTTTAGTTTCTTAGGTCAATAACACTAACCTTTTAGTGTATCTAACAAGGAAGAACTTCCTCTTTTTAAGTTGAAGTGAATGACTCTGCATTCAGTCTCATATTTTTATGACAAGCATGTGTGGAAATATATAAATATACTGCAGCAGAAAGATAAATCTCCTTCCTCTTAGTCCTAACTCAAAGAACACAACCTTCCAGTTGCACCACAAGAGAGCAGCAGAGGACAGCTGATACAAACTAATAACATATCAAATACAACCATCAGAATAACCTCTATTATTTCTAACAATGATATTAATTTTTATGTTATAAATTATACTATGTTATACAATGGTAAAACCTAATTTATGCAAATGCACATTTTTTATTGTTTGCCTTTGGTCATGCACATGCAGTTTTTGACCATTTAGATGTACATCCCAGGGGTGCGAGGTGTGAGTTTCGGCCTGCAGCCACATTTAGGGGTCACAAACCTCTGAGGTCTGCCACAGAGGCCATCGGGGTCAAAAACTCAAAACTCTGTAAAAGCTGCTGCGGAAACGGCTTTGATTCAAAAGACCTGCTGGCCAGTCAGCTGATGAAAAGCTATGTTTTGCTCTTCCTCTCTCCCTCTCTCACACACAAATGCACACACGCACACACACACACACACACGCACACACACACACACTCTTTTTTTCTTTCTGTCCCTCTTTCCTTATGACCCCAATATGCAGAAGTTGCTCACTCATGTCTCCCACTCTCTCTTCCATTACAACTCTGCTATAACTTCTCCGTCTCTTTCTTTGTCTCCCTCTTTCTCTCATTTTACTCCCCCTCCTCTCTGATTACTAAAGGGGGGGTGGGGGGTTGTATTTGCTGACTGGGCTGGCCCAGCTCTGTGGGTTAGGTGTTAGGCTTGCCAGTTCTAAATGATTGTGCCTGGCCCAGTGAATGGAGCCAGTGAGGCGGACGCCAATCCACCCCCAATGAGCGTTATCCCTGTCGACAGAGGCCATACGATGACTGTGCCCAAAAGTAATCAGGCCCAAATAAAAGCTGTGTCTGGCAAACGCTGACCCCCATAGAACCCAACAACCTGGTGGGATTAATGCTGTGGAGGTGTGTGTGTGTGTTTGTGTCTGTGTGTCTGGGAGACTAAGTGTGTATGCTGGGAGAGGGGTGAGTGAATAGGGAGTTTGGGTTAGCCGGTTACTTTATTAGTGGTGGGTGGGCAAAGTATCACCCAGATGTGGAAAGTAAGTAGTGAAGTAACTGAGTACATTCACTGCAGCATAGTTTTAATGTAACAGTCAAATAAAAGCGATAGTAAGCAAATCTCAAATGCCAAATCACCATGAGATAAGGGTATCTTTAGCAAATATTGAGCATGCTGTCACATCAACAGACCTAACAGTGTGTACGCTATTGGCTGAAATCATAACTAATCTAATCTATCTTTACTCTTCTGAGTCAACACAACCTAATAGTACAGCGAACGTCAGGAGATGAAAATCTTGGCGTACAGTGGTAGCAGTGGCAGGAGTGGAGAAGTGCCTTTTTTGAAACATTTGAAACCAGGATGTGTTTGGCCTAAAGGGACACTTTTGCACTTAATTTGAACTCACAAGCGGGGCACTTGGGCCACTCAACTGCCCGTCTGGTTCGCACAAGGCACGTGATCTTCTGGTGGTGTCATGTTTACTGTAGTGGCACACTGATGACACACGACGCTTGCACACACATTATATGTGCTTATAGTATGCGTGGAAGACATGACCCTTCATTCAGTTTATTTAATTTTTGCCCCTGCCCCTCAGAAAGTCCATGCACACCGCTGAGTGTCTAACAGACACCTAAAAAGGTTCACACAGTTCATGCAGTTCTTGTGAAAAAGGTTGCTGTGTCTATTCAGGATACGTACCTTGCTCCTAGACATACACTAAGGGAACAAGGCCACCAAACAATTACTCACAAAGGCACTTTAGGAAGTAAATTTTTTCTGTGTATTTGGTCTTAATGTGTTTTTCCAAGATCTAGAGTTTATATGCACTGTTCTGACAGCATTGAGTCCATGAATAAAAAAATGTTATGCTTTAAATAAAGTTTTCAAGAGTTGAGCACAGGTATCTGTTGTCCTTCTCTCCCTGTGGGACATTTGAAATGCAAAAGGAAGGCCAGCAGACGTGAACTCGATGACCGTAAGGGGCTTTAATCAAGTAACTTATATTTTGCTGACTTTTTTAAAAAGCTTTGCTTTTTTGCTGGGCATTAAATCTGAGGATCAGTACCACTCTCATGTCTGTACACTGAGTATATAGCTACAGCCAGCAGGCAGTTAGATCCTGGATGTAGCCTTATATTTAATGGACAAACATGAGAGTGGGATCAATCTTCTCGTCTAACTCTCGTCAAATAAGCGCATTCTCCAAAATGTCACGTTTCCAAAGATCCCAGGAGCCCGGACCAGAACCCGTGTTGCCCTCTGGGTGAGGGATGGATGTATCCTCCTGATGTTGTGGAGCAGCGGTAGGAAATGCCATGTGAGTGAATAACGATGGGACCCAGAACAGAACCCTCAGGGAACCCTGAAGTGAGGTTACAAGGTTCAGACCTTCTCCAAGTTCCCCTGTAAGTGCGGTCCTTAAGGGAGGATGTGAACAGGGAGAATGCGGCGCTTGAGACTCCCAGTTGTTGGAGGGTAGAGAGGAGGATCTGGCGGTTCACTGTGTCAAAGGCTGCTGTAAGGTCTAGCAGGATAACAACAGAGGAGAAGGAGGCTGCTGTAGCAACGTGAAGTTCTTCTGTGAAGGCAAGGAGGGCAGTCTCCGTTGAGCGGCCTGCCCTGAATCCAGACTGGTGTGGGTCGAGAAAGGTTGTTCTGGTGGAGATTTGCAAAAAGTTGGGGAGAAACAGCATGTTCATGTGTTTAGCTTTGTTTCTTTTTATATCACAGAAGATGGACAGGTCTGTCAAACAAATCAGTGCCCCGCTTGTCAACAACCTGAGTTGAAAGAAAAAATAATTTAAAGAGATTTTCAATTTTCAATTTTGATTAAACTGTTTTGGCTTATATACAACTACAATTACAGTGGCCCACGTGTAATCTTAACGTGGTATTTGCGTTTTAGCAGGCTTACTGTTGGTGCTGACTATTTACAGTGGGTAAAATGAGTGACTCCCACAGATATGTGGAATTTAGCCTGTTTACACAAAGTTTCCATAGATAACAGCATATCACAGGTCTTAGCCAATGCTGATTTGGAACTCTTTACAAATAACCAGTGACTCTTAAATCTTCAAATTCATCGTTCAGTGTTTGTTAGAAAGCCTAGTGGGAAATATTCCACTTTTGTTAGTGTAGGAATTTCAGATTTAGGTAACTGCAGATTTGGCTTTAATCTATGCTCATGGGGTTTACGTACTGGCATGAGTCCTTGTACTCCCACGCGCTGGTTTAAGCTCGTAGGGCACACAAAGGTTAAAGCATACTGATTCAGCCCAGTCAGAATGTGTCCAGTGGGTCGCAGGTTAAAGAAGGAGAATTGAACAAAGCACTTGTCAGTCATCCAGAAAATTTAGGGAAAGGGGTCACTCATATCCTGTTTTGAGAGAGTGGGAAGGCAATCTGTCATGTGATTAATGTATAAATTCCTAAGACTATTTATGTGATGGTGTAAATCCATCAGCAGGCTAGAACACGCTATAATGAGAAGAACAGGATATATTCAAGAAAATTGTGATTGTGTGGAATTTGATGTTTGATGTACTTCTTTACAGTCTCAATTAGGAATTATCTCTCTGAGTCATTGATTTCATGCAGAGATCAAAGAGTCAATAAAGTTTGCACAGTCGTTCCTTTAATGTGATTTGAGCTTGTACCTTTTCAAATTAGCTTCTTTCATCAAATTAACAGGGGTGTGATAATAAATACTGCCTTGTGCAGTTGAACCACAGAAAATATGTGACTGGAGCAAAGTACTGAGAGGAAAAACTATTTAATTTGCTGAGACAGCAGAGGGACGTCCTTGCTTCCTTTGGCCCAGAGAAGAGAAAAAATCCCTTTGAGATTCTGTTGCTTTGTCTTATATGTGTAACAGTGAGAACCAATTAAGTGAATTATGTCTGCTTCCCCGGAGCCCTGACAGGAACACCCAAGGGGAGACTGAGAGTTTGACTGCTCTCCCACCAGGCCTTGCTTCAAGCAAAATTCCTCTCATCCCCCTCCTCGTCTCCCTTATCCTTTACCTAATTCTCTTAATTTCCTGCACCTTTAATGTATCGGCACATGCTCAACTTTCCCCTGCTTGTTGGTGAGGATGT
The DNA here is from genome assembly GCA_031216445.1 of Lateolabrax maculatus. Lineage (NCBI taxonomy): Eukaryota > Metazoa > Chordata > Actinopteri > Acropomatiformes > Lateolabracidae > Lateolabrax > Lateolabrax maculatus. Next base: position 11,452,825 of record CM062218.1, read on the forward strand.
GAGAGGCTTGGTCATGTACAGCAACAGTAACAACCCTCCTCTTCCTTTAAAACCATGTTCCCTTCCTTATCACTAGAACTTTTCTACCTCTTGCCAAAGTCCTGTTCCCCTTTTACTTTAATTAATTCTCCTCTTCATTATCCTGTACCACCACATCACACCAGCTATTAATATTCTGCACAAAATACGTAGACAAGCTCAAATTTACACTACTGTTATAATCTTTTTTCATGATGAGCTATACTTACATACTTTAAAGCTGCTCTACACATTTTTTCTTATATTAGCAATGGATTAAATATGTAATGTGAGGTGGCGCTCCTGGTGTCAAACCCACAGAACATTATCACCTGACTCTCTTCTGAGCATTGTAGCGTCTTTCAGGTCATTGTTTTGGTTTTACGACCTACAACTTTACTGTTTTGCTCCACTCTCACAACTTTCATTAACCTCGTTTCCAGCCGAAGCTGTTTTTTAGCGACAAAAGCTTTGATAAACCAACTGTGCACTACTTGCCCAGCGCCAAATGGCAGATGCACAAAATTGGCGACTAGCTGGTGAACATAGTAGAGCATTTAGCGGCTAAATAGCCACATAATTCCTCCCGAAAGAGACAGTGGAGACCAAAAGCTGAATGAACAGGGAATGTTGGACTTACATTGTCAGATAAACACAAACACGACTCCAAATATTTGCTTATGTTGCCTCATGTCTGCTGTATGCGTAAATAGGCGACTATTTAAACTTTATAAAGTGATAAAATGTTGTGTTTGTTTGCGGGATGTAACATTCATCTTGAACCTTGAAGATTTGTTGAAATCGGCTTTGTTTAAAACTGTCTGACTTTAACCTCCACCTCCACCATCACCATCCCCTGTTTCATTACACTGGTGTCAGGATCTTGACTTTTAGTCACATGCTCCGCTTTCCCTTCTGCTTTTTCCCCATCAAAAGTGCCTGACAAGACAAAAGAGTTGACCCACAGAAGGTGCTTGTTTGTTTAACGTGCAGCTGTGCATTGCAGGGAAGGCAGCTGAGTTCTTTCCCAGTGAGTTTCACACGGGCGTCGACTCAAACAGCTGTAAACCCATAGACCTCAGCACATTTATGGTTATATAGTTAAGCTTATTAGATAAATATAGTTCTACAAATACATTCACAAATAGCTTTGGCTGTTACTATACACTGAAATCGATTGTCACCTTGGCAAATGACATTATAACAAACCTATAAAAAGTTCTTTGTGGTGGTTTAATAAATCTCACCTGAAGGGCTTAGGGAGGTTTGCTGTTTGGGTTTATACTAGTGAAGGCTCTGTTTACAAGCCACTTGAAGGAAGGTCAGCCTGTGACTGATAGCTTCCGTTTTCCTCCCACCTATCAGAGGCTTTGGTTATCTCTCCAGTGCATTGTGGGGAAGTGCCTGTTGCCTTCAGCACGTCTCAAAGTGTCCATCAGGCCATATTTCCTCATGGGCTATTGTTTTTTTTAATGAAACGTTTCCTGGGCCAAGTCCAAACTGTCTGGACTCAGTTGGTGACGAAATGCAACGTCAATTTGTTAAAATATATATAGCAGTATTGCCGTATTTTTTTTTTTTTTTTTAAAGGTATATTTGGCTTTAGATATGAGCTTCCCAAAGAAATGACAGACCTACTTTGCTCTTTTGGTTTGACTCTTAATAAATTCTCTCAAGAGTGGAACACTTAAGATAAATCTGAAGTTCAGAAGTATAAAGTGTGAGCGTCAGTCGCTCATGTTTCAACCTTCTCTGCCTCTGTCTGGGTTACATGGCTTGATAAAAACTGTAAACCATTGAAACCAGGGCAGACAAACAGCATAGTCTGACTTTTAAAATATCAACACCATTCAGCCATACCACCTGCAACATAAGGTCACTGTGTCAGTGTGTCTGTGTGCGTGTGTGTGCGTGTGTGTGTGCATGTGTGTGTGTGTGTGCGTGTGTGTCTGTGTGTGGCACAGAAACCACAAAAAAGCTTTACTTTTCCATTATTTTATCCACATCAGTCTGCTGTACTGTCTGGCACAAGAGGGCGAATTGTTCTTCCGGCAGGACAGTCAAACTTCAGACTGTAATGTCTGCTGCCATTCCTGAACTCCCCAGCGTGGCTCTTTAATAGGTTATGGAACATGGTCACATATGACAAAGATCCCAAAACAATTTTGAAATGGTACGGTTGATTTTATTTGCCTATCATATGTTGATTATAATACTAAGATGTACAAGTTTGGCAAATAACCATTTCAAGTGAGCCACTTATCATATCTCAATGCATAAGAAAATAAATTCTTTAATCTGGAATGTCTTCAGTATGTAAAATGCATACATTTTACAGTTTCTCTTATTTGATTATGTAATAATTTAGTGTTTGAAGTTTGTTTTCCTTCACAGAGGTTTAATGCTGTGGCCATAAACTGCTCTCCACTGACTTGTCTGAGGGTTGTACACAAAGAATGCTTGATGTGAACAAATCTATGTTATTTACCCATCTTGTTTAACATAAACACTTGTCCAAGCAGAGACTCACAAGTATTCACACACTCTGCTCTCAAAGATCACCCCATTCCTCACTCCCCCATCCTCATCACCCCCTCCAGATTACAGATCACATGTCCTGTCCCACAGTGGTCATACGAGGAGGAGATGTGGATAAGCCCAATATTGTGATGACTTGTGGCGGATACAGAGCATAAAATACTTCCTGACTTTTTATTGCAATAGCAAGACAATTCGTTATGTTTTTGAACAGAAATGCACAAGCACACATGGACAATAGAACAGGCAGGTAAACACGCTTGTATATGCATAAAAGCCATAGTCACGAGTTTAGGTTGCAGTGCTCTCTGGGGGAAACACTTGTGTTGGATCTGATTTGTATAGCCTCACTTAAAAGATTTCCACCATCCTTCCTCTGAGCTTTACAATCACTCACAGGGGTCTCACTCTAATCTTTGCTTTGACAGGAACTCCTAATGGGACGACTTGGAAAACAGTGATTCTTTGTGGTGTCCTCAAAGGCAAAAATGTATTTCCTCATATATGGTGCAGAGGCCCTTAGAAGTTATATTTTGCCTCTACATCCCTTCTGGTTAAACTGAGAATAGTTTGAAAATATCAGCTTTCCTAAGAATAACACTCGTGGTTGAAACAACAAGGGCATTTTTAATGCATCAACCAATCATCTGAATCTATCTCATTGTATATAAAGAATTAATGCACAATGTTTCAACCAAAAATTCCCATGAATATGTCTCATACTAGTTGGCTTTCTCTCCCCATTCTTTAGCTGAGCCTTTGACCTTTGACCTCTCTGTGTGGGAGCTCACAGGGAAAAAAAGGACTGAAAGTTTTTTCCTGGTCTGTTCTACTTTGTTGCATTTGACTTTAACCCTATGGAAGCAAGTATGTATGAATTCACTTTGTATATGTAAACAGAAGAAATTACTAATTGTGCCCATCAGATGCAAAATGAAGCACTGTTGGCTGCTGATTTGTGATATATACAGATGTGTAAAAAAATATATATATGAGTAAGTGGTCATTTCAAAGTGTTTGACTGATCCAGGTTTAATCCAAAGCTTAAACGCTGCAAACTTTGATCCTAAACAGTGTCCCTTCCAGGAATCCCAGGCATGTGTCTCTGAGTGTTTTGGGGAGATAATAGGCCATCCTGCCTCTGTGCGACCAGACACGGCACAGATTGCATAATATTCAGAGACTTGTTGATGAAATCAGAGTTCACTCTGCGGATAGAAAGCTTGTTGCATGGCAACCCGCCTCCAGTACAACTGACATAGTTCTGCCCAGCTGTTTGGTTGCCCTTGGAGACTGATCTTGGGTCAGCATAGGTGCAATATGTCCCGTGGAGAGGATTGAGGTAAACCTGTTATTTGTTCAATGTTTTGAGTGAATGTGGAGGCATATACTTCGCAGCAACCCTCCTACAGTCAGTGATGGGTGGGGGTTGATCTCAAGGTCGTCCCCACCCTGTAGCAGAAACCTAAGTCGAAAAACACAACGAGTGGGAGTGGGATTTCTGCTGTCATCTGTTTTTTCTTCAGTTTCCCTGAAACCAAAGTGGTAAGACTCAACATCAAGAAGCCACAATGAGAAAGCTGGCATCAAGTTGTTTTGAAGCTGAAATCCAAACTCATTGTTGACTGCTTAAGTATTCAGTTACAATGTTAACATAGAGTTTGTGGCTGAAAAGGGGGTTTGTTTTGGGATTTTAAAGTTTAATTTGAAAAGTAATATGAATAAGAACAAACATAAAACCTGTCCAGACGGTTAAAGTTTAAGGCAGAAAAATGATTTTTAAAATATATACATTTTAGCCATTCAGTCAGGTCACTGTGCTGATTTTGACTTTTTTTCTTGAATTATTCACCTTTCTCTGCACATCTCCTTAATTCAAATATCACAACTGAATTACAAAGTTGTCTCATCATGAAAAGAAATGATCTCTCACTTTTTAAAACTGCTTTCACATTTGTTAACATGTCCCTGAGTCTGTTCCTGACTTTCCTGGGATTTACATTTCCTGTGATCGCTTGTCAGAAAAGCCCAAGTTCTTTTTTTCAGTGATTAGATTGTTGTGACTGAAAATCTACGGCCCCAGACAATATGGTCTACACATCATTCTCACTCATCGTGCCCCAGCTCAGCATCCCTCAGCATCCCTGAATTAAAGCATGAGGTCAAGCAATGGTAAATAAATAAAAAAAAATGACTGAAATGATGGAAAGTCTGCTCAGATTTTATTACTGGAGCAGCTTTGAATGTATTTTGGTAGTACAACAGGATGAAGGACAAGAGACACACGTCATATGTTGCATGAGAATTAAAGCTCATACATCATGTATCTTTGGCCCCGCTGATCCACTTAAACATGAAAGTGTTTGTCTTTGACAGAGTTTAAGTTAAGGACAAGCAGGGGACAAGCAGAGGAAGGGTGTCAGCGCTACAACTCAAGTGGAGCTTTCCAGATGTTATGCAAAGGATGTGACTTCATTCTTCTAAAGTCCAATACAATCTTTCTTAACACAAAACAACCCAGTGTCAACAAGATACCTTTGTCCATCAGACATTAGAAAACACACACAATCCAACATATGGCAAACAGCATGCAGTAAGGGGGCAAAACAGAAGTTTACATTGTGTGAGTGGTGTATGAGACACTTTCAGCAAGATAGCATATATGCCACATTATCCATATACCTTATAATGTATTTTTTTTTGTACATGATATCACTCCAGTTCATCCTGCGGCCCCTTTGTATTCTGCTGTAGTTCTCTGCCAGTCAACTCTCAGCAGACTTCTCGCTATCACGCTCCTTCCTAAACAGTTTCCTAATTTACTCTTTGAAACCACTCTGCTGATGTAAGGTCCGTCAACTCTGGGCAGCAGAGGAAGATTATGACCTTTCCTCTCCAGCGGAATACCCCCCTTTCTCTCCTGTTTGGCCTTAGGCTAAGAGAGTATTATTTCAGATGTTTAAAGGGAATCTCTGCCTCACAGACACTGTTAATGTTTATGGTTGTATGTTCTTTGTACTGTCCAGCTCCTACCTATTTAAATATTGAAGCTGCAACGCCATCACTAAGAGGTACCTGCAGAGTGTGACTGGTATTTCATTTTTCCAACTTCTATTTTAAATAATTAACAAGCACCATGGACCATCAAATCAAGATGTCTGAGATAAAACAGGGAGGTGGAGATCTGCCTCATTCCCCGCAGTTATCCAAACAAAGGGACGGGGATGCCTGTGGATCACAAGCACTGCACCTGTAAGTCAACCCGTTGCAGATGTGATCTTTTCTCTCTGGTTGTGAGAAATTCTTTGAGAGTACTTCTATAGTGTGCATTCAGAATACCCACCATTTTGAACATGTCCACAAAGACATTAAGAGTAGATGAAAGCAGAATTTGATCAAGATTTAGGCATGGCTTGCAGAGCATTCACAGCATATATGAAAGCAGCATGCTTTACTTTTAGTAGTCAACAGGTAAACAGTACTGCCTACCATGTTTTTATCATTTTAGCCACAGGTATTAAAAGCAATGCCATCATACTGGTGGAAAGTAATAGTAAAAGTCTCTGTAAGATGATTTAGGTCCAGCAAACACTAGAGATGCTTAGTCTTCTTTCCAAGTTAATTCAGTACATTTCACACAGGACATTATAGATTGCAGTTTCACTATATTCTGAAGACCTATAAACCAGGCAGCACCCCTATACTACAACACTATCTGTGCATGTCATGTTTATTTGTTTATTTATTTAGGAAAGTGCATCATGTGAGCACAATGTGCTAAAATACTGGCAAAAACGTTTTTGACACAAAGATATTGTACTTGTAGTGGTAAAAATTCTGCAGTAAATTTGAGAGTAATCAAATTACCAATAACCAATTGATAAAGAGAACCTGGGGCTTTGGGGGCCCCTAGAGCTGGGGCCCTGGAGCAGTTGCCAGTTTTGCTCAGTTGGTAATCCAGCCTTCATTTCAATGTCAAATTGCTGCTCTTTTTTTTCTAATGGATGGGAACGGGTTGAGTGGTAAGTGTATAACGGAAATTGTACCTCATTTAACTGGTTCAGTGAAATGTCTGCGAGCCATTAAAAACATGGCCAATGACTCACTAAGACAATTTTACACTGGTGACCTTTGCTTGCCGTCCACTGTAATATTCTCATCTACTTGGCATCTCACCAAAGTTAAAATACTGCACGTCCTTGACTTCTGCAAGTACCATTGTCTACGCAGACTGGAACAAGAGTGTTGGCCCATAATTCCACCTGTTTCAGCTGTTTTGGCCATTAGGTCCAATCAGTGCTATCGTCTCCCTTTCCTGTCATGGGAAAGTGGCCCATTGCCTCTGGAACAATCCCCCCAACACACAGGAACACAAGAACAGTTGACCAGGGGCCAAAAAGGGTGGGGACATCTGTGGGGACAACGCGTTGTGCTTTTAGTTTCTCCGTGTACGTACAGCTGCCTTTACATGTGCAAGAGGGGAAATGTTCGACCTCCTAAAAAGGAAGAGGGGATACATTTCCTTGCTGACCTCTCTGCACGATGCTCTCAATACTTCTACAGAGAGTTCACATTCCTCACGGAGTCCCTGCCAACACACATCATAATTCATCAGGATGGCTGGCTGCCTACTTCATAACCTTTAAATAAGGAATATGTTTGGATGTTTTTGTCTTCCCACCAAAATAAGGAAGCATGAAAGAACTGTACAAGCTAAAGGAGCTGGAAAAGGTGATTGCATGTGGAATAATTACAGTAATATTCCCCCAGCATGGGAATAAACCATTAAGATCAAGAAATCAGCTTGTCAGATTAAGTGGTATGTTCCCATTAGAGCAATTTTTTTTGTACAGCATTCCTCAGCACGCCATAATGATTACAATGTTTTCAAGAATGTCATAATTGAACTTGGACATCACCATTAAAAATAAACAGCAGACAAACAGACTTACTGACCACTATTAACATCCAATAAACTCACAGAGACACCATTTTGACAAATTTCATTTTTAATTCAAATCACCACAACAATTCCAAATGAAACCAAATGTGTCATGTTGGAGAACAGAGGCACAGAAATTTTATTTTGGCAACACAGTGAAGATAAAGAAAAGGAAGAGCAGAACACGCCATTACTTTAGTTTGGTATTGCGCTCATTGAACTGAGCCTGTCATCCAGCAGTGCATCCGACGAGAGGGCTGAGGGGATCCCATCATGCCTCCTTTACATACATCCTCACCGCGACCACGTCTCCCATTATGCATTTCTGTGGGAAAAGAGGGAGATCAAGTGGGTGAAGATCAAAACAGGTGCAGTCGTATAGATGGTGATCATGAATTCCTGCATATGCTTTGGGTTTGGGGAAGAATTTCGGCTGGATCTTACAGTATATTCTGTGGCTCAGTGACTTCATCCTTTACAGGATTTTCTTAATTTCTCATGATGTAACAGCACTCTTGCAATTACATATTTGTTTTTGTTTTTATAGCACTTCCTGTCACATTATGATTTCCCTGTAGTCCAATAACATTTTAATTCATTATTTTTGCCCTAAAATACATTTAGTATGGTGGTAATTACATGAACTTGCATTGGCAGCCTCTTTATTAAAACTGAATCATGAAATCAAACGTAAAAAAAAGAGTCTTAGAGAGATTAAACAACGGTGTAGATGCAAGGATGCTTACGAGTGATGAAGTACTTTTACAGATCACTGCACGAACTCATTTTTAGGCATTTAAAAGTTAAGATTAGGGTCGCTTAGTTGCTACCAAGTTACCCGGGGTTTTTATTTCCCAGAAAAATAATCTTGACAAACAAAGTCCTTACCGCTATCAATTTCCCATCTGCGACCTCCCTCTCGATATTCGTTTCTTTGCCGTCCCAGCTCTGTTTCTGCACGAGCTTGCCGTTCTCCAGAGTCACCACGGTCTGCAGGGCACAGGACAGAGACAAGCTTTTCATTCAGGCACACACATGACTCTCGGGCTGTAATTGTATTGTTATTATTATTTTATTTATTTATTTATTTTTTTCTGTGCTCAGGCCACACTAACCCTTGTCTTCCTATCGTCGGCGGTCGTCTCTTCGAACGGCTCGTTGAGCTTGAACTTGATCTCGGTGGTTTTGAAGGTGCTCTGAGACTTCATGCACACAGTCCCCTGCTCGTCCACGCTCACCACCAGATTGGGCTTGGTCCGATTCCCCACCTGCCGGGTCGCGAATCCCACACCTGCACGGCGGGAGGGCCCGGCCATCGAAACGCATGAAATGCAACACATGACAGCTCAGTAAAACGTGCAGATGAACAAATACTGCAAGTCCATTTAATCAACCAATCATTCCTATCAGATAGCTAATTCAAAGCAACTCCAGATTATTCCTATTATAAATTATAGAAACTATAGGCTCAACAGGCTGATATTACCTTGTAAAGACGTTGGCAAATTCAAAATAAACAGCAGCCTGACAGTGATTTTCCATCAACCTAAACCACACACTCTCCTACCAATTGCTTTCATGTAGTCGTCAAAGTTCTCGCTGGAAGTCATCTTCCAAGTGCCGACAAACTTCTCGACCATGTTTGCAGTTTTCTGGCGTGATATCCTCAACAGCAGCGAGTGATGGACGCGACTCTCCTCCGCGGTGCGAACAGAGCCGAGCGCTTTTAAAGGGCCAGGCCGCGGCAGGGGCCAATCACAGCCCGCCACGTCACACAATAGAGCGTTGTAGTCCCGCCTTCAGCCTGTCCATCTACGAGCATCTGTAATTACAGGGATTTTCTCAATGAGGGTTTTTTAAATTTATTTATTTATTTTTTTTTAAATTGGGTTTCCCTCAAAGCTGAGACATCTTCATGGGTTCTTTTGTTCCTGTTCCAAGATAATCGTATCGTAAAATGTCAGCATAACACCGGTTGGCCTATTTTGTTTTAGCGTGCAACAACATATCCCATGAGTCTTACACCGGTTGCACACTGTCAAAGCCTCATGGGAGGTGTAGTGGGGGAATCCTAACCATTATTTATCTTATTGATCAAATCCCCTTTCGGGTGAGGAAGGGTTACTAATAGCTTCCTTAATGATCACAAATGTACAAACGCTTTACAGATCAATTAGTGGCTATTAAACACATTTGGGTTGCCAGGTTGGGAAAAATCCATCTGACTGGTTAGATTGTTTAAACACTTATTTCCACAAAAGGGCTGCAGACAATCTACAGCAAAATCCATATATTAATCATTTATTATAATTTACAACTGCAGACTGGATGATTAAAATCCTTTTATTCCCTTGTTAATGATTTATCAACATTAATATTGCAGACTTTGTGGCTTGTTAGAAAATTATAACCACATTAGCATTAAATAATGGATTAGTTACATTTATAACTGTATTAATATAAACATATCAATGGCTTATAATTGATCTAAAAAGCATTCATGAATTATTTACTAATTAAGCCATTAGTTACAACTTATAAAACATTTTAGAGAGGGTGATTAAGTGGTGCCAATTTTACTTGCCAGTATAGTAGAACACATGAACGTTATTTAGAATTTGAATGGCAAACCTCATCAGGAACTGATGAAAAAGTGATGAATACATTTTCTGTGTGAAAGCCATGGATGAAATAATAATCCATCCGTGGAGAAAAGCCGTTAAGTTAGAGATGCTAATGGTCAGAGGGAAGCCAACAGAGGGGACATGGTTATCTGTGACTGGGTGAAAGGTTGTTTGTTTTTTTCAGTGAGGCTGCATCTAAAACTCTGTGCCAAATTACATTTAAGCCTGCTGTGTCAAAGGTTGGAGCTTGCATAATGTTCTCTCAAACACTGGAATGGTCTCTTTTATCAGGAAAATGGCACATTATGCAAGGGCACACCATGACCCTGTACTGATCACAGCACATTTTTAGCAGTTAAAGCATTTCAATTGATGTCTTTAATACGGAGAAAATAAGCATAGCTGATGGGGCTAATGTTGAAACTATGTCCTCTTCACGAGAGGCTGCAATGGTTCATGTTGACAGCCTAGAACATCTGGCAGGATTTGATCCTTGGGACGGTGGAGGAATTAACTGACTCAACATCATGCCTGTCCAAATTACACAACATCACTATCAATGCAGAGTAACTTCAGTGAATCAAAGGTCAATTCACACCAGAAACCCCGCCTTCAAATGAAATACTTTTATTATAAACATCCAATAATATACTTATACATACAGATAAATTCAGCACAGATTCATTATTTCTTTGCTGCAGCTTTTCCCTGTGGATCCTTGGCCGTGCACCGTGACTGAAATGCACTCAGCATCTCGCTGCTTGTCAACTTTGCTCCCTTCATCACCAGCCTCTCTCCATCTACTGTAGCAGAGAAAGACAAAACCACAACGAGATGACTCCTAAAGCCACAATGACTGATCTCTCTGTATAAAGAGTACAACAAGCAAAAAGGTGAAAAGTTAACTCTGAGCAAAAGTCAAGTCACACACAATGGGAAACATCCGTACAATGCTCTGCTGACCCATAGCAGACATTTCTACTTCTGGTAAGTACTTGAGTCATTGTGTGTGACTGATACTTAGTTGTACCTAGTGCATCTTGCCTTTTCCCAAATGCAGCCACCAGTACACCACAGTGGTTTCTCTGGGTCAAGTTCATTTACCTAAAGATCACCTCTCAACACAAACATATCTCCAGGGACTTTTTAAAGACAGAGCCCGTCTGGACCTACTGTTACTGAAAATGAAAACAGGTCAAAATGTTGTCTCCAAGCGCTGTCTCAAGTTAACTTTTTAGATGGATAAATCCTAAAGAGGTCTGTAGTCTCTTCTTGCTACTTTAAGACAGTCAAATTCAAAGAAGATAATAAACAAAATAGCAATAATAGCAAATAGCAATTCTGATGAAATTAATATGTCAAAATGTAATTTAATTATTTTCCAGATGCATTACGATGCCTATAGTTCTTTGTTGTTACTCTTCCGTTGTCCACCTCTCTCTAACTCTGTCTCTCTCTGTACCAAAACGCTCTACATGTGACAGTGTTCAATGTTTTCTTTTATACCATCCGCTTGAAGTATGACTGATGCCAAATTCAACATCCTGTCTTTGAGAACTACTAAGGCTTAGACATGTGATTTCTTTAAAGTCTAAAAATGATTAGTGCAATTCAGCTATAAAATATCTAAACTACTTCACACAACTGAGTAAACAACACAAGTTGGATTCACTTGGCTTCACACCGCCCCATAAAGTCTCACTGTTAAATATCTTCTCGCACACATTTGAATGCGGTCAGGTAATATTTACCATAGGTAACGTCCACTACGGGTTCAGAGTTGTCGTGTTTCACCATGGAGATCACCTCACAGTTCATGTTGGTAGATCTGGCCTTCTCCGAGCCCACCATGGCCAGAAACTCCCTGAGGGGCAAGAATAGTATATTGCAGATTGATTCAATTACAGCAGTGATGGCAAGTAAATAAGTACTTGTATTAAAGCACTTTACTTCAGTAAAATTTTGGATACTTCTGCAACTTCACACTTCAACTTGAAATGGAGTATTTTTACAACCTGGCTACATTTCCTTAAGAAACAAATCTGAATACTTCTTCCTCTTCTGCATTACATATTGTAGATACAATGGTTGTTCACATACACGTATGCTTCCATCATGTATCAGTACAACACTTTCCTCCGATACTAAAATCAGATTTATTTTTGATTCTATTCAGGATGTCTGCAGATATCTCTTGGTCCACCGACTCAGGCTGTTTCCACTTATTTCGACCTTATCTGAGGGCTGCGGGTGGAGGAGATTATGCCTTTATCATTGATTTTTTCTCATATAATTCCAACAAGGCTCAGCTCAACATTAACCTGAGCAGTCTAATTATCCAGGATTAAATGAAAACACGTGGGAGTGTGCAGGACCTCTATTTAAAACTTAGACCAAATATTAGAAGAAGTTTAGACTTAAATTTCAGACAAATCCATGTCATGTACTATGTAGGTCAGTATGGCAGGTGTAACATGGATTTGGCTGAACTGAACTAAAGGCATTTTCCCTCAACAGGTAAGTGTAAGTATGGCAGGTAAAATATAAAAAGCATATTAGGGGTAAAATTACTGCTGATATGTAGAAAAGGAAACACGGGTAGTGGGAAATCCTTGTCTTCGGTACTTAGTGTCAGAAAGTCTTCACAACAACACCCCATTCTTTAACCATCCTGGTTAGACAAGAACAAGTTATCAGATCATTGAAGTCCAGCCTAAAGTCTGAACTAACTGGTTAGCTTTAAAGCTAATGAATTAAAGCTGGTGACTCCTGGTCAAATTACGTCTTTTTATCCACAGCCCGCTGGCAAAAAAAACACACCACGACACACCGGGACACGCCGAACACGCCCGTCTTACCGCGTGGACCGGACATTGGGCTGAAACGGAGAAAACTGGATCGCTATTTTCTTCACAGCCTTCAGCACCACGGTCGCTTTCCTGGGAGCCGCCATCTTTCCTTCGGCTGTGACCTCCGCTGTGCCGCGGCCGGTGCTTCTCCCCAGCGCCGCTGGGGGGCGCCAGAGGATCACACAGAAGCTGGTGGTATGAAGGTACACATGTAGATTGAGTGATTTGTGGATTTTATTTGAGTCATGCAGGTTTAACAATATGTGGTGACAACAAGGATGATAAAGATGATTTAGGTTACGTTTGCATGCCTGTTCATAAATTCATTTACTACTTGGTTTTTCGGTGATTTGTATCTGAATCTCCACCTCCATAGTTTCTTTAACCTGCAGGCAGGGCTCCTTCTTTACAATCCTTCCAAATCCTAACAACATTTGATTTGCATCTCGTGTTTGCCCTGTGTGAGTTGGTGCATTAACATGTGAGAGGTGAGGCATGAAATGCATTGGCTGCCAGACTGTGCACCTGACGCGTAAATGCATCTCAATCATGGGCTCTACAGAAGGTGTTGTCTATACTGAGACCCGTTTTTTGGTTGTCCAGTATCAGACTGCCCTCGGGGCTCTGCAGGTGATGATGGTCAACCACATTCCCGCTCTCTCCTGTAATGTCAAGTGTCTATGTAAACAGTTTAATAACACCACTAGTAGTAGCCTAAGATCAACAGCCTTCATATAGGTGGCCTATTTCAAAATGCAAGACAGATAGTGGTATGTAAACAGCACCAACTCGCTCACAATTACACGACACAGCTCATTAAAGCAAACTCACAGGGAACCGACTGTGGCACCTTCCTGTAATCATCTGACAAACAAAGCAGAATTATGTTAGGAGAAGACGGAGAGGGGGGGTCAAATAAAGTCAATAAAGGAGGTGCTGCTCTCCAAATAGACAATCAAACAGACACATCTCATAATCAAATAGACGATGGGAAGTGGTCCCCAGCTACTTCTGCTTCCTCCACTCAGCAGATGAGAAAAGGTCAAAAGCCTGTCAGGGTATAAAAACATGTCAGAAATGGAAATGCGTTTAAATTTTGACTGTGTTGGCACTTCAGTCAAATTTAATTATGGCATAAATTGCTTCTGTGAAATAAGCAAGTGTCTGTGTATAATGAAGGGTCAAATCAAAACTGGAATTTTTGCAGTGGAAGGTTGTCATGTATTTTCACAGCGTAGCGTATAACCTTGTGTGTGTATTAATCTCTTGGCCACATCAGCAGTTGCTGTAAATGTAAGTTCTGTAAATTTCTCAGTAAACTGATTGTAAGTTTCAGTGGTCAGTTAGATTTCAAGATACAAAACTATCCACAAATGAGATAGAAAACACTGCACACTAATCCCCTAATGTACCCATTTAAAAAAATAAACTTTAGCATTGCTTTTTCTTGAACTCTGGTCAGGATAGCTGGGTATTTGGAGCCACCCTGTTTTCAGGGCGTGTGAAGAACAAATGTGTTATTTTCAGATCAGCATGCTCGAGCTCGTACAATTCATCCTAACTTCAGCACGCCTCAAGTCTCTTTCCTGAGCAGCCGACAATCCAACCCAGCCTGTGACAGTTGGACAGTGGCGGCATGGGGCTCTAAATTTAGACATACGGCTACTGAGAGGCAGAAGCATTTCCTACACACACACACACACACACACACACACATATACACGTACACATACACACATACACACATACACATACGTACTTATTAAGTAGTTGTGCTGTATGCAGCAATAAGAAAGCAGGGAAGAGGGAGCTCAGAAACAATGAATGCTCAAGGGGATGGTTGACCTCAAAGAAAATAGAGGTATTGTCTTGGTGTAGGATTTCATCTATCATGTTCCCTGCCTGAGCACAATAATAAGTTAATAATACAAGTAAGCACTGGTGTTTAGGATGTTTTGCTTGTGTTATTTTAGAAAACTTTTAAAGCTACTAGACTCTATCATTGTTGCTTCTACTACTTGGTGTAAGAGTGTCATTATTACAGCTGTACTGCTACTACTTCTCCATTGTAGTATAACATGGTTCAGTGTGTTAGTTTGGGTGACACCCAGTTTAGATGTGGAATATGGAAGCTGTGTTAAACATGGAGCTGCTCTTTAGACAATGAATTGGAAAAGATTGTAACAATGTATGTCAGAACACTCAAGGAGTTTCTTTGGAAATAGTGATACATTCACTGTTAGAGGAAAGGTATCTCCCCCTTGAGACTAATACACAGTTTGCGAGGAAGTAGCACCGTATTCATGTGAAACATGACATGTGAAACATGTGAAATAGAACTTGGAATCATTATCAGTAAAAACAAAAGCCTGTGTGTTGAGCCCCGCAGGGCAATCTCTTCTGTTTGTTAGAAAAGACTTAGTTGAGCCTTATAGTGTATAGACTACTGTTAGAAATATACTGTTTTTCATGATAATTTAGTTTTGTTTTTATGTAGTGCGTTTGTATTTGTCTTTGTTATTATTATACCCATTTTCCTCTTTATATATACCTCTACATTGTCCATTCTTCATTCTATATTTCTAATTGTGGGCTGATTTGGTGAACTCCTCTGTTCATTTTGTGTGTTCCTTATCGTCATTTGTTTTCCTTGTATAATGATAAATCATATAAGTTATGGGTTTTTATTAGTTCTCTCTGTTTGCTTCTGTTTTATTTATTTTATTCTGTTGTTTACGTTTTCAAATAACAAATCTATAACTATAACTATTCACGTACACATTTTTTATTTAATATGTATATGTTTTCAAATCCATCCAATACATAGTAAGTACAATATTAAGTTTATTATTATTATATTTTGAATAGAATTCCATATTCACCTACTATATGTGTGTGTATATATTTCAGGGCAATGGCCAATGAATAAGCCTCACCAGCACATTGTCTTGTTTTTTTTTTTTTTATGCACTGAAATAACAACTGCAACATCAAGTCTAACAACAGAGGTCACTTCACTCAACACAAAAACAAACAAACAAACAAACAAACAAAAAGAGACTTGCGGCACGTCCAAATCCACCGAGACATCCAAACTACATTTCCCGTGACGCTCCGCGCCGCGGCTCTCCGGCCCTCCTCCTCCTCCTCCTCCTCCTCCTCCCGGCGGGGCTCGCGGCGGAGCAGACGGAGATGAACGGCTCCGCGGCTCTCACGTCCGCCGCCGCGCGCAGGCTGCAGCACGGCTCGCGTCGCTCCGCGTAGCCTCGACGACACAGCGCGTCGCCTCGTCTCCCGCGGTCCGCGGCGCCGGGACGACACCCGGGACACAGCCGAGCACTTTCTGTGAGAGCGGCCGCACACTGCTGATTCTCTCTGGATACTCCCCCTGCCTCTCCTCCCTCTCTCTCCCTCCGGTAAGCGCTCCTCTCATGTCTTCACATCTGTCTGTAAAAGTTGTGCTCTTGCAGTCGTTTGTGTTTTCCCCGTGTCCAGGCTGCACTGTGGTGAGTGTGTGAGTGAGAGTGAGAGTGTGTGTGTGTGTGTGTGTGTGCGGACGGACGCGTCTGTCTGTAGCAGTGACTGCGGCAGCGCCGGTGGTCGCGGCGGAGCCCCGCTGACAGCCGGAGCGTGGAGCCGGGACTTGTTGCCTCTCGCCGGGAACACTCGGGTGCAGCGCCGGGCTGCTGATGCTGCGGGCGCCGCGGGGTTTGATCCGCATGGCACTTGCAACGTGTTTTTTGGAGAGCAGCCGTCTCTCCCTCCTCTGCCTTCTTCATCTGGTTTTTTGGCTTGTAGTTGGTGGTTTTTTTCTGTCTTCTAGGCTGCTGCATTGGGTCCATTTTTTTTAAGGCAAAACTCGCTATAATTGTGGTTATGATATTGTTTATGAAATATAACTGTATAACCTCGGTGTTACCTTCACATTTCCATAACCAGGAACCCTAATATTCATATGATATTCATTCATATACACCCGCTATCCTCCTCCTTGTTTGTCTCCTTGCTTGGTGTCTTTATGTGTTTTTTAAGTTCACCTGAACGTATACTATTGGATCTCCATTAGTGCAATAGGCCTGAACTTGTTTGTGAAATGCAAATCAACTTCCCTTGTGGTGACAGATATACTGGTTTTAGTCACAGGCATGCACACACACACACACACAGGCACACATATACACACGAATCATACCGTATGCTGTACGGATGGTCATGTGTGAGCCCTGTAGATATTCTCAGACATGCATAAAACAGCGCTGTCCTCCTTGACACTGACAAATACATGGCCGCCCCCCCCGATTTCTTATAGGGTAGAGCTGGGGCATGCACACATGAACGAACACACGTACTGTACGTGCATATGTGATGCAGGGTGAAGCCGAGGCGAACACACACTCTTCTACAGCCGCCCTCTTTCTGTAATTGTAAATAAGAATTTCCTCTCTGCTGACCTGCCAAATAAATAAACACCCTTTTTCACACTCTGTCAGTTCTCCTCGAGTTCTCTCCTCCTCCTCCCCCCCCCCCAACTCTCTCTCTCTCCCACACACACACACACACACACACACACAGACACACAGACACACGGGCACATTGAGCCAAATGCCAGAAACCCCCTCCCTCAGTCTGCGTTGATGTGTTCAGTTTTGAATAGGAGCCGTTGGCAGGCCAGCTCCCCTGCAGCAGACGTGCTCTCACAGAAGTTGACATTCGCTTCAGCAAACACAATTTGCACTTTGTTTTAGCTTCCTTTTTTATTTCACTGCACTTCCTTGTGTTGTACGTTATACATTAATGAAGATTAGTATTTCCTTACATCTTTTAAGAGGAACATGGTAAATAAAAACACACTGCTCGGGTTTTGAGTCCTTAATTTGTAACCGAGTGTAGAGTTCTTTTTAAAACATCACTAGACAGCCACAAGAAATACCGTTCTGTGTCCAACATGGGAACAAAATGACCCGAATGATGCTAAAAAAATCTAATTCTCACCCTTCTTTGTTTTCATGTCACTGTATTGTGTGTTTATAAGTAAGAAGCTGGCAGGCTTTTGCAGATTATAACCCACATGTCAAAGGGTCAGAGCTGGATGTCAGTGTATGACTAAATCCCCGTGACTCTATAAGCGTTTGACTGTGGCGGCAAATGCAAGAGGACAGCAGCGCGGCAAATGCTTTGTGACAATTTTAACTTCGGAGTATTCACGGCATGCTGTATGTATTTGGTTGGAGACAAGGTCGCGTACGAGCAGCTGTTGCACGTACGAAGGGGAGATGATTGAGGAGCAAAAGGGCCAAGAGCATTCACCACGCGGTTTACCAGACGGCATCGAGTCCGAGGAGAGTTTGTCTGGGGCTGATGTGGGGAGCCTTTTGTTCACACGGCCCTTAACTGAAAAGGATCGCACTCAAGCTGTCCAAACATTTTCCCATCCAGTTTGGATAGGAGGGTGCAGCCTCCGTCTACATCCGCACCGAGCAGCTACATCTGAAAACGCTGCTTACATTGTGTTTACTCACAGCTCAAGATGTAGTTCCTCCCATATCTGTCGGTTCAGTACGAAGCTCTGTCCAAAAGTACTGGCACCTTTGCATTCACATGCTCTAATCAGCGCGTTGTATCTTGTTTGTTAAATCCATACAAACCCAAAGCTTAAAAGTTGCATACTTTTGCTTTCACTGTGAGGTGTCCAAGCAACCAGTTTATACACTTTAGTTTTTGTACAGATTAAACAGATATAGAGATATAAATGTTAATTAGTGAGTCTTGGAGGAGCTGGTAGGCGTTATATTTTCGCCAGGCAAGCTGTTTCCCTCTGTTTCCAGTCTTAATGCGAAGCTAATAACTGTCTCCTGGGTCCAGCTTCGTAGTGAATTGACAGATATGGGAGTTGTGTCAATCCTCTCATCGAACTCTGGGCAAGCAAGCAAATAAGTGTATTCAAATCTGCTGTTTTAATCCCAGCAAACCTGTTCAAGCCTTGATGTAGGCTTTTGAGTCATAGCGCCTTGTGGTAAAATTATTTGGTAGAAAGTAATTTGCATGACCAGAACAGTTCCCTATTGAGGAGGGGCGAGGGCGAACAGCTGCCCGTGATACTGGACTCGCTCAAACTAGTCCTAATGTGTCGGGACTGACAGAGGACACAGTGCGGTTGAATGGAGAAAAGTATAATCGCACCCTGTCTGACTGCTGTGAAAGTAAGGTTTCATCATAGGCTGTCAAGATGTCGTTTAGCAGACTACACACATTTCACACTCACTTAGGCTTTAACAAGCAAGAACCTCATCCCCATCATTGGTAGGCAAACAGTGGAGTGTTTGGCTCTGCACCCCGGGTTTTGCAATTACCCTGCACGCCTTGTTTGACACCCCTGTCCATCTGAGACACACACCTCTGGGATTTAGACCGAGCATCGAGTCTGGAGAACGCGCGTGTTGCTGTGACTGCTAACGACTGTTTGTTAAATGTCAAGCGTGCTTTGGATTGAGCAGGATTCTAATATGAAAATGTAAAATACTGTTATGTGCTGTTGTTTGAAAGAGTATTTCTTTTCTTTCATTGATCCGGAGTGGAGAAAAATAGAAGAACTGAATGTAATTGTTTAGAAACAGTTGAGGCATTGTTGGTCAGGAGGGGAATTTTTACAGATTTCAATTTCAGTTTTTATGCTGTTCGCTGTCATCTAAGTATCCAGGAAAACAATACTGAAACATCCCCTTTCATTGCCCCAACACATTCGAATGACATGTCTAACATGGAACATGCTGTTCGAACGTGTTAGGTCCTCTACTTTGTTTTCGCATTATGTTGTTTTAGGCTGTAGGTGTGGTTTTCACCTTGCGTCTAAGATTTTCGCTAAGAAAGCGGAAATACACTTGCATATGCCGTGGCCATTTAGCAACCACAAACCGTGGTTGAGGGATGCCTCTGCGGGCTGATATTTGTTAGCTGCAAACTGTCAAGGAAACTCCCATCAGTGTTTCTGTGTAACTAATGTGAACATGTACAAGCACTAGGTTCATGGGCTGAGCTGACAGGCTTGAAGTCTCCATTCCCGCCACTGCATGAGAACCAGTATTGTGTATTCAAAGTGCTTTTAGTTTAAGGCTTCACCAAACTTCAGTGTAACCAGTCTGTGGTAAATATTTCTGTATGATTTAGGGGTTTGAGCAACATTGCCGTGATTTGGCGTCTTTTAGATTCGACCGTTTCTTTTGATGTGACTGCATGGTGTGATGCTCATTTATCTTTAATCTGTAATTTTGCTTCATTAGGTCTGTCATTTTAGAAAGCCTGACAATTTCGCTGCTGGTGGAGAAATGGTCATTAAATTTGTACTTACTCGCTCAGGCCAAATTAGGGGCGGTTGCTGAAAACGCCTCGCCGCCTCTGCTTGTATGGATTTGAGGGTTCGGAGCGAGAAATGAGACAGAGAAACCTAGATTAAGTCAGAGAGTGAAGTAGGGATTGAGCAAGAAAAAAAGCTATTAGATGGAGGGTGTGACAGACGAGAATAAAAGATGAGATAGCAATTGTAATAATAAAAAGAGGCTATTGATCTACAGTTGGGTTATCACTGGTGCTTTTCAACACTATTGACCCTTGCAGAATTGATTTTTCATTTATTCTGTACAGTGTAAAGGGCACTTGTTTTGCTTTTTGAAATCCCATTTGTGGTAGTTATTAGAGCACCCAAAGTGCCTCTTGAAGGACACAATCTTCAAAGGGTGCACTTGACAGAGTTTATGGATTTTCAGCAGGTTTAGAGCCGCGTTCGGCTCAGAAATGCAAATTCCCACAGTAGAACCAACTCATACCGAGAACCATGGATGACATATCTCTTGTTTTCACAACTCAGTTAAATCAGGAAATGCTCTTAGCAGCTTAGTTCAGGCAGGGAAACTACCTAATGTTCTGCTGAGCTAAAACGTTAAATATTGCACTAGTTAATCAATAACAGATAGAATTTTTGAACCATGATGAATCTCTTCTTCCGTGAAATGTGGAGCTTCAGACTATGGAAAGATTTATCATCCAGTAGGAGAATTTGTAGTAGAGATAAATGTTTTAAAGCTTCATCACTTTTTATTCCAGTATAGGGGCCTTGTCAGATCCATATATTACTTCGATTATCTCTATTCCCGTCTCTGATTGTAGCGCGTAAGAAAGCCATATGGCTTTAAAAAAACTCTTGTTGCGTCATTTTTCTACCTTTGTATGCCTGTGTGAAAGTGTGTGTGTGTGTATTTATACGTGCTTCTCTTCTAATAGCAATATGTAAGACCTTTTTTAGGCAAGAAACAGCTGAGGTCATTATGTAAAGGTGAGATTGCAAGCTTAGGAATGCCAAATCTCACCTGTGTGTATGTGTGTCTTTACAAGCAACACGTCAAACATTGTTTAAGCCAGACTTGTTTGTCCTGACTTACAGTAGTTGGAATCCTGCCTGATCCTGCCCATAAACACACACACACTTACCAGCCAAAACACACACACACACACACACACACACACACACACACACACACACACACATACACTCACACTCTCACTCACAACTGCTAACAGACATACGGCACACATGCACCCACATGTTACTCACATACACACACAGAAATGAACCCTCCTATATGGACACACGCGCATAACTTCTCTCCGTCTCTCCAATCTCAAGCACCGACACAAACGTAGAGCTTCAAACACATCAGTTTCCACTTACACACACATTACACGATTGTTTACCTCTTTCCTACATACAGCACACCGGCCCACACACTGTTATCAACTCAAGGTGGCCCTTAGCAATTTTCTCAAGGATAACAGGGTGTTTCAGCTTGTGTTCGACTGTTCTGCAGCACTGTGTTTGTGTTACGTACAGACTCTCTCCACGCGAGCGAGCGAGGGGTTGAGGCAGAGTGTGGCATGTTCAAGGCAAGTAAATACTGCAGATGCGATTAACTGAGATTGCCTTGGGGAAGCTCTAATGGGCAATCGGAGCCCCTCTTCCCAAGAATTGTGGGATGCAGAAGTTGTTATATATCCACCCCCTGATGTTAGAATCTGCATCGAGAGAGAGAGAGAGAGAGAGAGAGAGAGAGAGAGAGGCGTCAAGGTTGAGGAATTTGGAATTAATTGCATTCTGGTGCACTGTCACCGCCTTCTTGTGTAGCAAAAGAGCTTTCAACTGTGTCACACCGTCTTCACCAGTGAATAGAGTTTGCTCAGTTGTCATGAAAATCAATCTTGACATAAGAAGTTAGTGAGTAACTCTTGAGTTCAGATTTTGTCCGTCAAACTACTATGTCCAACGTCTGGAATGAACTTTTGTGCCTAAAGAGTAGTTTTTTTTTTCTTTCCTGCTGAGACTTAGATGAGAAGATTGATACCATACTCTCTTGTCTGTAGGTTATGCTTAATATGAAGCAACAGCCAGGAGACAGTTATCTTAGCATATCATAAAGACTGGAAGCAACTAGCCATGCAGGTTTTATCTGTTGAGTTGCTCTGAGATTACTGTCCCCAATACAATGGAGGTGACCGGAATTGTTGTTACTAATGACATTTGATAAAATACACGAGAATGTCCAGCTTACTTCAGATAACCAATGAAAGTCGTGAGTCATGAGTTCACGTATTTTCTTAAAAAATCCCCGCACCCCTCCCTTTGGTGTCCCAAACATTTTCAGTTCCAAAAAAAAAACACTAGTTCTACTGATTCCAGGTCCATGTGAGACTCTTGTGTCAGACCGCCTATTCACTGCTATCACAGGCTGCTATCTGATGTTATTGTTGCTCTTGAAGTCAAATGGAGTGAGGCCAAGGACTGGGAGGGGACAAGCAGCGACGCCCTCTCTGTAACAGAAGTAGCGGGGTTTATTGTTAAGTGTAGTTTTATTTTCGGTAAAGCTCGAAAAAAGATGAATGTGCCGTGCGTGAGTCATGTATGAACGGTGGCCAAATGATCGACAGCATGCAGAGTGCGTGGAAAGGGGGTGAGGTGGTGGACAATAGACATGGGTTGGTGAACAGAGCGTGTATAGACTGTCCCTTCTCCTCCGGGTAAAGTGCTGCCGATGCAGCCGACTAACACACACAGTCACATGCTGCAGGGTTGGGATGCTATAATGTCACCCAAGAGGAGGGATCCTCATCACACACTCTGCTGGCTAAAGCACTGCAGGGAGGCTGCACACACATACGTGCACATTAAGTACACTCGTACCGTACACGCAAAGGTCTGCATGCATAGTCATGCATGCACTGAGCGATATTTGTATTCTGTGCAGGCAACTTCTTTTTTCTCTCTTTGTGAGAGCAATATCGGTTTCTTTGTGTAAAATCTGTTTTTCTTTTTTCTGTCTACCTTTCTGTTGGACTTACTAGTGCGGCCTTCTGAGTATACAAGCAGGCCTTTGTCCTTTGTCTGTATTTCTCTCCGGGCAAAACAAAAACAGTCACGTTTTGTGAAACAGCGATATTAATAATTGTTTCTAGCACATTCTTGTTTTTATAAAGTGAAAATTGCACAATACAGTGAGTGTTCTGTCAATGTTAGTAAGGGCATCATGTGTTTCTGGGGTCAGGTGTTTGACATCATGTGTCAGAATAGAATATCTGTTCATGGGCAGTTTATAACTGGAGCTGAATGAGGGTCACTGGGGACATGATGAAAAGACAAAGAGGGGATTGTTGGTGGGCTTTCTGACGTCTGTGTGTGTGTGTGTGTGTGTGTGTACATTAAGCGTTTGTCTAACATGCATGCAGTGAAGCGTGTGTGTGTTCCATGTTTACATGTAAATGCCGTTCCATATAAATCGGACACAGCGGTGAGGCGCCCCCCACATATCGGGTGATAGTGTGGTACGTTTTTTTGCCACATGGTGATGGTTTGCTCTGTGTCTGTGCAGATGAAGGATGGGAAGGCCAGTGGATTGGCTTCCATCCATCACCAAGGACCTCAGGCTGGCACCATTTTACACCTTCTCTCTATTTATCTGTGTCTGCCATTCCCCCTTTCTTTTCCCCCCTCTTTGTTTCTTTGCACCTATATTTCATATTGGTTTATTTCATTTTCTCTCCATTTTAACCTTATTTTTCTTCGCCGCCCTCCCACCTCCTTTTATTTCTCCACCTGTTCCTCCTCTTCATCTCGTCTTGCATTCCAGTCCTCCTCCTCTAACGTTCTGTCACCACGTCTCACTTATTCACATTTCCCCTTTATTTGTCTCCTTTCTATTCCTTTTTTTATATTTATCACCCACCTCTCCTCTACCCTTTCCCTTTGGACTCTCTTACCACTTTCTCTCTTTTTCCTCTTTCTTTCTCTCTCTCTTCCTCTGTCTTTCGTGCTTTCGTTCTTTCTTTCTTTCTTTCGTGCTTTCGTTCTTTCGTTCTTTCTTTCTTTCTTTCTTTCTTTCCTGCCACTGGCATCGATCTTGAGCAGAGTCAGTCAGGCACACACACACACTCACACACACACACAAAGACAGTCTGTACTGCTTACAATTAAAGTGTACCTCCCTTTTCCCTTTTCCCAAGCAGGCTCATAATAGGAAATGCCCCTGTTATCTGTACGGGCAGCGGCGTATTAATGTAAGCCGTAGACAAACAAGGTGTGGATACGTGCTCTGCTATGTGTGTGCTATGATAAAATGCAACAGTACAAGGCAGAAATTACATGGCCCGCCTTTTTTTACATACATATTTTTTTAAATATATTTTTACATTTGACCTCTTTATTCCTTTATTCTTTATTTTTCATGATTTATATTTTTCACTTTTTTTTTTATC
Organism: Lateolabrax maculatus; assembly: GCA_031216445.1. NCBI lineage: Eukaryota > Metazoa > Chordata > Actinopteri > Acropomatiformes > Lateolabracidae > Lateolabrax > Lateolabrax maculatus. The sequence continues at coordinate 11,477,589 of CM062218.1, forward strand.
TGATATTGTATCAATCTGCTGCTGTAACAAGTGAATTTCCCCAGTGTGGGATGAATAACGTCTATCTTATCTTATCTTTTTAAACTGTACTCGTCAGTGTAGCGGTGCGGTGACGGAAGGTGAAGAACTGACAGGTGAGGACATAAAAGCAAGAATGTGGGAAATTAAGTCAAAGATAGAGCTCTCCAGGGTCGAACGTTGGTTTTCATGTTTGGTTTGGTCTTTTCTTTGGTTGACAGGATAGAGTTTAGAGAACTGAGTGTGTAGCAAAAGCCAAGAGCCATAATAAAACTCACTCTGTTATAAATGCATGATTGCATTATACGTTGTGATTATTTCAGTTTGATGATATTCAGAGTAAGGCTGCAACTATGAATTATTTTTCATTAGTAATTCATCTGTTTTGTTTTCCTTCGGTTAACCGATTATTGCACAATCGATAAATTGTAAGAAAATAGTGAAAAATGTCCATCATCATTTTCCAGAACCCCAATTCATTTTTTTCTGCAAATTCATGTGCCAAATTTCAACTGCACAGTTTATAGTGTAGGCACGCGACCTCCGATTTTGTGTGTGTGTGTGTAAGCCAAAGGTCAATAACATGCTATCACAGCTGTTAAGGTCACATGTAATAAATGTCTTGTCTTAGTGGGTTGATAAAGGAGGACACTTCCATACATGAAACACATTAGGGCAGGGATTTTCTGAGGCTTCTAATGACACACAATGCTTTGGCCTTTTTCTTGAACTTCCCTTCAGTAAGGAACCAGCAAATCTGCAAACAACTATGACGCAATGAAAGGTAAAGTAACTCTCTAATTTTTTGTCTTTCAGCGATCTCTACGATCACTGAGCTTGTGGCTCTGCCCTCACTTGAACATGAGCAATAAAGGAAGTGATCAGTTTTGATATCCATCTGGGGTATGGTTGTTTGTGGTTATTATCTGGATGGTACAGAGGAAATGAGCATCTAGTTTCTCCATTTATTTCTAGAGAGTAGCCTTTAGTCTGATTGCAAATGACTGTTTACTGCCGGGACAGTATTTGTTAATGGACTATAGGGCATTATGTCACCAGAGAGCGTGATGTGTGTGTGTGGGAGGATGTGAGAGAGCGAGACAGACAGCGTGTGTGTTTGTGTGGTCGAGTCTGAAGGCAACAATTTGTAACATGGGAGTTGTAAGAAGCTTGAGAAAAATGCAATTATAGCCATTAGGACTGTTTCCACATGTTGTGTTTTCTCTAAAATGAGGGGATTACTTACTGATATGCCCAAGACATCCAGGGAATTTACTCTCTGTCTCCCTCTGTTTTTCCCCCTTCCGTCCTCCTCCTTCCTTTCTCCGTTTCTGTCCCTGCTGAGCTCTTTGAATAGGCTGGTTGTTTGCCTTCGCTATCCAGGAGTGGACAATGGCAATGTTAAAACGTAAAGAAAGGAGGAAAAAAAGAGAGGGATACGAGGAGAGTAACACAGTCAGAAAATTAGACGGAGAGAGTTCTGAATGAATGAGTAAATAGAATTGGAGTAAAGATGTTTGAGCCAAGTGGAAGAACAGAGAGTTGATTGTTTAGGTAAGTTAGGGGCCTTTCAGTTCCTGGACAGTTGGTCCCTGATGTTTTTCTTAGATTCCCTGATGAAAAGTTAGAGGGTTGGGCATGTTCACTGTACTAACAGTTTCAGTCCATGCTGCCCATCAAGAAAAGGGGGCAATGTACAGTTTTATTTATTGAAAGAACTATTTAAAGGATCATTTTGGACGAATTTTGGTTTATTTGGACAGAGCTGTGTATCTACTGAAATGTGAAATGATCGTTCAGATTCATCTTTTTGGTACCCCTTATAAAGGGGTTATAGGTTATAACTAATTGTTTTATTAATGGTTACTAAATAATTTACTAATGCTTTATAAGTCAAATTATAAGCCATAAATAATAACACATTTCAGGTTGTCAGACTGTGAAAGATCCCTGTTGCCAGAGTTCATCCTTTCTGTTTGGTAATAATGCCGTGCTCATATTTGATCACTAAAGCTTTAGTAAATAATGTATTAAGCATTAGTAAATCCATTAGTTAGAACATATTTTATAAATATTGATATTCTTAACTTATTCTTGGACAGTTTCTTATTTAAATCTTAATTTTGCACATATTTGGCATATTTTTATTTTAATAAGGAAAAATTAGTGTATGTCTGCTTGTGTTTTTTTTTTATGAGATGAGATTATGAGATACTGAAAATAAATGTTAGTTGTAATGTAATAACACAGCGGAGAATAACAGGAATATCAGGCTGAGAGGGTATAGAAAACATAAAAGGTCAACCCTGGCTGCTGCATCTACACTCAGCTTTGTCAAATGCTTATCTTTGACATAAGTATTTGTATAATCTTTTTTTTATTTCACAGCTCAGTCAGGTTGTGAAGAGTACACACTTGGCCCCGGGAATAGCACGTTTGAAAAATGCCTACAAAGCTTAAACGCTTCAGTTGCGTTGTGGAAGGTGCACCTTTCCTTGGATGACAAGAGGAAGAAAAAGAGGGAGGGGAAGATGAAAGTGGTTCACCTTCCAGCTTCTGGTAAAGGGAGTGAGAAGTAAGTGAGTGAGAGAAAGAGAGAGAGAGAGAGAGAGAGAGACAGAGACAGAGACGAAGGGGGGATAGACCTTTTTAAAAAGAGAGACGTGAGCTTGAAACCCACCACAGCAGGGTACTCTCCTGAACTGTAGTGAACAACGATAAAAAGGATTTGAACCGGAGCCAGGCCCCTGAGCCTTCTATGAATACTGAGGGACCGTGGAGAGGCGAAAACAGGAGAGGAAATGATGAGAGGACATAAAAGTTAAAGAAAATGGAGGATTAGAAGGGAGGGGTGAAGATGAAAAGAGGAACAAGGAGAGTGGAAAATAGGAAAGGAAAGGACAGGGGAGATGAGAAAAAAAGTGGAACCCTGTGCAGTGAAGTGAGGAAAAGTGCTTTCCAGTGTATTCTTTCAAGTTGACAGAGTTTGGGATGAAAGGTGGTATAGATGACTTAATTCGAATGCACGGTTTTAACTCTCAGGGACAACTTCTTTTATAATCAACTGCAAACATTCCTTGTACGCCGGAGAGACGTGAAACAGAAATTCAAACATGAAGCCTCCCTTCACAGTTTGAACTTATAAAATGATTTACTTTAGGGAGAGGTTTGGGTATTACTCATTCAGAAATGAATTCAGGAGTGTCTCTGGATCCAGGGGAATGTAGGAATGGAAGGATGAAGCTGAGGATAGGGGAAGAAACGGAGAGGAGGAGGAATCTGGGGAAATGAGCCAACGGCAACTCTCAGACAGACTAGGAAGTGACAGCAGGAAATCCAAGTTCTAATCAGACCTTCTTGGTGCTGATTTGCGGGACATAATAGACAAAACATTCTTAGCCCTCAGATGTACATTTTTCCAATCTAATGCTAACCTTCTTGACAGTTTTCCTAATCCTGAAGGCAGAACCTGATCCTTTATAGTTTTGGGGGAAAACTGAGATCATCTAAAAAATGTCAAAGCGTCAATGAGACGTTTTTGGCAGTGAATGAATGTCTGATCAGAAAATTGGATCCTCAGAACCCAGGCTCAGTTTGTGATAGGCTCTGTCTGTCGGTGGGTCAGACCGCCGCTTTGGTCGATACTGACAACTGTTGGACAGACTGCCATCAAATGTTGTACATACATTCATGGTTCCCAGAGGGTGAAACCTAATGACTTTGGTGATCCTCTAGCTTTTCCTCTAGCACCACCATGAAGTTGACCTTTTTGGCTTTAACGAAATGTCTTAAAAAAACTATTGGATACATTGCTATAAAATGTTCATGTCCCCCTTCAGATGAATTGTAGAATGATCTGTAAAAATCCCCTGACTTTCTCTGTAGCGCCATCATCAGGTCAACATTTTATTTTGTCCGGTACATTGGTTTATGACTGAATACCTAAAAAGCTAATTCCTGTTTTAGATTATCTTCTAGATTAATCAATTTGGCTATTAATCATGGCAGATGACATGATATATTCCATAAGTTTATTTTTATCCAACAATCAGTCCAAAACTCAAATATATTTAGTTTACTATCATATATCACAACGCCTCAAAGCCCCACATTTGAGAAACAAGAACCAGCTTAATGTTTGCATATCTGCTTGAATAATGAAATGGTTAATCAGTTATCTAAATAGTTGCCTATTCACTTTCGGTTGATGAACTAATTGATTAATCAACTTATTCAGCTCTAATACCTGCACTAATAAGTATAATAAAGATTCACTTGGGCCAAAAAGGTAATTAGTATAAACTGATTATGAATCCATGCCTACAGATGCAGCTGTTTAAGTGTTTCTCTTTTTTCTGTGTACTTTGCTGCTGTATTCTTGCTCTGATTTGAATAAATGCTCAGAGAATTGTTCCCTCTCCACTTGTCAGGAGCCATAAAGAATGGCCTGATGAAGCCGGTTTTATATCTCACAGTAAATAATATCTGTTCAGTCCTCCTGTGTCGTGTCTGATAAAAACAGGCTGCAGCGGCTGCTGCAGTGCTGAAGCAGGAAAGGTGCAGGATGGGGGAATTCCACAGAAGCTCTTACTGTATATTATTTGTTAGTTTGCTCCTCTCCCATCCCCACACCAGCAGCTTTTCCTTTTCCTTGTGATGGTGCACACACACGTATACACGGACTCATGGCAATAAACACACACACAGTCATAAGGCGGTAAACGAAAAGCCTGACTCAGAGCAACAAATGAGGCTGGGGGATTAGCTTCTTTTCAACCATGTTATGAAGGCTATTTTTAGGCTCCTCTCAGCCACACAATGCCTCATAAAAAAAACAAAGCGGGAAGGGTTTGGCTTTTGAATACAGATCTCTGGCTCTGTTTCAGCGGCTTCGGGGTCTCATTGATTTTGACTTCCAGTAAATGTTGCTTTGTACATGACAGAAAAGGGGGATTTCTTCTGACATATACATGAAAAGTGGTGGTAGGTGGTAGACTCGAAACTTGAGTATCAACTCACACTAGAAGGCCTGCCTCCCTTTCCTCTCCAAACGCACAAATGTGCAAACCCCCTGCCTCGTGCACATACACACAGAAATCAGTGTTGGCCCTCAGCCTCCACAGTAACTAATCACTCAGACAGCGTGGCCGTGCCCTCTCATTAAGCATGCTGTACACTGAAAGCAACACAACTAATGACTCTGCGTTGCCTGTCACACACACAATACTCTCAGACTTAATACCATAACACTCCTGCCCGGCTGTTTCGCCTTTTGCGGAGGGAATAAACTGGGAAAGTCCTGGAAAGTCAGATGTCTGTCGGTTAATGTGTGCGGATGAGTGCTATGCTTTTCTGTATTCTCTCAGCAAACAGAAGCTACGCGGATATTGTAACCTAAAGCCCCCCGCGGTGCTCTCCCAACAATACTGTCCCTGTTCCAGAAACTTCACATCCCATTTGCTCTGATGTCGGTGCTGCCGGTTCACTCCGAGCTTTTTTAGCACTTGTTTCCGCGCTGTCGTCTTGCATCCGCTGATGGTTGGAAGTAAGCATACAGCCCGCTCGTTTCATTGAGCGGAGTTATCCTGCTTGTGCTTCCCGAACTTGACATTGTCAGCCGAGCGTGCACGGATTCAATCGGCACGGATTTGCAGGGAAGCAGATCACAGTACAGCTGAGGCAAAGTCAGTATTGTACTGCCTGAAACACACAATCTGCTTTCCCTTTTGTGGAGCTCTCTTCAGCTATTCGGGTGTGGTTCATAAATACAATGATTTGTTTTTGCAAATTGATCGGGAAGCACATTCCTCCTTCTGTTATTGATAGACGTGTGTCTCTACTTTGTTGAACTTCATGCTCTATCTTTTGGCTTTTGTTCGTCGATTGGCCCTTAAACGCAGTCTTTTTGAATTGTCTAGTGCCGTTAGCTGGTGATGAATTGCGTGGATAGTGTAACAGCATCGATTTCTCTTTTCTCAATGTGAGGTAGCATATTGACTGTCTCAGTAACTCAATCACTTGAATAATAGCACAGAAGAAACAGTGTGTGTCTATATAGGCCTGGACTTGGCATCGTCGTCCACTCTTTCCGTTTGTGATTGTTTGCAGGTATGATAGCACGCATGCACCCTATGAATATGTGTTTGCAGGAGGTACCAGGCCTCTTCCTTTAATAAGGTTTAACCTTTAACAAGTGTTTTTATACCTGTGTGTTCCTGTCTCCGTGTGTGTGCCGATCTGAAAGGTCTGCATCATCAGCCTCTTGGCAACAAGCAAATGGAGAACCACTGAGTTCTGTTCTGTCTGTTTATCATCAAGGCCCTGTCGCCCCGGGTTACAGGGTTGCTAGGGGATGGATGGACAGACTGGCATCACCAAAGTGCCAGCTATGCATGCGGGCGCTCCGTATCCTGCTTTCCTGCTCTTTTTCCTCACCATCCTCCCCTTCATGTTGTACCTGGAGAAGCCTGTGAATCTATTTACCTTATAAATGTATAGGCACAATTGTTTTTAAGGAGTCATTTACACACAAAAGCAGTGATGGAATACAGGAGCTTTCTTAGAGCTGAGTTTATTATGTACAAGTCAGTTTTCCTCAGTGGGTGTTACTCTGAAAGGCACTCCCCTTATTTGCAGACGCTTGACTCAGTAACGAACACCATTTGGGGATTAGGAAGGAAAGTTTGAGTGCTTGTGAATATTTGGTTGTCTGTTAAATAAAACCGCTGCATGAACAGGGTGTGTTCTGTTCTCGCAAACAGGAAGCAAGCGCACTGTTTCATCTTCCTCCTCCAGTCCGAACCAACCCAGAAATTTTTATTCTGTCACAATTAGCAGATGACTAATCGTACATTATGAATAGAGTTTCCAGTTATCGAGTTGTCATGATGAATCCGTGTTTTTGTGCACCGTAGATGATTGAATCCTTTTAATAGACTGGCATTTATTATTACTATTGCATAAATAATCATGATGCGCTGAGATACGTTGTGGTTGTAGAGTGTGTGAGAGAGTGAGAGAGAGGGAGAGAGAGTAAAGGAAAGGAGTGGAGGTTTGAGGCGCCAGCAAAGAGGATATGTCTGGCAGCTGTGTCATTTCGCAGAGTAAAGGATTATGGGAGACTTACAACAAATGAGCAGGAGGATCCACACTCACAACTTTCCCTCTACATTGTGTGTGTGTGTGTGTGTGTGTGTTAAACAATGAGTGAGACTGTGTGTACTGTATGTTCATCGCTCAGTTGCTGCCAGTGACTCGCTATCGTGGCATTCACAGCAGCTGCCATTGCTTTAGTCACAGTCTACCTGTGACTTCCCGCAAATGCACACACTGACATAAAATATGTCAATAAGAATGAATATGTGTTAAAACAGAACTTCTTCTGTAAACTCCAAATCACAGTTGTTTTTTAAATGTTTATTTCACGATGAATAGGCCCGGAGCCATTCCTCAGCTGAGCTCTGCAAAGCTGGGTGATAGTAGGTTTAATAGATTATTTACTTTACATAAGCCTACCAGATATGAAGGGTAAACACACGTTTCTTCCTATAATAACTATAGGATTACTGTACCGTTACTATAGAATTATTATAGGATTATTTAAACGCTATGGTCGATATTGACAGTGACTTCTAACTTTGACAACCGTCCATTCTGCTCTTTTTAATCTCATCTCAACACGATTGTAGAGTGTGAGTTGTTGCATTCACTTGTCATAAGGCCATATCCACACACACACACACACACACACACACACACCTAAACACACAAACACACACACCCCAGACACACTCCAGTGATGTACAAAACCAACCAGTCATCGGGGATAATCGATGAGTAATGTGTCTGTGTTTTCTCTGTGTGAATCCCACACTTCAAAGTTGTTTTATATCCAGCGAGGGAGCCTTGAGTGTGTCTGAGGACGCCGTTATGCATTGTCATTTTTACAGCCTATTATTGGGACACGCCGCTTCGGTGTGTCACGGGCTGCCAAGCGATAACAAGACCTGGGGAGGGCGTCTGACCTCTGAACATCAGGCTGGGTGTTGTTAACAAGCTTATTTTGATCCCTGGGTGTTTGCCATACAACACACACCATCTCGGACAGATGTGTGGTTACACACTGAGTCTCTCACATAATAGAGGGCAGTCAGAGAACTTTAATATCCTGCAGTACTGTCAAAGTCATGGATTCTGTTGTGCGTAGAGCTACAACTAACTTAATTATTTATTAATCTATTGTTTTTTTTTAAGTAATTGATTCATAATTTAGTATATGTAGGATCAAACATAATGGCAGTCATCAAAGCCAAATGCGATGCCTTAAAATAACATATTTTTTTCAATGACAGCAGGAGCTGTTATCAACAAAGGTTTGCATACATTTGTTGATAATGACCTAAAAAGTAATCCATAATTGAAAGGTTTATTGATTTGGGTGTCATGCATCCTACCAAGCCTCACGTTACTAGGGCTGCAACAAAAAAAAAAAAACGTTTTCATTATTGGGTAATCTGCCAGTTTGTTTTTCGATCAAATGATTAATTGTTTGGTCTATTAATTGTCAGAAAACAGTTCAAGTTCAAAGTCAAGTTTATTGTCTTGTCCGACCAACAGTCCAAAACCCAAAGGTATTCAATCTGCTGTCATAGAAGACAAAGCAAACCAGCACAAATCTACATTTGAGAAGCTGGAACCAGTGAATCTTTGGCTTTTTTGCTTAGAAAAACATATTTAAAAAGACTGGCTGGCCTATCTGCGCTGTCAGCAGTTCCTCTTTATGGGTCCGTGCACTAATGAACACCATGTGTGTTGCGGGTTTGTGTCCAGGTTGTAACATAAGTCACATATCACACCTTTTCGCACATCCTGTCTTTGCCGTTGCTCCTTATGCCACAACCAGTAAAATCTATATTCCCCCAGACACTGTGATGCTCCACTCACAAAATCCCAGGATCCGGCTGTGGAGCTCATTATTGAATCATCATATGGATCAACAGCTCCACGCGTTGATCAATTATTCATAGGAATCTCTCTGAGGTGAATAACAAGCGTCTTCTTGTGTTCAGTTAGGACTGTGTATGGGTGTAAAACATCAGCCACGTCAGTAACTTTCTATTCCGAGAGTTTTTAACCACCCAAAGGTGCTGAGATTCTGCACTTATCTCAGGAGGCTAAATTGAGTCTCCCAGCAGCTTGTTGTGCTTTAGCAGTCAATTCATGTATTCATCTACTTCCCCTTTTCTCTATCTCTTTCATTTCCTGTAGAAATCTTAGAGGCTGAGGTGGGGGCTTTTTGGACTAACTCCAAACATCTGTCATAACTTTCTTTACCTTTATGGATCTTCACATGAAAGGACTCTCAGCTTGACACTTCACTGTTGCAGTCTGGCAAATTTAATGGGCCATCCTGACCATACAGTGAAATATAAGGCCGTTACAGTATAACCTCATGAAGTGTGTTGTTTTATCGTATTGACTTCCTCTCATCTATCCTTTTAATCAAGGAAGTTAGTGGATCAATGGGGAAGGTGCTTTTGAAGTTAAGTGATACTTTATACACTAACCAGGAAAAGTTGTCAGGGATGATGAAATAAACCTTTGTCAGAAGGTTTCCACTGTTAGTTCTTTTTAGATCCCTGAGAGAGTCACTTGTATTTCCACCTTAAATTCACTTTTGAAAGTTAAAAACCTGTTTTGCTTTTCCTGCCAGCTATCAGAAAATAGTGTGATCTTTGGTGGCTTTATATTTCCTCTGATGTATTTTTTTTCCCTTAACCCGTGAGGCTTTTCAAACAAGTGTGTCAGCGTCATGCAAACAAAACAGGTTGAAATGTTTTTCCGTGTAAAAGAAAGAAATCTCCAACTTCAAACAATGGGAATCCACCCTTTGAAAGGCAGACAACTTCAGACTCCTAGAGGGACGTTCTTTGCAGCAGTTGCTGCAACAGTTTAGCTGCAGAAACACGGGGTGCAACCGGCTGTTTATTAGTGGCCTGTCAGCAGAACAATAGCTGCGGTAGCCACAAGCAAAAGGGGAGACCAACTCTGTTGAGCCAACCACAGGGCAAGAAAACGAGAAGCCAAAAACACAGGAAATTAGCCTCTGTTTACTTTCTCTTGTCTAGACGTGTTCCTACTAATTAAGTGCGAAGAGCCCCCTTGTGGATTTCTGATCTCTGAGGAATGGGCTTCTCAAGGTTACTGCTGGGTGTTTCATTGTTTTTGATGTTTTTGAAATGTGGCAGCATTTGACCCATTTGTGGCCCCCAGGACTGTGTGCTGCCGTGTTAGCCCTACTGTAATCCCCCAGCGACCCAGAAAGTAATTTCTGGAGCAGCTGGTTATGTGGGCCATAGGCCTAATAACACAACAATGCCGTCATATGGCTGAGAAAGTGTTAAAGACAGCAGGGGGTTTGGCAACTCAGTGTACATTATTAAAAGCACCACGTCAAATTCATGTCCCTGACCAGCACTCTACCCCAAAGTTTAGCTCTGCAACAAGTGTATTATAAAATCTTGCGAATGTGAACTAGCACTGACTGATGTGTCAAACATACACACACACACACACACACACACACACACACACACACACACACACACACACACACAGGACTATAGAAATTGCATGTGAGTGTGACCCAGAGGCTTTTATTAACAGGAGAAGAGCTGTCACTTATCTGAGCCACGCAGGATTAGAATGAGGTATTGCGTGTGTGTTTGTGTGTGTGTGTGTGTGAGTGTGAGACAGGCAAGCCATATTACTGAGGTGAGGGATAATAATAATAATGCTGTCTGACTTTTTCATTAAATCTTAGTACCCCCGCTTTAGCTTTTGCCTAAACGTTAATGTCTTTAGTATGGCTGAGTGCAGCTGCATCAATTCACCCATAATTCTGTAAGATTTTGTACCTAGGACGCTTAGTACAAAACAAAAGGGCAAAGGTTGAAATATTTCCCAGCATTCGGCTGCATATTTGTAGCCTCTCATGGGGCGTTTTAGAGGACGGTGCGAGGACAGAGGGGGTAAACCAAGAGGACAATCCCAAAAAACTGCACTGCTCTCTCTGGCATCTTTTCCCAGATGAGGCCGTCGTCTCACGGCCTCTGATGAAGCTCTCTGAGTATGTGTGTGTGTGCGTGTGTGTGTGTGTGTGTGATTTTGTGTGTGTGGGTGGCCTGTTTACATTCCACTGATTCCTCACGGGAATCCCGCTCTCTATCCTCTGTTCCCTAGCTTATTTGCCTGGGAAGTTACGTGTGTGTGTGTGTATGTGTGTGAGTGTGTGTGTGTGTGTGTGTGTGTGTGTGTGTGTGTGTGTGTGTGTTTAGGATATTTTTAGTCTTCTCACTGGAGTACAATTGGCAACTGTCCTCACACCAGAGCTTACCCCTGGTCAAACTTCACTCCCTCACAAACACACACATCCTGATGGACTCTTTAACCTTGAGTTAACTCCTGTTGGAGTTGAAAGTGCAATGCTCCTGTGTACAGTATGCACCGAAATGCGTCATCCTGTGGCACTTAACTGCGAGTGCCCACGCAGTTGCTTTGTACATATAAGTGCATTTTCTAATTAAAGTTTCTAAACTCAGTCCTCTAATTGAGATTTCTAGGAAATCTTACACAACACATTCGTCGTAGGAAGTGAGGGGATAGCAGATGTCATTTTTGTGCCCAAGCAGCTTAGGACAACATTTGCAATCTCTTCTCTGGCTCTGTTCACTCTGTTAATTCCTCCTCAAGTGATGATTTCATGCTCCTTTCTGTGTCATCTGATGGTACACGGGTTGCCTTTTCTATCTCCTATTTCTTAGTCTCCGGAAGCAACAATTACACAAAGTCGAAGAAAAGGGCAACTGATAGAGAGGTTGACATGTCACAGAGAAGAAGAAGAAGGGGTTTACTTCACTCAGCATCTATTTAAAAACAGCATATCCGTTTTCCTTTAATTAACTTCCCCCTCTGAGAAACCCTTGCCATCTATGCTGAGAAACATCCTGTCTGCTCTGATAGTCTGACTCACAGTAATATGTCGCTGATAGAGAGTCAGGAAGTTCTTAATAACCAAGCCATAAAGACAAGTGATTATCACTATAATATGATGTCATATGTAGCATTAAACATTTCACCCAGGGTGATATCAACAGAAAAAATCACTGTCAGCAACACTCGAGGGGTCAGAGCAGTGTGGAGTGTGTGTGTTGGGCAAAGTGTGTTAAGTGTCCAGGGCTTTGCTAATGGCCTACTGTGAGTTTGCAGTCTGGATCATTGAGAGGTAATTTCTAAATGCCGTAATGTAATGGCTCTTGATATCGAGGGGCACTCTGTTTGAGTGTTTGTTGGGGTAGAGTTCAGACGTGTGTGTGTGTGTGTGTGTGTGTGTGTGTGTGTGTGTGTGTGTGTGGTGTGTGTGTGTGTGTGTGGTGTGTGTGTGGGTGTGTGGGTGTGTGTGTGGGTGTGTGGGTGTGTGTGTGTGGGCTGAGTGGTGCACAGTGGTGTGTGTATACAACCGGGTAAAGGACAAACAAATTAAAGGCAAAGTACTGGAGATACCAACCAGTGCGCTAGATTAAAAGACAAATTGCATTGTTTGTAAATGCCCTTCAGACCGACGCATGTAAGTGTTTTGTATAAGCGACCTGACTCGAGCTCGGTTACACCAAGTTAAGTTATTTTTTTTGCCTGAAAATTTATTTAAATCATGAATTCTTTTTTCAAAATAGTTGCTGATTAATGCTCTTTCAATTCACCAACCGATTAATCAACTTATCGTTTTAGCTCTAAAAAGGAATATGTTTTGGACAAATGGTGTTCATCCTTCCAGTAGAGTTCCAGGGACTTTAAGGTTCTAAGATAGTGATGTTTTTTACTTTAAATTGTCGCCCATATGTACTGTACAATATATACAATTAATCAGCACTATTAATTTTATAAAAGTCTTTGCCTGTATTCCACTTACTTTTTCTCTTCAGTGTCATTCTGTGAATGATATCAGTGAGTGTCACCCCTGTCTGTCCCGCTCTCTCCACACATCTCGCCACATTATCCACCCACTGTGTCAGAATGGATTTGCCTCTGGCCACCTCAGCTCCCTTGAAAGTGTCAGAGTGTGAAGGTGTCTCAGTTGCATTTTCCTCCCAGACTGCTGCCTGCACACCAAGAGCTTTAATGTATTCCTTCACTTCGCTCACTCCTCCTTTCCCCCTCCATCTCCTTCTGTCACGCTGGTGTCTGTCGCCTGCTAATTGGTTCGTATCTATTCGGATGACTCTGTGTGTGTGTGTGTGTGTGTGTGTGTGTGTGTGTGTGTGCATGTGGCCGTTTCTCGCTGTATTTTTGTGTCTAAATTCCCGGGTGTGCGTTCGTGCGTGTGCGTAAATAATTGTGTACGTGTGTGTGACTGACAGCAGATTTTCCGCCACCAGCAGGCGTTTTGTTTGCCGCTCTGATCTACATTCAGTTGGTTCATTTTGTTTTCGGCTCTCCCTCGGGACACCCTGAGCTGCCCCCATTAACCGATTTGAGAAGGGCTGTGGCAGCCTCCGCCGCTTTGTAAATAAATACTCTACCGTGTTATATATTTATTATACATGTCTTGGCCCCCTAGTTATGTCGCTGTTGAATATAGCAGGCAGTTTGTAGAAGACGAAAGTGAGTATGCAGTTTCTGGCTCCATTTGTGGTTGTAAAGAGACATCTGCATAACTACCGGTATGTTTGGTGTCGTCACTGGCAAACAACAGGTGATAATAGTGGTAAATAGTCAGTCAAACAGCCTTTTTTGACTGTTAGGTGTAATGTACTGTAACAAGCTTGTTAGAAATATTGGCAGGTTAAAGAAGTTTGACATTTTGAGAGATATGCTTATTTGCTTTCTTGCTGAGAGTTAGATGAAACGACTGATACCACTTGGTACGGTAAATATAAATCTGTCTGAAAGTAATAAAATCTGCCTACCAGCACCTCTTAAGTTCACTGGTTAATACATTATAGCTCGTTCCCGTATAAGAATTAGTCCAAAAACCACAAATTAACGTTTCTACACTTTGGTTTTTGTACAGATCAAACAAACAAGATCTGATGTGTTAATTAGTCACCAAGAAGTTCTGGTACACAAATTTAGTAACCTTTGGAGAGAGCCAGGCTAGTGCTTCCCCCTAGTTTCCAGTCTTTATGCTAAGCTTTTTAGGCTGAAGCTTCCTTAACAGTAACAATAGTTGTGCACATTTTCTGCAACGTTCTCCAAAGTTGCCGCCGGTTTTGATTCCTCCTCTCTGACCTGGAGTGCCCTCTTCTTCACTGAACACTCTTCCTGCTTACCGCCATGAAATATGGAGTAAGCTTTCGGCTTGCGAAATGAGAAATCAAATGGAATTGTGGAAAAGGTGGAAGCAGAGTCGTACCTGCCGCGTGCAATCTTCCAGGGTTGCTCAGGCGTGCGCGCTGAGTGGATCTAACCAGAAACCTGAAGATTGCTGTCTGAGGGTTGCCATGTCTTGCAGCCTCCTCCCCCTCCTCCTCGCTCTTGTAGAGGTTGCCATGTATGTTTGGCTGCAACCCCCTACAGCCACCCCAACCGTCCACCCCACCCCCCAAGCTTCTGTTTCTGATTGTAGATATGCCCTTTGAGTCCCTGCAGGCTTCCATATTTTACCATATCTTTATAGGCGGGCAGACATGTTGAATATGCTATGGTCTAGAGGGACAGAGGGAGGGGTGAGAGAAGAGGTTGAGGGCAATAAGGGTGAGGTGGAGGGCAAACAGACCAGCAGATTAGACAGAGGCAAAGAGCGGAAGGACAAGAAAAGAGATCCAAATTGTAAGAAGGAAAAAGAAGACACAACAGAGGACAGATAGTGAAAGAACTGGTGGTTTATGTGAGGTAGGACAAGGGAGAGGTACAACACCAGAGCAGATAGGGAGGAACAGGGCTTTGTGTGTGTGTGTGTGTGTGTGTGTGTGTGTGTGGTGTGATATTCAACAATCCCAGCCCGCAGAAGTATGTCTGAATAATGGCTCGCGCTAAAAGGTCAGAAGCTGCATCAGCGCGTCTCAGCCTCCTTCCACTCCTCTTTCGCTTTTTCTCTCCTCACTCTTCCCCCTGTCCTCCCTCTTCTCTGCTCCTTAAGCTCCCCTCACATATGCAGACACACACACACGCCCATTAGCAAACCAGACTTATGTTCCCGCTCAAGCACAGCCACAATGCGTTATAGTCCAACGTTATGGAGGGTTGAGAGGGTCCGACCCCCTGCCATTCGCCCCGTCTGGGTCGTCCAATAAACCCTTCCCTGCTGTGGTTAGAGCCTTGTAAAGACGGATCACATTTCCATTTCAGTTGCTCTTCTGCTCACACACACACGCACACATATAGACACACACCTCTATTAATCCCCCTTATTGCCCTGTGCCTTTTGTCCAAGAGGCTGGTGTCACAGGAGGAGATAAATGAAGTGCTGCGTGGCCGTTTTCGGAGCAGCGGCGATGGTGTGCTGCCTCCGCGGCTTTGCGGTGTGTCTGCGAGACTCGGGAGAAGAAAGACTTATATTGGGGCTTGTTAATGCATCTTTGATAGGGAAAGAGTGTGTGTGTGTATGTTGTCCGTGTCCGCATGCATCTCCAGGAATCTGTTGCATCTCATTGGCAGCTTTTAGAATAAATTACCTCACACACACACACACACACACACAACATCCTTCATCCTATTCCGTCCACTCTGATAATCCCTTTATCTTGGCGGCTATTCAACACATAAAGGCCAATGCCACTGAATAATGAGGTGGTCGCATCCACTCCTCATTCACTCTAATGCTAATCTTTATCTCAAGGTGGCAATGATGGAGAAACTTTATGCATGCAGTCGTTCAGTGCTGAATAAATCTGCCGCTTCCTAATCAGAGGTGTGTGTGCATGCCTCGTATCTGAGTGCAATTGAAGGTCTCTTTTTTTCGAGTTCAGTATCAATCTAGTTGGAGAGTCATTGTTCTTGGTCCTGAAATTCAACCGGTCCTGGAGTTCAACAGTTCAAATCCCCCCCCCCCCCCCCCCCCCCCCCACCCCCCAAACCCCTCCATTAGTGTTTGCGGAGAAGGTCACTTACAATGTGAGTGACAATCCCTGAAATCATTACAACAATCCATCTTTTTTTTTTCACGCTCCATGCTCCCATTTACATATTTGGATGACACGCCCGGCTGGTTTGTTTAATCACAGAGAATTGCTCGGCTGCACAATTGCTGAAGTCGTTTTTTTTTGTTTTAGCGTTTTATTATAAGCTGAGCGGCAGCGCTGTCACAGAGCTAATCAATTTGAAACAATGACGGAACAAATTTTTCCGCTGGAGCGAAGGGAATAAAAGTGCTTTATCAGGATGTGAAGATTAAAAATAAAAAAATCGTATTTGTTTCAATTTAGTCCATTGAATTTCAGTTTAACCCATGTTTGCTTGCTAAGCAGTGGGGCAAAAACACAAGCGTCCACATTGTGCCAGTAAAGTTTTGCTTGTCAGAGGTCAGTCGTGGTTTTGGAAGTTGCAGACGGTTATGTTTTTACTGATGGGTGAGGTTCTTAACAATAAGAATACATTACACTTCTTTTCAAGAAGCAGAGGGAGATGGTGAAATAGAATTGAAATAGAACAATTGATCATGACTCAACTGAGCGAGCCTGAGAAAGCTGTTTTTCATGTGGACGGAAGAAGGGAGGGATGAGAAAAGTGGAACTGAAATTGAAAAGCTTTAAGTGTTTGAGGGTGAGAGAGAGAGAGAGTTCTTTCTGTAGAGTGTGTTAGCGCCTCACACAGTCGCACACTGTTGAGCTCAGTTGAACGAACGCTCACAGAATCAAGTCCAAACGATTTAAATGCAAAGCAACAGCCTCAGGCATTGGCAAAAAAGACGATAATAGGGTAGATGAAGTAGGAGAGAGAGGAAAAAGCCTACAAGAGGTGCAAAAAATTTGAGAATTTAAAACAGATGTGAAATAAGCACTACAATAGTGATATCCAAAATCTAAGCTCTTTGCTATTAAAGTGAGGTTACCACTTTTCTATTTGTCGCAAAAACACCATGAAATTCAGAACCTAACATTTTACAGATAAGCAAATGCCAGAGGTGATCCAGCCTCAATTAAGTTGCAGCTTTGTGTTCATCCAATTTGAATACAGTAGTTTCTGGTTCAGTAGTGTCTCTGTGCACAAAAACATCTGCAGGCCTTTGGACAACTTCGTGGTTATCAGTGTTCTCAGAAACCGGTAGAGGAAGACAGGAAATGTTTCTTTCCCACGGGGCTGGGTGACATTAACTAGAGGCAGATTTTACAGGCACACACACATTTACACAAACCCTGTACATATACACAGAGCCTCTGTGGACTGTAATGGGTCTGCGAGGTCATGACAGGACGCAGCAATGCTCAAGGAGAGGGGAGCTTTGTCATTTACGGTAAAGACACAAGACACATGTTGCTGTTTCTATGGCCTGGCAGCTGGGAGGGATTCTCCGGTTGACTCCGAGACCACCCTGCCGTCCTGCAAAATCTGGTTGTGAAAGACTTATCATTAAGTACACAAGTACAACGACTGCAGGATATAATTCACCTCGTGCAAAATGTTTTTATTGTGGTCCACAGAAAAAGGAAGAAGAAAGAACAAACGCGCAAATGTCTTGTGAAGAATGAAAGATAAGATGGGTGCATGGCTGTCGTATCTCTTTGAGTCTTCAGGGAGTGAAACGTTTATCTGCTCGGGGGAAAATGCTTCATATTTCGTTTATATGTCCCCAGTGGGAGATCGATATAAATACTGCTTGTAGCAGATAGAAGCAAGAGAGAGGAGTGCAGTCCTGTGTATGGATCAAGATATAACACACATGTCTTACATATCAGTAATATGAGTGGGGGGGGGGGGGGGATCCTTGCTAATTATGCAGTTTCAATTTCCCCATTTAGGGAAGATAGATCAATTTCTCATGGTAAACCCATTAACCCTTAGGATGGGCAGCGTTGCCATGGCAACATGAATTATGTCCCTTGATCAGAAGCACCTGTTTCCATGGTCGTACAAGCTCGCAGACACACACTTACACAGGCACACATGTAGAGACCAACAGTGATTAGTAAATTAGACCTTGCAAGATTGACTAGCATTAGATATACAGAGATCCGCCCTCAAGCTTCACACACACACACTCTATTTCCTTGTTTTTAATGATGCATTAAATTCAACAGATAGGGCTGTGTCCCTACACACGTGTGTGTGTGTGTGTGTGTGTGTACCTAATTGCATTGTCTCAGCAGTCAGGGCAGGGTCCCTCTTGCACTGCAGCCTGTGGGGAGCTGTATTTCATCAAGCCTCCCTTGGGATGGGTGTGTGTGTAAGTGTGTGTGTGTGTGTGTGTGTCCCTATGACTATGCACACATAGGCACGTATGTGTGCTATGCTTTCTTCCCTGTGTTTCCTTTCCGCTTCCCATCTTTTTTTTTTTTGTTTTTATTCAGAGCTGTCTTCTCTCTTCATCGAATTCAGTTTCTTTTGGTTGCATTATGGTCTCTGTACATCTTGATGACCCCCACCACTCTTTCTCTGTTTATCTTCTCTTCTCTCCTCTCTTGGCAGCAGTCCCTTATCCTTCTTCTCCCCTCCCCCATTCCTCCCACCCACACCATCCAAATGGCCTTTTGGTCAGGACACAAGATGGTCAGTGGTGTGTATATTATTTGGTGCATCCATGTTCATTGTTTTTCTGTTTTATAATGACCATTAAAATTCCCCCAGAAACCCTTTAAAAGGACTGTTTGTGCATTTAATTAAAATATGTATGTTCCATATGCTTCGTATATAGGTATGTGTTTTTGATTTAGAATTTATTTTTCTGTTTCAGTGTGATATTTTTATTCCAAATTTGGTACACAGTGCGTACTACTGTTGAAGAATGGACAACAGTACAGAGGCCCTGCAGGTTTTAGTGTTGTTGTTTAGTGAATGTAAGGTCTTTGGTTGTGCTTAGTCCACAAAAAGGTGCACAAAAACAAAAGGAGTCTACAAATTAAGTGAAAATTGTCATTGTTTGCATAACTCCAGTCATCACTTTCTGCTCTCCTAACTCCTATTTTTAATTTTAGAAATGATACTTTGAGCTTCCTGCAGTGCCCCACACTAGCGTAACTGCTTGAAGAAAGTTCAGCCTTTTTCTCCCCTAAAAAACTGGATTATTTATTATTGTGGAAATGCCTCTGGCTCTCCTCTGAGAGGCTTCCTGGGGCTCATTTCTTAGCAGCCAACCAGCTGTAGACCTTCCCCGTCTGTGTGCACCCAGAGGAGTGTGTCGCACAGCCACAGAGGCATCCACAGAAACGGAAGCGGTGCTCTGCTTGTGGATGTTGAATCTCTTTTTTCTCCCTCTGTCTTTCACCGTCGTCCAACAGCTTGTCCAACAGATGAAACTCCCCCCCACACACATACACACACACACACACACACACACACACACACACACACACACACACACACACACACGGCTCTTCCTGGCTAGTATGCTTCGCTGCATTGTCAGGTAGGGCCTCTGCCTGTGGAGCAGCAGGGCTCAGATTCGATTCCTTGGCTCCTTGACTCTGGTTTTCTTGCATGGAAGGTTATGCCTTGATGGGGCTCGTGGTTAGTCTCGGGTCTGTGTGTGTGTGTGTGTACAGCTGTGCAAGGGTAGAATTTGGATTTTTCTTCTCAAAACACATTCCTTTTCAAATGGCTTTTCCAGTCAGTTATTTTCTATGGCATGAAACAGAAGACAGCCACACTGATTGTCTCTCGTCCAAGGCTTCTGTTTTATTTCATTGAAGCCTGAAAGCGCCGGGAGAGAGAGAATGACAGCATAAGACAGTACAGTTGTAGTCCTTGGCTCACTGTCTCGTATCACATGCTGTGAACGCATGAGTTTTCCACAGTGAAAAGGATTCTCAGAGCTTTTATGTATGGTATTTATTAAGTATTTGGGAATGAAGTGTGTCCTCAGAGGGAAGAATGGATGGTTTACTCCAATCATATTTTCTACTCAGCAGGGAAATATGTCAGCAATGTTATCCAGAGAGGGATCTGTGTTTGCACTTAACAGGTTCTTCATACCATTTGAGTTAAGATGGTGGAGACATGTGGCATAGTAGAGTAGGAGACAGGGAATACTGGAATGAAAGGAGATGGATGCAAGTGCAAAGAATGTGCTAGAGCTCTCTGCGTCCAAGAGCTGTTGAAAGCAAGGCTCTGTAATATTTACTGAACAGTGGCTGTCATGACAACAAGTGGCAATCACAGGATAATGGTAAATGCTGAAATTAAGGACAGTGGGATAAGTAGATAAGAGTCGTTTTCTGAAACTTCTGAAATATTAGACACCATAAGCTACTAGAAATAACAGACCAAGTATTGCTGTCGCAGCAAAACTGTGTTTTGGATTGAGCAAAGGATCATTTTATTGCTTATTAGTTCAACTTTCATTTCTAAGAAGAAGAAGTATTTGCTCTTCCTTCTGCTTTCATGGAACCTTTTTATAACTTACTTGTCCGAATATGCTATTATTTTTGGTCACTGTTGAAGTGAAGTGACAGACGTTTTGATCACATTTTGATGAGGTTTATTGTTACTGGTTACAGCTTCACGTGTGCAAAGAGCTACTTGCTTTTCGGTTTGTCATGTCATTATAAATTTCACACAGATTTTGCATTGTATTTGACGGTTAATATGATAAATAATGAATCTAGCAATGCACCGATCTGAGCTGCTGGATCGAACCTGTATCAGCGGTGACATTCCTAATCACCATCAAATACAGCTTCATTGTCGATGCCATTATAAAAGTTTGTGTTTCTACACATACAGTTTATAAATTGGGGTAAAGGAGAGCATTGTTTCATTGGTACATTAGTACCCGTAACTCTGAGTTGAGGTATTGGAATCAATATTGTCAAGGTCATTTCATTTGTCTATTTATATTTAATTAAAGAACAACTAAATATCTTTTTTTGTAAATGTCTTCTCCGCTGACATGAACTGAACTAAACTAAACTAAACTTACAACAACTAAACCATCTCCATGACAACTGAGCAACACTATGAGATGAGGAAGAGCACAAGATGTGGTTAAAATCTTTGCAAATAAGTAAATTGGACCTTCTGTTTTTTTTGTTTTTTGAAGTCTAGTAGCTGACTCTGAACTTTTACTTTGACTTCATCATCTTCATTATCATCCAGTACAAATACAACAATGGCTAAGCTAAAAACAAGGGCAAAGACACAAAAACCCGTAACATACCTGAACACACGCAGCTTAATGTTCCTCTACAGTATGAGTTGCACTCAAAACATTTCTGTGGATGTTTTTTCTCTCTACCACCATAAATAGCGCTGATGGGAAGAAGGGAATGTTGCCATGGTGACACAGTGCTGTGGCAGCCGGTAATTATTCTAGTTTAAGTGCCAACAGAGACACACGCGAGCTGGCACACAGTGGCAGATAGTGACACCTGGACACAAGCCCCTCGAACCAGACCAAATAAGGAATTTATCAGGTGTTAGTCATGTTAAGGAAGGGCGGAAGACAACATCATGACCACGTCTAGACTGATTTAAAAATCGATTTTGAGTTCAAGGTCAATATCAGAGTGGCAAGAGTGTGCATTCACCTTTATGTACAACCCTGGTGTAACAGCGATGATGGAGGTTTGACAGCAGGATTCATAAGTTGACGGAAGCTGAAACACTGCAGCTTGGGAAGTGTACGTGTGTGTGTGTCCATGATGTTGAACAGTGTGGAGAATGTAGTGAATATCATGTGTTCTATGATACAATACAGAGATGATGTCACCTGGTTATTATCCTCTCAGTTACATGGGCAGACTGGTCAATAAAGTTGACGTTGTGTGTGTGTGTGTATTTGAGAGTATTGAAGACACTGTACATGGCTGAAGGCGTGTGTGTGTGTGTGTGTGTGTCTGTGAGGTTGCAGGCAGCCCAATATGTATTTGATATGGGTATTAAAAAACACCAACATACTCACAATTCCCTCGCTGGTCTCTCACTCACACACTTGCCCATCCTACGTTCATGCGTCCACACACACACACAGCAACACCACCCTCCAAGGATAATATTCAGCTCAGTGCTTTACTTCCACCAAGCAGTAATCCTGCCCCCCCCTTCTCATTTTTATCTGCTCTCTTCCAGGCGAGGCCAACCTGACTAATCATCCAAGGTGTCAAGGTAAGGCTGTGTTTGCCTCTCACAAGCCTCTCACACTGATAGCAACATGAGCCCCCGGTGTGTTTTTCATCCGGGAAAACACAACCGGCGTTTCAACAAAAACAGGAATTCCTCAGCGTCCTTTTGAAGAACAAGTTAAAATTGGCTCCTGCGCCTCCTTCTGATTCGCCACAAAACTTCCTCGCTGCTAGAAGACGAGGAGCACTTCCCCAACTCCCCCGTCACATTAGCATAGGTGAGCAGAGAGACACAATGGAGTTTTTTTTTTTTACCACCGGCACAAAATACTCATACATCAATACATATTCTGTACGCACACACGCGCACATACACATTGCTCCAGACAGGGGTTTGGCTCAGGCACATGCCAGAGAAGAAGAGGAGGAAAGATAGATTGACATATTTTTGTCACTGTCTCCTGATCCTTGTGAGGTCTGCTGTAGCTGTCTCGTTGGCTGATTTAAAGGAGAAAGGCATGCAAAAGAGGGCAGATGGATAACTGTCTTTCCCTGTCAGCCATCCTGCGCGTCACCTTCTTTTTGATCGTGTTTTCATCCTGCCCTCCATCTCTGTCGTACACTGCAGTGCCAAATGTCCTCACAGGCGCACACAGTGGAACACGAGCCCCCAACTCCACATGTATTTGTTCAGAGTTTTCTGAGGCTCGGAAGTAACACGTCTCTGCCACCGCCTCCCTCTGCCCTGAATCACCCCCCGACACCACACCAGCCCCATAAATCACCCGTGATAACATCGGGAGTTCCATCAGTTCAGTGAAACCCAACTTTGGCTGTTAGACAGGGACGTGATGGGGTTGCTTATGCTGTGCGCAGAGCCCAGACACCAGTTGTGGAGGCTCCGGTGTGAGGGCCACTGCAGCAGACTCACTGTCTGCACTGCAGTCTGACTGTGCTCTGTGCTGCCACCTGCTGGCCACGCCTGGGCACAGTATGCAGTTTATTAAACCCTTTTTTCTTTATTAATTAATGTTAAGGAGTATAACGACCAAGGAAATTACAGGACCTGTATAAGAAAGAGATTTCAGCATGTCGAACCAGTAAAACATGTTTATTAAAGATATCAAATGTAGTTTTTACTGTCTGCAATGGTCATATTGAAATTTTAATGTTGTTACTCTTAGTCACTTACTTATGTTGTTACTGTTTCATAATAGAATCAGGAAATGATTAATGCTGTTTTCTGTGATGAAGCAGCTGCCCCGAAATCAAGTCATTTCAGTTTGTTTGCGTGACAAATAAAACACAGTTTGAACAGTTTGGTGGATTGTATCCTTCAGTAAGTAGTACTTCTCCTCAACCAACAACAATAATTTAGGATGTGCTGAAAAAGTGAGAACACACAGATTCTTCCACTTCACATTTAATTCCGTGAGAAGTAGTGTAACGTGGGGTTTCATCCAAATCTGTTAGTGTCTCTCTCCAAAGAAGAAATGATCTAACAAGAAAATTCGTTTGTCAATCTGCAAAGAAATGTTTTAATGTGTCTGTGTTTATTTTCCTTGCGTTTCCCCAGCCGGTACCTGCCCGATGTCCTCTCCTCCCACAGTGTGATGCGTCATGGCTCCGGTGCTGAGTGGAGTGTGGTGGGGGCCGGAGGCGGGCGTCGCCGGGTCAGGGGCGGCAGCTGCTACTGGGGTGGCGTCGTGGCTGGGCAGCGGGCAGCTGGTCCTGGCCGTCACCCTTAGCACGCTGACTGGCCTGCTGCTGGTCTCTGTGCTGCTGCTGCTGTGTGCTAGCTGCCAGGGGTGAGCACCATCCCACACACACACACACACACACACACACACACACACACACACATACATGAACACTACTGACCTATATGATTGCAGTTACTGTTGTTGTTCTCGGAAACACTCACATACCTATGTGATGTAAGGAAATTGTGACGTGTGTTATGATAACAGTCTCCTGGTATTCCGTATCACTTCGTGCAGCCGACTATCTAAACAGAATGTTCTCTTGCTGGAAGTGCTGGCTCTGCATTGTAGTGTTGAAAATAGCACAAATACCTGAGAGGGCATTCTTAGCTGCAGTAATTATAGGTGCAGCAACAATGAGGACCAGTTCTGCTGACTAATCTAAAGAACGTCCTCAGGGATATTATGAGTTTAGTATAACAATTATGAATGTGTACTTGTGCTGTCAAAATGTGCAAGCATGTCTTCATGGTAGTATTGTAATTGTTTTTATATACACCCCTAAGAGTAAAAGGTGTTCTGTGAAGAGGAGTAGAAGTATAATGTCCCAAATGGCCAAATTGGGTTACAGACCAAAGTCAGTAAAAAAGTACAGCAATGAATAAAAGCAATAATAATACAAAAAAGGCGAGAAGAATCCAGAAACCAGGAGACAACCCTGTAACATATAACCTTTTACACAAATTACATTTTGTTTAAAAATCCAATTGTATACCTGTGTGGACTTTAAGACCCTCAAACACCCTTAAACCTGAAAAGCAGCGCTTTAACCTAATAGTTTAGTTTAATTTCAGCCAAAAACACAAACTATGAATAACACCCAGACCGGAGCCTGATCCAAGGAAAGAAAGAGCTTCATTTTCCTTTAGAGTCACACGCTGACCTTACAAATTGCAATATACGGGCTGCCTGGTGTCCTCTGTGCTCTGTAATCATCTACCTTTTGTCCCTCTCTCACTCTTTCATCTCTCTATTCTCTCATCTTTCCATACCTATCTCTTTCTAGGCAGAAGAAGGCAGTCAATGGACATCCTGCAGTAGACCATGACAACCTCATGAGTGGAGTAAGTTGGACTTGGATGCACTATAACCTGCATAAACTGCAGATGTTTTGAGAAATAGTTCAACATTTTGGGAAAAAACGCTTATTCACTTTTTGGCTGAGCTACATATGGAGCCACAGTTTTTATCAGGGTTTATTGGTTGGACTACCCTGTTGCCACGTGTAGTCACTTCCTGGAGTCCTGTCAGTGTGAGGTTGTGAGGAATGTTGCACTACTCCTTTAAGGGAAGTAAAAGACACATTTTGAAGCTATCCCTGAGAATTAATTTCTAAAATTGTGATTAGGTTTCCTAATTGCTCTTTTCCACAGCCTCTCACAGGGTTCAATAATATCTTGGGATTCTGGGAAACTCAAGAAACTACTTACTCAGATCCATTCTCTCTCTAAAACAGAAACACCCACATTGTGTCAGAGAAGGATGCCTTCACAGCAACACACACACACACATGTGTACACACATTCACATACAGTCCTCATTAGCCCCAGCATTTATGAGTGACATGTCTGTAATAAGACAGTGTAACCACTTGTAAATGAGGCTGTGATACAAACTCCGCATTGGCATTGAATAACACACACACAAGCACACCCACACACATCGACAACCTGATATACTATGACACATGCACACACTCCCTCTGACATTTGCCTTCTAACCCACTTCCATCACACTGAGACAGAAACATACACAGAACAAAATCTCCCTACGCACAGCTGATTGACAGCCTCCAGTTGTTAGGGGGATTCTTTCTAAATTGCCAGCAGGCGCTGATGGGGAAGTGGTTACTCTTCCTAAGAGAGCACATGTGGGAAATTCCGCTGGCTGCTTTTCTCATATCATGTTCTTATGATATTGTAGGGTGTATTTCTTTTCATTAATTGGTAGAGTTGACCTTTGCCCTTTCTCGGTATGTACTACCCATAATGACACAATGTCCTATTGAATATCATGTCATGGGCGTATATAGTAATTGCCGACTCCCATTATACTGATGCTTCAGTAACCAAGCAACATTGAAGTGTGACAAATGCCTGACTAAGTGGCATCCACTCTCTTATCCTGTCACTCTTTCTGGGGATTTGTGTATGTGTGCGCTCCCATGTGCACATACACATCCCTCAGAACCGTTTTGCGTTTGATGGATATCTTCACTGTAACCTGCAATTGCGGGGTGATCATATTGTTTCAGGAGGTCATTTAAATGACAGACCATGTCACAGCCTGATAGGTTAAATGGGCGTAGTTGTCTTTACGGATGAGTAGATAGACTCTCCTCACTCACCTGCAATCAGTCTTCTCTGCGGCCGTGTCCGAACATGGTGAAGGAAGTGTCTCCCGCGCTTCCCACGTTTCCCTTGTTAAAATCTTTTGACTAATTGTTTAAATTGATCTTTCATTCAATCTGAATATACATTTATCAAAACACCACAATTCATGTTTTTGTGAGATCCTGCCAGAAAAAGAAGTGTGTGTGAGCCATTTTTATATTTTTATAAAGGTAAGAAAGTGTTGAAAGCACAGACTAGGTGATTGTATTGTTTTGTTTATCAAGTAGGTTTGATCTTGCACTTTTAGACGATCCAAAACAAAGGTAGAGAAAGCTATAAATAATTTTGGAATGCTAGGATACTGTGTTTCCAAAATGCTCCAGAAATCATAAATTATCTTAGTTTATCAGTCGCTCCACAATGAGGACTTCGATCAGGATTTGGATGTGGAATAAAATGAGAAAAGATGGAATTTGAATGATGCTGAGACTCATACAACAGTCCTCATCTTATGACTATTTCACACCATTGTCAAGAAAATGAAACAAAAGAATAACAAAGAGACATTTGGGTATAAAATAGTTAAAGATTACATCATAGACACCAATAGTTATGAGAGTAATTGACCACTAGGTGGGGTTGTGGAGCTTCTAATACGCAACCTTCTGCTCACATAGAGGGAAAACAACTAACCTAAACAAAGAGAATCTTGACTTGCTTGCTTGTTCATATATTTTCACACGGCTTTCTATGCTCTTAGTAGTGATTGACAGAGCGATATCATTGCCTATGGAAACAATACAGTTTAAATTTCAAATGCATGTTGATAAATCATGCCTCACTGCGGGAGGTACTCAGTACATGCGGTGTTAGTGTGGTTTCTTTTAAGAGTCTGTTTTTTGGACTTGGATTTTAACAGCCTTCAACTGGAAGACATGGTGTAAAGACTTGAAGTGTTCGAAAAATCTGCTCTGCTGAAGTGTCATTGAGCAAGACTGAATCCCCGCCAGCTGCAGGGTTGTTGTACTGTAGCTTTGACTTTACTGTAGAGGGAGGGAAGGTCAAACAGGTAAAGACATTTCCATGGGGGTATCAGTAAAGTCATTTTACCCACCCCAGTCGTACTTTGCAATTATTCTTGACTTGGTTTCAGTGGCTCTTATTAATGAACCAAAGTCACATAAAAACATAACATGAGATGTCTCCATGTAATGCTTTTAAACCAGTTTTTATCAAAAAAAGGATGTTAGATCATCAACCCAGTTACAATTAACTGAGATAAGAATGCAGCATCAGCACCAACAGCATCATTTCTTCATTAGGCATTAATCAGTTAACAGTTTTGTTTTTTTGCACTTGCAGAAATTGTCAGCTATCCCTACATTTCTTATGTTGGTGAGTAACAATACACTTTATTTTAAATAAGCATGCATAACATACTGATAATGAGCTTAAAGTAATAAATAATGTGGAAAAGCTATGAAAAGCAGAGATAAAAAAACAGGGAAGCGTGGAAATTGTAATCAGTGCTGCGAATATGAGAGTTCCCTAACATCCTGAAGATCCCGAAAGATTATTTACACACACATTACAATCTGCTGACAGAGGGTTTTTGGATTGCACAGCAGTGTGAAAGGAAAGTCATCTACCCTGTGGCAGCTGATTGATTTCTGTTCCCTTTAGGAACTTAACTATTTTTTAGGAGACTGGATTTTTTTTGTGCGTTAAAATGCTTCAGATTTATCAGCGCTGAGTGGATCTGCCAGCCTCTGAGCCTCTGTCCTTTGTTGTGCAGGTATCAGAGAGAGAGACGATTAGCCAGTCAGCAGACAGTCCAGTCACTGATGTGGCGGTCAGCAGCTCTCACAATGGTCCTCTAACCAGCGGTACAAGTAAGCCAAGATAGTTCACTTTAGCTTAGCATGTCATGTCTTTCTTGTACTTGTAGTAACTATTTTAAATCTATGACACTGATGTATAGGAGTCGCTGCTGGCAAAGTGCAGCATGTTTCTGATGTCCTTTACTTTTATAATTCGGCTACATGATAATAACATTCTCTTAGCATCTGGTGTCTCTGTTGTCTTTCAGCTTTCATTTTAGTTTATTTATGGCCATATCTATGTACTGTTCTTAGTCATTTTTACGTGGTGTATACTAAGTATCTGTAACAGAAAACTGTAAATATTAGGCCTACTGGATCTATTCCGCAGTGTCGAATAATGAAAATGTGACTTATAACAAAACTACTTTTAAGTTAAAAACAGATCTTTCTCTAATAAAAACGCAATGAAAGTCACCAAATGAGAAGCTTTTCACTCGCCCTGACTCTCTCTCTTTTTCTTTTTTTTTCGCTCTGCCAGTCCTCACGGACACACAGGACACCAGTCCCCAGCCGTCAGAGGAGATGCTCTCCAGCCAATCAGAGCTCAGGTCCTCCAAGTGTCCTCAGGACCGCGAGCTTCCCAGCATTCCGCCCAACAACGCCCTCATTGGGGACGGACCCCCAGCCTCAGGGGACAGCACCTATGAGGTCAATGTTTAAAGTCACCTCACAACAGCCAGACATTGTTCTTGCTTGTGCTCGGCTTGAACGTGGCTGTTACAGGGTCAAAATATCGAGAGAAAGAATTTTAAATATTTCCACTATGATGGATTGATTGAGTTTACAATGTATGTTTCTAATTCGCAAGCATATTGAAGAATCCAACGTATGTATCTGTAATCCAGGTGGTGAAGGAGATGGCGGTGGCATCACGTGACGTCAGCGTTGAAGACTCCCTGTACGAGACGGTCAAGGAACTCAAAGACCCCCCGACACAGCTCGGCCTCCCCAATGGTACCATCCAGCTCAGTCCCGATGAACTTTCCCATCACCCCCCTGCCCTTGTCAACGGCCACCTCAGCCCCTGCACGCCTGAGCGGGGGCCCCTGTGCGCAGGGGTGGAGTACGCCTCCGTCGACCTGAACAAGAAGAGCCGCCACAGCGCGGACATGGAGGCCAGAAGGCGCTCTGATAACTCCAGCGTTCTCTCCCACAAGCCTCTGGAGGAACCAGAGGAGGACTTGCCGCCGCCGGTACCAGAGAAGGTTCTGGATGAAAATGACAACCAGCCAGTGGTGATGCATTGGCTGACGGGGGCTGGGCTGCACAATGGAGAGGTGAGGATGGTGTGTATGTGTATAGGCGTCTTACAACTGTAGATGTAAACCTCATATAAAAGAGCAATGCAGAAACTGAAGCAGAAAAAAAGAGAAAGTTTTCTAATTTCAGAGAATTTAATGCATGTCAAAATAAACCTACACAAAATGTTAATAACTTGTTAAAATATTAAATGTTGCCATGTGACTAACTCATTTTTGATAGAATATATTTGGGTTTGATGGATATCTTATAGTAGTATCCTTTCTCCCATTATTAAATTCCCAAAGTTATCCCGATTCTAATAACACAATTTATCCCTGTATAAAGTTGAGGTGTTTTATCTACACGTCACCACTGTGTAAAAAAGTCAAGGTAGCTGGTTTGAGAAAGAGACCATGAGGAACAAAGAAAAGGGGAGATGTGTTGGATCCATAATTATCATCTGCTAAGCTGCCTGTTCAGTGCTGCTTTAGGGAGAGTGACAGACTGAGGGAAGAAATTTGAGACAGAAAGAGAGAGAGGCAATGGTGTAGGGAGAAGAATGAAAATGGGAGCTGGAGTGGGAAGAGCAGGAGGGAGTAATACATGAAACAGAGATAGTGACGGAGAGATGATAGGAGATTGTCTTAAGAAGAGCTGAGAGTACCGGGAGTGAGAGAGAAATAGAGTCAAGAGTAAGAGATAGAGAGAAATAAAGAAAAAAGAAACACAGCAGCATACAAATGAAGCCAACTGTAGTAGAGAAGAGGGAAGAGAAGTTAGGAGGATGATAAAGAAGAAAAGGTATTGAGGAGAGGAGAAGGGGCGAGGGATGGGGATGAAAAGGAGAAGAGAGGGAAGAAAAGTAAAAGAAACGGAGTGGAGAGGTGAAAAGAAGAGAAGAAAAAAGTGCTTCAGTGTCATGCACTGAACAGAGCAGAGCTGCTGCCGCTGCTCCCAGCATGCCGCCTTTCCACATGCAGAGATCCATCAGAGAAACACACATGCACGAACACACCAACAAACACGTGCACTTGCACACACTCGCCCAGAAAGAATTGCATTAGACCGTCGACAGGCACACAAACACAAACATCACACTGCCAGTCTGCCACAAAGCTGCATGAAGTGGCGCCTGCTCTTCTCTACTAACTTCCTCTCTTAAGTTCTGTTCATATTTACTTTTCTCTTCGATCTGCATTACTTTCCCTTCTCCCCTTTTTTAAAGCATAATTATGGCTTATATCCATGGTGCCCAAAAAGATGAATCCTAATGACTTCATTGATCCCTTTTTCCTCTAGCAGCAACATGCTAAACTAAAATGATCTACCTGCTTAACATCAGCATGTTACCATTGTCACTGTGGGCATGTATTCTGATGTTAGAATTTAGCTCAAAGCATCACTGTGCCCAAGTGCAGCCTCAAAGACGTGCTGGCATAGCTGTAGACTCTTAGTATTGTTGCGGTTTTGGCCATCATTCCTCTCAGTTAATGTTAAAACTGTATTCACCAAGTCAGTTGCTGAAATGACTGGTAAAAGCATTACCCCAAGCTGTCTGTTGTAAGTATTCATCACAGTCCACAGACCTGCTTCCAGGTTCAACTTTGACCTACCGTACTTGCCGTAGTTGTGTCTGCGCAGTTGTCAGTTATTACCAACATTTCGGGTGTCAGTCTCACTTTTGTTTTACCTTCAGATAAAGTGGTTTAGATAACCTGGTTGATGACTTGTTAACAACCTGTCTGATTGTCTGAATACTTCTTTTTTATGCCGATAGACCCATCTTCTTGGTTCTGTTTTCCTCTCTTCACATCCTCCCCCTCTCCCTATTTGTCTTCTGTTTTTGTAGCCGCGTCTCACTATTCCTTTGTCTCTGTTGTTGTAGCCAGTTAGTTAATTACTGCTGCTCAATTGGACAGAAAGAAAGTCCAGCCTCATCTGACACCCATATGTATGAAAAAAATCTTGATCTACTGAGCTACAATATATTTCCAAACCATACGGGCTGCCACACACACACACACACTCAAAAATGTACTCATTTATGGACGCACACACAAATGTATGCACCCACATGTACTTTGTTGGCATGTCTAGTCAGCATTATTTCTATTATTTCTCCCCTTCCCCCTATATTACGCACATACAGATACTACCGCATGTGTGTGTTTACATATATTCTGCTACACATAGACTCCCTGGGGCTGATTTAAGGTTAACCCTGAATGTTCCCGGCTCCCCATGGCTTACGTCTGTGTATGACCAGAAGCCGTTGGTGATTTGTCTTGTCAAACCAAGTGTGTATGTTATGCGTGTGTGTGTGTGTGTGTCTCTGAGCCTAGTGAGCGCCAGCTGGCCACCATCACTATGACAGTTAGTCTGGCTTCATGATGGATGATATGGGCTGTAGAAACTCTCTCTCGGTCTCTGTCTCTTATACACACACACACAAGCACATACACACTCATCTGCGCAAACGCTGGGGTGCCTGTATGCAAATGTCGGGGAGGAATCCTCTCAGGTAGCAGCTCGGTAAATGCTGCTCATACAGACAGAGGCAGGCTTTCTTGCATACACACTTTTCCATTCATACACCTGGTTTCTAGTTAAACATCCACTGCAGACACACACAGAAACACACACTCACACAGGCTTTCTGTGACCTTTCATTCGCAGCTTCTCTGATCCTGTGCAGTTGTACAGTTATTGAACCGTCATAAACAGCAGTAACACTTGTTTGCAGTCATTTGCCTGTGTGTCGCCTATGGGCTTTTCAAATGAGGTGCAGGAAATGAATTTGACCCAGCCAGCGGGCTGCTGGGATAGACGCTGGGGACACGGTCCAGGTAAACTGCGTGTCAGCACTGTTGAGCTGCTAGAGGGAATTACAATTGTTAGATAGAGGCTTTTAGCATGTAATATGTGTGTGTGTATGTGTGTGTGTGTGTTATAGGTTATAATTTGAGTGGAAGTTGATGTGGTTTATATATTATACATCCACAGTTTGTTTGGAGTTTATATACTTGAATGAGCATGTGCAAGACAGGGAATGCAGATAATCTGAGCTGATGTATTCATACTGATTTATATGTGCATGTCAACGCGCACGTCAGCATGACTGACACATTGACACCTGAGTCGTCCATCTTCGGAGGCCGCTGTAATCAGCTTACTGTCATACTTGCATGTCCTGCGTGTCATTGTATCTCCTACGTACACATAAACACATTTTCATAATCCTGTCTCACATACACACATGCACGTGTTATTATAACCAGAAAATATTAATCTCTCAAATGCAATGCGTAGATGTGTATTGACACATAACAAACACCCATCCGCATACTGTAATGGGCCTTTATATGAGTTTAATATCCATAAAATAAAGTTGTTAATATTCAAATGTAATGCCCATATGCATCAAATCCAGGTTAAATACTGTTAGCAAAATTCCACTTTAATTAGCATTGATACTTGAGCCAAGAATAAGGCTGCAGATTAAATGAACAAATATTGTTGGACACACTCAGAGTTGCAGTGGCTGGGTGAAGTCACCTTTGTCCATGTCTCATATGAAGACTCCTCCGGGGCACTCTCCCTAATTGGTCGGCTAATTCAAGCAAAATGAAAAAGGCATATGCTCCATTACAGAGTGTGTGTTGAATCTATAAAAGTAATCATGTCTCCAAACAGGCATCATCCATAAAGTAATCATATTAATTTACACTCTTTGAGAAAATGCCAGGGAAACACGTGTCTGCATGAAGATACTCTGACACACTGATGGGAGCGGAAGGGTGTGATGGATGATCTCTGTGCACATTTTTTTTTCCAGTACATTAGAGCGTAGCTTATGTGGAGATGTCCGCTTCACAGGCACCAAGTGCAGCTTTACCTTTTTCAAATGCGTCAGCATTAACCTTGGTGCCTCCAACCAAGGACTTTGTTAATTTGAAGTTTTTCCTTAAAAACGTAACTCAAAAAGAAATGTTTTCCTCTCAGAGAAGTTTGGGAAAATTTCACATGATATGAACTATTTAGTCAACCTTAGCAGCGATATCGAGGTGTTTTGGCGCTGCTGTCAGATGTGATTTCTTGATTAATGGCTCTCTCATCGATCATAAGGCAAAGCAGACAGAGTCTGTGCACAAAAAACATCACACCCTCTGTCACTGCCTATTGACTTCCACTCAATAATTTTCTTAATGAATGGGTGGTTATATAAAACATTAGCTTCATATGTACCACAACAGAAACAGCTATTGTGAAGCTTGTTTCGCTCCCACTGCTGGGACTAGTTTAGAGGTTCACTTTATTGATCGCTTACCAAGCGCTCACTTAACACATTCATAGAGGTTTTCTGTTGTTGTTTGTGTTGTTGAGAACTTGTCAATAGTTTACCAGCATGTTTTAGTAATGTCGATCAATAAGAACTGCAACAATATCTTAATTGCAGTCCCTTAAAGTTGTCTCGAACAGCTCTATCACTACACTAAGTTTCACTTTTACAGCTTGCTGCTTTTGATTATAAGATGGACTGTTTAAACACTACTGACTGCCACCAAATTCTTAAAAATAAAAATGTGTGCCAACCCCTCAAATGTTCCAGACACTTTCAGGAGAAGTAAGCATCCAGTTTGTAGCCTTAGGAATGCTTTAAACGTCTGCTTTTGCGCTCAGCCTTCTCTTCTCATACACTGTCTGCCATATCTAAATCTATCTTTTTGTTCTTTTTCTCCTCCAGTTACACTCCCCTCTGTCTTCTGCACTGGGGTTCGACAACCACATTCTGTCAGACAATGAGGTAAGTGTGTGTTAAACTCCCTCATTCCCTAACTGCTGTTTCCAGTCCCGAGACAGCAGCACTTTACTCTGTGAATGCCAATGCCCCAAGCAGCAAAAAAAGAAAAAAGAAACTGGTACAATTTTCATTCAACATCAGACAATGCACTAGCAGGGATCTTTTGGCACAAAAGCATTAGTGACTGTTTCTTTTTGTGTTCACTTTCCTGTTATCTCAATAAATGTGTTAAATGTTTACAACAACAAGGGGAAATTCACATGAACATTATTTTCTGCCCTTCAGTCAGCAGTGTACTCTACAGTCAACAAAACAAACTGTGATGATGCTGTGAACGAGGAAGACAAAGAGCACGACTACAGCAGCATCGCAGAGATCAAAGGTCTCGTCACGGCCTCGTCTTCAAGTGACCTCTACGCCACTGTCCGAGATATCTACACCCAGCCCGACGAGACCCAGCCCGGGGAAGACCCCACCCTGGACAGCACAGATCCCGGCTACGAAACCATCCGCATCCCAAAGCCCAGTAGCTCTGATGGTGAGCACAGGGCTGGGCAGGGAGCGGAGGGGTCAGATGCCGCCAAGGCAGAGCCTGACTACGAGAGTGTCGGAGAGTTGGGCCTGGGCCGGGAAATGTCCCGCCTCTGAGATTTTCCCCTCGTTACTTAATCTGTGGCGGTTCTGGAGAAGATCCCTCTTCGACAACTCACAGACGTCACTGTAGTGCTTCGAACCTGCAACCAAGCATGCTTTTGGTGCATGACTTGGGGAAAACGGCAGAAAATGGCTCACCACGGCATCCATCATCAACGCATGAGTGTCCTCTTTACAGCTTGGGTACGGTTTATCATATCTGAACTTTTAATTTATCAACCAGAGTGAATGTCATTGGTACTGGTAGGCCTACTAAAAAATGAACTGAAGTATCTCAGCCATTGGGCATTAATAATGTTGAAGAGTGCATTTTGGATCATCATTAAATTGCTCTTTTGTCTTTTTGACATATGTGCATATCATTGACAAAACACTTGATTGTGAAAACTATCAAATAAACATCCAATCACAGCACACTTGCAGCATTTAAGGGTTAACTGAGGACACTATCAGTGCCTGTGAAATAAAAAAAAAATACCAAGAATTCAGTGCCATATAATCATGAAATTCATGCACTTACTGTACATATGAAGGTAACATCATTTGTATGCCCCTTCTGCGGCTGCTAGTAACTTTCTAGCTTCTTCCAGATGAATCTGTCATGTTTTATTGAAGCATCTGATGATGTATTCCTAGGCTGTGTTTGTCAGGTTGGCAGTACCTCCGCTGTGCATTCTATGCTTGAAATTCCTGTGAATGGGTCCTAGGCATGGAGAGCAAAAGACAGTCTTACCTGTGACCAAATGGTTAGTAGAAACAAGCATAGCCTTTGAGCATTTGATAGATTACGCCATCCAGTAGAAATGATGACTTTCTGACTGCTACATACACGGTCTTTTGTTGAGACTTTTCACTGCAAACGTATGGGTTCAACAGGACATGAGAAATCGAACTAGTCATCTGCAGAACCAAAACGGAAACAAAATAGAAACAGAGTGTGGTTTCACACAGGCCCGCAGTTTCACAATACATTGGGAAGAGTTTTTAGATGTTTTACAATCCATGTAAAACATGTTTTGTGAAATTCATATTTATTTGAAGATGCATATTGTTGTGTAATTGTGAAATGTTAAAGACTATGTCTGTGAGAAAAAAGTAAATAGGGTTTAATGGAAGTTTCTAGCATTTGTATTGAGATACTAAATTAAAGTGAATTGTGAAATACTGGCAGTTGTAAAGGTACGCTTTCCCCTGATTTTCTTTTATTAATTGTTAAAAAAAAACACATGATGAGACCACATTTTCTTTTAGTCATTTTGCACAAGGGTCAAAACCAATTCAAAAGTTGTGTAATGTGATAAAATAGCAAACTTGCATTATTACTGCAAGTCAACTGTGTTTTTTTTTGTTGTCATGTTTTTTTTAGCCTACTTTTGGTACAGTATACAGTTGGCATCCCAGAAGATTTTAAAGCACAAGGTTTCATATCATGGTACTGCATTTATATACATCTTGTCAAAAGCATAATCACAATCCAGTTACATCTCTGCACAATTTGAATATGTACTGCTTTTTAACTTACTATGAGCGCACTGAGAAAACCATATTTGTCTGTTTGTAGCTTGTACTGACGACATGCCAACCGAGGCTTGTATTTAGTTAGAGCACTATTTTAACCAAGTGTTACTCGCTGGAAGTTTTACGTAAGCTTTTACTTATTTGTACAATGTCCAGAGTGGTATCATTTTAAAATAAGTCTGTTAAGAGCACTGATGTATGTCTGCTTTGTTTTAAGGAGAACTGAAATGTTGTTGTCCAATGGCTTTTTTATCTTATTGTTACTCAAAGTTGTCAAATAGCTTTTGAATTCTGAGAAGTAGTTACCAATCAAATGTCAGAAATATGGTACAATGTTAGGTACTCGCATTTTAAGAAACAGTAAGTGTGGTACTTTTATTTAAAAACAAAATTCATGTCTCAATACTGTTATTTGATGTTTGTTTTCAAATTAACAGGGCCAATGCTTTTTGCTGTAAATATCTGTTTTGCTGCTACAGAATCTCCCGTCTTTAATAGAAAAATGTATGTCATCTGTTTCCGCCTACTTTTAAATATTATAGCCTTACAGTATCTCCAGCCTTAGTTCATGTTTCATTAGACATGCAGGAGTTTGTTGGTGGTTCAGACAAACACAGTTAGCCCACACTGACTGGTATTAGATTCGTAAGCTATATCAGACATTTGAAATTCTGTTATATCTCCCAGCAATGCCACAGTAAAGAGGATTTTAAATGCAATCCACTCCCAGTATTTAATGAACGAAAAGCGGGTAAATGAAGCCTTCAAAAAAAATGATATTCATTTCTGCAAAGAGGTAATTATTTTAATTTTTTTGTTAATTATTATTATCATTGTCATTTACACTCCCAAAAAAAAATCTGTACATTGTTCCTTCCAAGTGATGTGGCTGTGTATCAGGATGGTGCCATCATTTAGATATAATGGTGTTCATAGAATGCTATAAATGACCTCTAAGGAAATTATCTGTCAAAGGGGGTGTTTTAGTGCCAAATCTAATCAGGACAACACACACACAGACACAGTTAATAGATACTTACCTAAAATCACTTATTCTCTCTTGCTGTCTATTTCTGTCATATAGACACACACACACACACACACACACACACACACACACACACACACACACACGTACAGTCCCCTTCAGGGAATGGGGGTGTGGTAGATTTTCGGAGATGCTCCATCGCTGCCTCTCCATCAGCTCCAGTACTCCCGTAATGAACCCATTTGTTCCCCCTACAACCAGCAGACGACTCTATGGTGACACCAACCTTTGATCACAGGGCAAAGCCTGTTTTGGAAGTTATGGCCACATCTGTCACTCCACTTTGTCCCGTTTCCATTCTCTGCATGTAAATATTTTATGACATGAATTGTTCTATTAAAATATATATATAATAAATGGTGTCATTGTGTCTTCTTATTCACTTGGGGGCTGTCATGTAGAAAGATTGTAAGCTGCATATGATTTTTCTAAAAACATTACATTTGACATTCATGAGGCTATTTGTTACTGCGATAACATTCGTTGGTATATTCTCTCTGCCACACTGGGCGATAATCACGATGAATGCATTAGTCTACGGTAGGCTTGATTTATCAAAGCACTGTGAACTTTTTAATGAAAGGGGTTCATCAGAGATATTCTTCTTTCTCAGAGAGCAACCACTTGTGTCATGTTGTGAGATCACACTTTAGGTTTCTTATTGAGTACAGGATGTAGCTTACATGAGAGTGTTAGTCGCCTGTGACTGCTGGTACTGTATGTGCAGTGTTTTAATGAAGAAAAAAGCAATATGACTGCTGGCTTACTGTTATAATTACCCTGCAGCATCAAATATGGGTATCACTGAGCTTGTGGCAAGACTGACCAAGGTTCACCATTACACATTTGCATTTTCATACATATTTGCATAATATCTTAGCTATATTTCCTATTTGCACATGAAGCACTTTATCACCTTGTTTGTCCAAGTTATCTGATGGGACTACCAAAGATTTGGTTGGCTCCTATCTGTGCAGATGCACCATGCGCAGGGTTGATGTCGGAGCAGAATAAAACCAGCATGTTAAGTAACAAACCTTAAGAAATGAAATAACCTGTTGTGTTTACATTCACAAAAACCGCCCAGGGCTTTTACTTTTATTTTGAGAACCAGATCATAGTGACTTAGAAGTCCCATGGCACCTGGAAAGTAGGCTACACGCCTTGAACAACCGGGTTACAGCATAAAGCCTGTCTGCCTGGCCCGAAGTCTTCCTTCCCTTAGCCTAAATTCTCCTTTCCCCTTTCTTTCTTTCTCTCTTTCCCTCCCTCCCTTCTCGTTTCCTCTCCATCCTTGCGTCATTGTTTTGAATGGAGCATCCTCCCGGCTTGCGTTACCTTCAGTCGGAGGAGGAGGAGGAGGGGGGAGGAGGAGGAGGAGGGGGGGGGGGGGGGGGGGGGGGCGGTGCGGGCCCGTGGAGGCGTGTGCTGCACCGACCAATCGCAGGCCGCCTCGGCCGCCGGACCGCACATGTTTACAGGCAGCATTCCGCCGGTAGAGGCTGCGCTCGGTCGGATCCACGCGCGGACCGGAGGTGGCGGCGGCCGGAACCGGAGTCAGCCGACGGCGGCGTTTTCCACCGCTTTCAACCCCCGCGGAGCGATGGCAGCGCACACGGCCCGGCCGGGCGAACCGACACGAGGTACTCGCCCCCGGCCTCCGCCGTCCGAGCGGGTTTCTTTGACGTATAAGCCGCCATTTTGTCAAATCGTGTGCGAGTGTCGCGTCGGTCCGCGGGCGCGGCGGCGGGTCCGTGTTTTCCCGCCGCCCGCTCGGCTCGCAGGCAGCAGTGAGGGAAAACAAACAGGTCGGACGGAGGGAGGCTCGGCGGCCGGTCGGATGTGGAGGCTGTTCAGCGGCGGATGAACCGTCTTCACGCTGCTATCGGAAGTTCCCCCCCCTCGGTTGTCGGCGCTCTCGTGTCCGGCGCGTCGTGTTTTGGTAGTTTGTCTTCGTCCTCCCGAGCATGTTGCCGCTTCCCAACATTTCCGCCGGGCTGCCGGAGCGCCTCGTCTCCTGTGTCTTCTCTCGACGTTGTTTACCGGTTACAGCGCGACGGTTCATGGTTTAAACCTCACCGGCTCGCCTGAATTCAGCGAGACTCTTTTTTTTTTATTTTTTAAATTATCATTATCATTGTATTTTTTTTTATTTTAAAGCCATGCACACGAGGCGTTT
Source organism: Lateolabrax maculatus (assembly GCA_031216445.1). NCBI lineage: Eukaryota > Metazoa > Chordata > Actinopteri > Acropomatiformes > Lateolabracidae > Lateolabrax > Lateolabrax maculatus. The sequence goes on from CM062218.1 coordinate 11,517,239, forward strand.
GGTGAAGCGGTCGATCCTCGGCAGCCGCGTCTACGCGCCGAGTCCGACGGGGGACGGCGCCCCGGTGACAGGAGTGGTCCAGGCTGTCAAGCAGGAGAACCGGGACGCGTCGGCGGCGGGCGCTCGGCGCAGCGTCTACACGGTGCTCATGCAGGACGGCAGCCTCAAGGAGTTCTCCGAGGAGGAGATAGCGGCGGGGTTCAACCACACCGCGGCCAAAGGACCGCTCAAGTCCAGCTTGAAGGTGTGTGTGTGTGTGTGTGTGTGTGTGCCGGCCGGCCAGGCAGCGCTTCGCTGTTTGTGTTGTGCGGTGTTTTGCAGCGTTTAACCGCTTCCTGCACGCAGCGGATTTAACGGTGTCGCCGCCGCCGGTGGCGGATTCAGTCACCCGGGACGGAGCCGGACGCGGTTCACGATCGCCGTGGTGCAAATTCGGTGTCGCGTCGCGTCAAAGCGAGGGGGGGGGACGGCGCTGTCAGGACGTTTGGCGACATTAGATGTGTGGGACAAAGGGGCTCGACAGGGGCCTGCGCAATGTTTATGTGGGCTGGTGGGTGGGTTAGCCGAGGCAAACAAACACGCTCTGACTGCAGCGTTTTGGGCTGATGTAGAAAAAAAAATAAATTTAAAAAAAGGCCCGAGGTTTTTTTTCTTTTTCTTTTGCACACATGCTAATGATTTACACATCCAGTTTATTGCAGATGATTCTGTGCATCCTGCCTTTTAATTGCACAATTGCACTCAAAGAATCTATTATATTTTGGACATTTTTCAATCAGCTGAAACATGATGTGGCTCTATGTGATCTCACTCTGCAGGGCTATTGTTGTTTAACGGTTAAAAATAGATAGTTTTGGCTTCCTGTGGCATTAGAGGCAGAATGGGGAATTTCAGTGATGTCCAGATTTGTAGTTCTGATATGGGCCTAATTAACAGTGACCTAATTGCCATCATATCCAACTTGTATGCTTTGGCATCACACAGCTTCAGCTAAAGATTGAGTAAGGAAAAGAAGACGATCCAGCTCCTGGATGAAAACACTGTTCCTGGAATTGGGGAAGTTTTGTGTGTGTGTGTGTGTGTGTGTGTGTGTGTGTGTGTGTGTGTGTGTTCGGTCCTTTTTATAGTGAGGGAGTGACTGAGGAATGCATGTGACTGAATAAGGGCTTGTTTACGACCTGATTTTGATATATTTTGATTGGCTTGGTTTTGTGCCTCCTTGCATTCATGCGTGTTGATGAAATACCTTACAGGCTGTTATCATAAGTTTATTTCCGGAACCAAAACGGAAATGTTCGTCCACTGTTTGTTACCACACACGCTGGACTGCGCACATTTCCTTTATGTAAATGTGAGCTAGAGGGAAGGTGTACGTCTAGAGGTGCAGCTGCAACACTCTGAAATGCTTGTAAATGTCAAATTAAGTTCTAAACTATTCTTCAAAACTTTACACAGAAATGTCAAACCTTAAACAAAGAGGAATGCAGCAGCTCTGTGTGGAGAAATTGTCAGGTTTGAGTGATGGGAAATGCAGCGTTAACTTGGGTTCTCTTATTTTGCATTTGCTCATTTGTGTATGTACTGCTGCATTCACAAATAATATTGCACAATACCGGTACAGTCACCAGTGCAGGCTGGACGACTGCAGCTGGGTCTGAGAGCGTACTCCTGTCAGCACAATGGTCAAGTCTCTTTCAGCACTCAGTTCCCACTGAGGTCGAAAAACAAGCCATAAAATGAGGAGGAGGGGTCTGCTGTCTCTCTGTGTGTTTGTGTGTGTGTGTGGACTCACATGTGCGTCTGTGTTGCTTTTGTGTGCACTGGTGTGTTATAAAGCATGGATGTGCTTTCTCCCACATGTGTATTTGTATGTTTAACGAGTTAGAGCCGACTACTTGAAATTTTGGAGTGGGGGTTGTTTGTGAGGGCATGCCGCCCCGTTTGAGCAGCAGCTGTACAACCAACAAAGCGGGCACCCCCAGGTTGGCAATGGGTGGCATGCTCCAAAGAATCTGGATGCCTGGCACCTTGCCCAGAAGTGCAAACGAACGCGCCCTGTTCTGGGGGGGGGGTAGTGTGGTGGGGGATGACACTTGTTGACTCGTTGGTTTGTGCAAGTGTGTGTTGTCTGAGCAATGTTACACAGATGTCTCGCTGCTTACAAAGAGGCGTTAATTCTTTTTGTTTCGCTGGCGCTTTTGTCGTCCTTGCTGTTGTCGTTTGTGTTGATCGCACGCTGACGGTGGGAGTCAATGAAGCAAGCTTGTTGACAGCAGCTGAGTGACTCTTTGTTCTGAAGCGGCGATCCCAGGCAGGCCGGCGTCGGCTGTCCTTATTGGTTGGCTGAGCAGCGTCAGCATGAAGCACAGTGACCACGGGGTCAAGTCTGAGCCCCCTCTGATGATGTATGAGCAATCTTTTAGGGTAAAGGAGGTGTGTGTGTGTGTGTGTGTGTGTGTGTGTGTGTGTGTGTGTGTTTATGTGTCTGTTATGTGTGCTATGAACACACAAACACAGATTTAACACTCTCGCCTTTTCTCAGTCTTGGTCAAATATATTTATATTTATAATCCCTAAATGGCAAAAATGCTCTAAAATGTTCAGAATAACTGCCTCTATTACACTAAAAAGAGAAAAGTTAGGGCTGTATGATTTAAGAAACTAGGCCTTAATTGTGTTTTTATGTTCAGTTTTGCGATTGCAATTAAGTCGATTTATTTCTATGAAGAAACCACCAGACCTGTATGTAGTTTTGAACAAGTTGTTTCCTGGCATCATGAAATGTCATCATTCATAAGCCCGGCAAAAGGACGGAATTGCTGTTTTTTTTTTTTTTTAATGGATTTTGCTTTAACGTTAAAACAATCAGATGGAATAATACAGGTGCTTGTTGTTGAGGTCCTGCAAGGGTTCTTTTATTCAAAAAAGTTAACTTGTATGTAAATTAGCCATTTTTTTCTAGAAATAGTGTGAGACTCCTGATCATATTCCCAAGATGTGCTAAATCCTAGCAACAAACACTGTCTGTTGGGATTTAATGCCATTTCGTCCGTGGGATTTAATTTATGGTCTGTGTTGGCTTGCTTTATTATGACCTTTGACCCATAAAGGTCCAAGAATCTTTACGCTTGACAAACTGCCCAAAGAAAGTAGGTTATGAGTTTCTCTGTGAGTGGGAGAGAGAAGGAGAATGAGAGATAAACAGAGGGGGGGATGTACTCGGGGTATTTGTTCTGTGCGTGCACACACACACACACACGTACACATACAGTACATCAGCTTTGACACGTGCAACTCAAATTTCACAACCGATTTGGCATGCTTCACAATTTCCTGGCCTCGTGAAATGTCATCATTCATAAGCCCGGCAAAAGGACGGAATTGCCGTTTATTATTTTTTTACACTCGTCCTACACATAACACCTAATCTTCCCCGAGCCGGTGTAATCCATCTTGTTGTTATACTCAAGTCTGTGTTTTCACAGAGCGTTTTGCGCACCACTCAGTGTTGGTGCGACCAACCTCTATCATGAGCAATACTTTCTTTCTTTCTTTTTTTTTCTCCACCCCATTAATCTAAGTAAATAGTTTTTTGGTGTTTTGTGTTTATGTGCCTCTGTCTGCGAGTGATTGACTAGGCTGCCATTGCCTTTACCACAGTCAAGCCTAATCGTGTTACAGTGCTTTGAGATAATGATCTAGATCACACACATACACACATAGACACACACATAGACACACTCACACACTGGCCTGCATGTCATACTCCTCAACGCTCCGTTGGCATGGGCAGCCATGCATGTTACTCTGGCTGTGTTTTGGCATTTTCTCAGTGTGTTTCTAAGAGCCTGATGGCTTAAGTTACTTACAGAGGTGTGTGTGTGCACGTGTGTTGGTGTGTGCGTAGGTACATGCAGGTATTCATGCAAAAAAGGATGCCATTCATTGCTGTTGTGTAAGAGAAGAGATGATGTTGGGCTGTCTTTTTACATTGCTACAGGTAGGCGTTTTCAGAGCGTTGTGATGGGAGGAATGCTTTTTTTTTTTGTGGTTGTCTGTGTGTCAGTGAGTAGGTTATGTTGGTAGGTGTGCGTGGCACCGGAGGGTGTTGTCTTTTGTAATGCAATCTTGCTGTATGGAGTATGTTTGTGTGTGTTTATTTGTGTGTGTTGATGCATGTGGTTTTCAGGGCAGTAAAGCCGTCAGTGTGTGTATTTTTCTTGTATGGACTCTAAAGGGCTGATTCAGCCGAGCTACCGAGTCCTGTAGCTTACATTTAGCTCAGATACTAGAGATTCATGTTTATGGGTATGTGACAGAACACCCAAGCTTCAGGGAATATTTCAGTATGGCAATACGTACAATCTGTATTAGTTAATGTTTGTCTCTAAAAAAAGTTTTATAAATGGGCTTTTTTTTGTATTACAGTTAATGCTGCAGTATTAATTATAAACACCCATCTTACAGTGCAATGTCACATTTTCCCGATTAATAATCAGGTTGGCATTATGCTGAAAACATTTGGCTATTAGTGGCAAGCATAATCTATGGCTGATGGAGTTTTTAGGCTGATTTAAATTCCCAAAATAAGAGATTTACATTTCTTCCTCATAAGTATTTAGCTGTCAAAGAAGACACATGCTGTTTAACCTCTAGAAGTACAATTGGTGCATAGTTGCAGTGGAGTCAGCAAACTTCACTTATAGCCTATGATACAATATGTTACACATGACAACTCACCTGCAGTGCTTCCCTGTGACTTTGTAGAGACATTGGGTTGAGTTCAAGTGGCAGAGCTTTTTCCCTATAAGTAATGCACAGATGATTCCTCCTATAAGGTCTTGTGTCCTTACAAACATCATTTATATGTATATGAATTATTTTATTTAGTCAGTTTCGAAAGTTTCTTAAAGTTTTGAACAAATTGTTTAAAAGCCACCATAAATATAGGCCTTATATCAAAGATAGATAGTTCTGTGGGAAGTTTCATTTATTTTTGTTCATGACAAGGCAGTTTTAGTTGAACTGTCAACAGTATTTTGCGGTTTTCGGTTAGAAAACCTCATATCTCCAAAATGTCTACAGGAACTTAGAAAAACAGGCTTGTTTTATAACTGACCACTGTGCTTTTTTGAGTTGTCCAATCTGTTTTAGAAATACTTTTTTAAGCCCAAGAAGCTGGAAATTTTCTTAAACTGTATTGGACCGTGTTCTCCTTCATTTGAAATGTAAACATGAAAATCGTCAAAATTTGGGTCACAGGCTTTCGCAGCCGATCCAGAACCCAGACCCTTACTTTATATCTGCCGTTGTGTTAAAAAAAACACTCTAATTTGTAATTGTTTCGATACACTTAAGTAATATTTCTGTGATGTTTTAGTAGGTAATTTAAATGGGCAGTATTTCTTAGTATTAGTCTTTTTACCTGCAGCAGAAATACCTGTCATCACTCTGGGCCTTTACCAAAGGAGACTTGTTTCTGTACTTTCCACAACTTTGCATTAACATTTCTTATGGTTCATTCCTATATCAGCATTGTTGGTAACTTGTGTACATGGTTCTCTACCCAAGCGTTGACTTACTCTTTTGTCTCCAGCATAGCTCCAGTAACGGAGCTCCAGAGAGCCAGAAGGTGGACGGTGGCTCCCTCAGCCCAGAGGCGGAGGAGCAGCGGGTGGCGGACGGCAAGCGTGTTGGCCGGGACCCCGACACCCGATCAGTGTCCCTGCTGGAACAGAAACGCAAAGTGGTCTCCTCCAGTATTGATGTCCCTCACGCCAGGTAGGACAATGTGTATGTGTGTGCATGTATGTATACAAGCATGCCAGCTCTTTGACAGTGAGTTCGAGTGAGATTCGTGTCCTAGAGGCTTGGGTTCATACATGCAAAGTTCATTGAAGGTATAAATCCTGATATAGCTCATATCATATCCAGATAACGATACATATCACGATGTAGCAAATTGTCTGTAAATTGAATGCTTAAATAGTTTATATAAAATGACCGCATGTAATGGCCTATTTCTTATTACATTTTGAATTATATACTCGACAAATCAAACGCACATGCTCATATTTTCTCCTTTTTATTTAGACCCTTTGTGAAAAATTCCAATTAAGCCTGTAACAAAATATAAAATATGAATAGTAAAAGGTAAATAGTAAACGGTAAAAGTGATTAGTGGTATTTGAGTCTGTTGTGGGGACCAGTCTGCGTCAAAGTACGGTATTCTAGTCCAACTCAGACTTTTTATACCCAAACCACCCCCATGCATCAGAAGTAGCCCGTGTTTTAGGTATGAGCTCCTTGTTTTGTCTTGGCTGGTCGGCGTCCTTCTCCTGTGATTTACTACTTCAGTAAAACAATTTCAAAAGAGTTTATCGTCTAAATTGATAATTTAAAGTCTTTTTCAGTACAGCGTGATCTTCATTCTTCATTTCATCATGGTCCTGTTTAGCGTAAAACAGACGATAAAGCAGCGTATGCTTTAGGGTAGGGCTACCTTGTGATTGACAAGTTGCTATCACGGTGGCTGCCAATCAGGATAGAGGCAGCGCTACCCACTTGTCCAAACACTTCTGGTTCCAAAAAACCAAGACGAAGACGGCTAAAACACAGAACTCGTGGCTTCGTAGCCGTCTACAAACCAATGGGTGACGTCACAGTGGCTACATCCACATCTTTTATACAGTCTATGGTTGGAATGTATATATTTTTAATCTTACTGTACGCCAAAAGTTAGTTAGTTTAGTTAGTCTAAGATTTCATCCCAGTCCTACATATTGAAGGGTTTTGTGCAAATGTCATTTTTTGGAAGAGACTTGCTGAGGCAATTATGGTTATGGTTATGGTTCTTTAAGTGGCATGCCTCTAGTGGTTTCCCAAATTGTAAAAATGGTGCAACATGGACTCAAGGCCATGAGAGTCAACTAACACTGTAAATTGCATTAGTTACCCTTTTGCATGTCTTTCCTGCTCTGTAGCAAAGACAGTATGGACTGTAGTCTTATTAACTATTACTATATTAAGATAGACATTACTTTCATGTTTTATTAAAATTGGGGTACATAACCCATCTGTTTCTGGGGTATGTAACACAGAGCCCTGTACAAATGAAAGTAGTTATTCTGTTATGATGCATGAGATGTTCCCCCACACATTCAGTGATTGTCTTTACACCATACACACACACGGACAAAAATATTATTTTAAGACGGTCAGCATAATCCACCACTGAGGCAGGTCCACAATAGGGCAATCAAACATTAATAGGCAGCAGTAAATGGCAGTGAAGAGCCAGCTAATAAAGAAACAACACTCTTTCACTATTAAATATGCAATACTAATACCTTGTCAAGCACCGTACTGTTATCGAACATCACTCCCAATTACTTATCTTCATGCTGCTGGATGAGTCCAATCGATGGCAACTTGCTGAAAAGTACAGTAAAAGTCGCCCATTTGAGCAGCTTTATCACTGCATTCTGAGCCCTGCTTTAAATGTAATAGTTATTTGCTGATGAATCATTGATTTGGCTCTCTCTTGTTGCTCATTAAGAGGAAAACTCTCTTTTTAAATTGAATCTATCCCATGGATTAGACAGAGGTTTTACACCCATCCCACTATAATTAACTCCTTGCATGGGGATTGCCATAATATTGATATTTATATGGTTATTGTGGATTGGCTTATTGATCATCTCACTGCCTTGCACAGCTTGCTGCCACAGCTCAGGGATGATCACTTTATAAACCGAGTTCCTGTTTATCCTCCTCATGAGAACATCGGACAACAAGAAATCATATAAATCTGAATTTACCTTCAACATACAATATTCCTGATATAAAGAGAAAACATGGTCTTTAATGAGCTTCACATCTTTCCAGTTATTAGTGTGGGCACACGCAACATTTCAACAACACACCCGAGTTTGTCTTCCTAGCCAAAATTCCAGCAGGAATGTGCCAAAATATGTTTCTGTGTTTTATTTTGCCTGTCCAGGCATCTTTGAAGTATTATTAGTGTGAGAATTGTCAGCCAAACCCCTCACATAAGTAGAAACAACCAAGGTCAGATTTGCTTTTTGGTGGTTATGTTGTATCTACATTAAGTATCAGTTTTTCTGGGTGTTTGGAAGCCATGGTGAGAAAATATCCAAAGCTTTTGGAAACATACAATGATATGGCATAGCAGCTGAGAAGCTATCAGTGTATTTATAGCTTTTATTGTGTGTTTCAATAGTGTGTTCTGCTGACACAAGCTGAGAAAAATGTAACTGTAGACATGTGAAGATCGTGTGTAGGGAGGAAGCCCTTGGAATAATCAAAGACATCCTGGATGGTGTGGATGTTTGTGTGTGCGCAATGCATAACTTCTGTAAATGTTACTAAGTGTATGTTTAAAGCTATCATACCTTCCGTATGACATGTACATGTTTAAAAAATGGGGGGTCTTCAGGTTAATGTAGATGTTAGAATTTACACTGCACTCTCTAATATCTTCATTGTAAAGTTCAGCCAGTTCGCCATAGGCTTTTTTATGTGTTGATGAAAAGTCAAATTTCTAGCCAACAGTACAGACTTGACGTCTAATTATTTTGTGTATAGCACATCAAAGCCTTGTACTCAAAATCCAAAGATCTATTGTGCTTGTCAAGTGCTAAATCAAACCAGCTGCTAACCAGACTTCCAAAAAGTCCATTTCAGCCCAATTTATAAAGTGTGCTCACACAATCAAGAACATGGAAAGTTAATTCTTGCCACATCTTAAGAGCCGGTATGAACCCGAGCTCTTTTCTCAGATATCACTATAGTGACCTCTTCAGTGCACAGCGCCATTATTGCTTTAAGATTAAGATCCATGGCCCTTTATCCTCTGCACACCTGCGACCGATTTTCATCCATGCTCTGGCACTGGGGAAGAAATGGTGTCGCCACCGACCACTAAGTAACATTTATCTGTAATAGAGACAAGGGGGGATGAAAGGGAGGACAGAGGTTTGGAAGGATGGTGGAATAGGGGGGACAAGGAAGTATCAGGGAAAAAGAGTGAAGGAAATGTATGTGCGTGGAAAGGAGGACAAGAGGGTAAAGGAAATGGAGAGAGCACGTGTGAGAGTGTAGAGCTGTGAGGATAACAGCAAGAAAGAAAAGAGAGAGAATGCCTGAGGATTTTTGTCAGAGCCAACTCTCCAGAGAAGTCTGACCTTGAGGTTGTTAATTGCACTCTCGAAAGTTCCCTCTCTGCTGGTGATTTACCAAGAAAATGTCTGGCTGTTTGATGGCTCTCCAGGTCCCTTGTAACCCAGATAGAATAGGTTTTCTACCTCACTGGGAGTCACCGAAGTACCCCAATGCCTCATCTGCAATCATTGGGAAAATATAGGAAAAATGACATTGTGCCATATAGATGTGTAGGCCTCGGGGGTTTTGTGTAGCTACATTTTATGGTTCTGTCAGCCGGACCAGCATTCATTACTTCATTGAGTAACCTCCTTCATCGAATTTGTTTACAGCACGTTTACTTCGCCCGCATTTTGTCAAATCTTGCTCCAAAAATCAATAGGTGTCATTCCATGATTGACCTATTTTCTACATTGCCCCAACTCTCAAATGCCCAGAGAAATGGTTTTCCTTATGAGAGTTTGTGCTGTGTTTCAAAATACAGAAGCAGGAATTGCTTGCTGCGGTAGATTTCTGATTTGTTTACTTCATATTTAGTTTCTGATTCTGTCTTTACTGAATGTTCAGACATCGCTACACATTGTCAGACTGTGGTCTTAGCCAGCTGCTGGGCCTTCTCCCTTCTCCAAGGGCTTATGTTTTCTCTATGCAGGAAACAGTCAATTGTAACAAGAGCTGGCGGGGGCAGACCAGTGGAAACGAATGGCTTGGCTTTTGACAAATAGCATTCTGGAGACTAATTGCTAGCGGGGGAAGTGAAGTATAACCTTAGTTTAAGGGGAAATCAAGAGAGTGCTTTGTTTATTATTGCAAAACCAAAAAACAACAGATCTGAGGTTTCAAATCCTCTCCTCTTCAAACAGCCAACAGTCAACCCTGTCTTTCTAGCATGAACCGAGGTTACTCACGTTTCTGAAAATAACTGGACTCCTTGCTGGCCCTCTATGATGTTGTAATTTCTTCTTTTTTTCTTTCTTATTTTTTATAAGTCCGACACAATGACCACATCTAATTTGATTTATGGTCACGGATGACCATTCCACATAGCTGTAAATTAAAGCAGGGAAGCTGGTGGGGTGGGTGGGGCTGACTTCAAAACCCAGTTCGATGCCAAAACAAAACTGTTTGTTATTGTTGATCATTTTTATTGTTGATCAGTGTGTTTGCGGTTCACTGTGCTGAGCCAACCATGTGTTTCACAGTTGGAGCCTGGTGCATCAGCCAACTCAGACATGGAACAGGGCCAAACACTCCCCATTCTGTGCAAAAAGAGGCCCAAAGAGACTGTCAAATTATCGTTTGTCTTTTGATAAAGTGGCATGGCTTTATAATCGGCTAGTTTTCCCTCCATTCCTGGTTTGTTTGTCTTTATGGTAATTTCTTACCTTTTTTGGAACACTGTTACTAATATTACTCCTTTTGCACAATGTGTTTGGGTGAAGGAGGGAGTTTGAGTTTTGAAATAAGAGAAAAGGAGGGGAGGATGGGGCATGTGCATGAGAGCAGGGTGGGTTCTCCAGAGAGTGAGTGACAGAGAGAGAGTGAGAGAGATACTCAATGTTTGCCAAAGAAAACAGTTTTCCTGGTTTGGATGCCAGTGGAGTTCAGAAACCATGCGATTACCATCTGAAAAGACAGCTCTCATGATCTCTCTCTTTTTTCCTCTCTCTCTTCCTCCCTCTCATTCACTGTCTCACTCTTCCAGACTCAATTTACTACTATCTGATTGAACACTGAGGTTTTTCTTTCAACAATTTACTGGACCAAACCAAGTGTGAGTAAAATATACTGTGAAACTGTATCAGATTGGACAGACTACACACAGCTAAAAATATCAGAAATGTGCCTGTAGTTTAAAAAATAAAAAGAGAGACATTGCTCAACATGTGTAATAGAGGGTTCTTGTTTTTGAGCCACAGTAATGGTTCCCAAAATTCCAAATGTTATGGAATTGGTCTTTATGACAACTTAAGCAGGCAGTGTTTTGTGAAGGAAATAGATTTAGCTGCATTCTTATAAAAAAATTGGAAACAAATCCCTTTAAAAACCAATGTACACTGTGTTAATGTGTCCTTTCAACACACTGCTATTGTGACCATAAATACAGATTTTACACAAAGCACTTTGAGCACTTTGCAAAGTAGTACATAAAGTCAACTGTTAAAGTGAAACCTTACAAGATCAATAAAGATGGGTCTCTAGGTTTTAAGAAGTGAATTAAACAGATGTACAGATTTAGCCAGCATGAGCTCATAACAACAGGTTGTATTATTGTCTGGGAGCCCCGAAGGGAAAAGCCTGATGTTGTTTTTAATCTTGGCTTTAGAACAGCCTATAGGGACCAAGTCAGGGTCTTAAGTCAAGCTTAAAAGGTCTGTGGCCATATCTCGGTACAAGGTGCATTCATGTTTTAAAGGGGATCAGGAAAATCCTAAGATCAGTTCTTATAGTATCAAATAACCTGTACATACATGTTAAAATGAGAGTGATATGATCTCATTTTTGTCATGGTTACACATTTTCTTTCATATATGCCGGTGTAATATCAGATCCATTCTCTAACCTCCTACATTCTATCCTTCTGTCACTATAATATAACTCAGTATAATAGGACAAAATTAGATCTTCTCTGTGGTGGAGAAGAATAAATGCAAAGGAGAAAACCAGATGAGACAAAAGCATCTTGTGTGGCGTAATTTGTCATTACGATTTTCTAGATTAAAGGATTTTTTTGGAGTGAACATCTTATTAAACAGCGGCCTATGTGGATTACTTAAATATATCAGCGTTTACTGGCTCTTTTTATCTCTACTTGGCTTTCCCTGTTTAACAGGATTCACTGGAGTTTGCTTTGTACTGAATCTCTAATCTTGGATACAATTGTTGAGTATTCATGGACCCACCCCACCCTGCTGTTAACTCAGCTTTAGATTTATTGCACATATCTAATCAAAGGCAAAGCCCTCACTCTTTGTCAATATCCATGGCACACTGGTGGGAGCTGCATAGAGTTGGACTACACTGGCGCATTTGACAGGTTCTGGCTCCCGAGAAAACGACCACCTGTGATGCCGCAGGATTGGAATTGTGAGTTTAAATTTATATGCAAATTGACTCTTTAATTAAGCGTGCTGAATATCAGTGAGTGAGTGGGGGAATGGTTAACCATGGATTAGTAGACGGTCGGCCTAAATGCACTGCGATCTTTTGCCAAAGCACTGGACCGCAGCGTGTGTGTGTGTGTGTGTGTGTGTGTGTGTGTGTGTGTGTGTGTGTGTGTGTGTGTGTGTGTGTGTGTGTGTGTGTGTGTGTGTGTGTGTGTGTGTGTGTGTGTTGTGATCTCAATCCAGGATTAACATTCACTTTAACAGCACAAGACTTCAGAGCTACTTGCAAGTTCACTGGTGTACATCTGGCATGCTAATTACAACATCAGTTATTGAGAATAGAAAAATTGTCACAACAACCGTACCATTTTTCACATTGAAGCTTTAATTTAAATGAAATCTACAATGTTAATAGTTTATCTAAAATAGTCATATGGTGATTACTTTGACGCTAGTAGTGGAATTGACTAATCATGTACAACATTCATTTGAAGCCATCAGCAAAAATCAATTTGCAGTTATTGTTGTCATAAATAAACATAACGTTTCTTTTTTAAACACTCTTTATGGCTGTCAAGGGAGCGTGACAAAATGCGTCGGCCTGACAGCACCAATCTCATGAATCAACAGATGAATCAATCTAAAGCCTCACAGAAAATGTCACTAATATGCTAATTTGTCCTACATCGCTGTTGTTGCATCCGTAAGATAGTTTTGTGTTCAATCATTCCCTGCTTGCTATCTATAATGCATAGTGCAGAGCCTAAAAACACACTGTTTATGTGACAGTGGGCTCAATGGGCCCTCTGCTGCTTCAGACTAATCCATAGTCCCCAGCTTTAATGGACTGATGGCACAGAGTGCTAAAGGAAGAAAAAAAAAAAGCTCTAATTGATTCTATTGATGGACGTGCATTGTGGTCATCTACGGTATATACGAAGAGGTACTAATTGACGGCAGTCTCAAGTCTCACATTGGGTCCAAACAGAAGCACTAATGAAGAGGTGAAATTAGCATATCTTCCACTGAACACTTGTTCTTTCTCAAAATGTAAGAATTTTACTTTAAGATACTATGTTAAGTTGGCACCTGAATTGAGTCATTTGAGTTTATAGATGGAGTCTAACATCTAAAAATCACCTATGCTGGTGTGGTACTAGCATACAGAATGAACCACATGTACTGTTTTTTAACTGACAGTATTTGTGTAAAATTTGAGCATAACTCAAATCATCTTAATTCATTGTCCTCAAGTGCCCAGACATGTCATTATATAGCATCTTTGACTGAAAATGTTAGAACGTGACCATATTGTTTAGAAATGTTATTTAAGTGCTGACAGATCTCCATATAGATTATTGTTTGAGCCTAGTAGTTTTATGTAATCTCTTCTGTTTTAGTTTTTTTTGTGATAAATTAAAGTCTGTTCATTTAATTTAACTAGTATTCAAGCATTTTTAAGTTATTTTTCACCTAATGGCCCAAAAAATAAGACATTTTAGTTTATGGTTGTTATTTTCTTTTAAGAATTTTATCTTTTGTGCTGTACAATAAATAACAACAAATGTTTTAACAAGAAGAAAAACATAAAACTGCACCTAAAAAACAAATCTTGAATACAGAATGTACAGCATAGCGATTGCAGGTTGATTAATTGTGCACATCCTTCCACAATTTGTTATTAATATTACTGTACCAACCCAGGCAAAGTTTTGGTTTGGGGCAAAGACATTGTGACACAATGGGGGGGGGCGACCTGCTTCTTAAGTGTAACCTATTAAAAAACAACCCCAGCCCTGCAGAAGTACCTTCTCCCCACATTATTTCTAATTATGGCCATCAATTTTGAGGCTCCATTGACCTGTCTGTTTTGAATTATTGATATCTGTCAGGCCGACAGGCTTTATTAATTAAAATGGAGATGTACTAATTAAGAGCACGGCATGAGGGTGTCATAATTGTAGCCCCGTTTTAATTTGAGTGTCGCTCATCAATTTTATTGCGGTTTAGCAGAGTGGGCGTGGTGTGACGGCGGGGGGGCAAAGGCATGGTGGAGGTGCCCTCATGTGACATGTGTGATCGTGTATGTGTGTTTCGGTATACTTGCGCTAGTCATCATTTGATACCGCTCCAACTAGCCACCTCTCAGATTGACAGCACCGCGTGCTTTTAAGACCAGATCTTATAATGACTTCCTTTCTTTGTTCATGACAGTTTGCATGAGAACATTAATTATTCTTTGTCATAATCCAAGGAGATAAGTGCAAATTAAACAGGCCCATCCAACAACAGAGCATAGCAGTTTCTCCCATAAGCTGCACGCCACATATTTGTAATGTGGGACCACTTAAATGTACTTTCAACCGATTGAAACTGTGGATCTTTTTCCAAAAAACTGATCTAAAAAATCCATTTTTGTTTGCTTCAGTAACTTGTCTCAATCACATGCAGACACACACTTTAAAAGAGAACAATGTGATCCCTCCCAAAGGATCCCCAGATCAGAGTCTGTCTTCTGGACTTGGAATGAAACGTGGAAAAATGCTGTGAAGTACTGTGACTGCCAAACATTTTAGTATGGCTTTTTGAGTACGATTCAGTTCATCTGTTTATCAGTATCAGTATCTGAGTATTTGTGTGTGCTTGTTCATTTATTCTTACTCATATGTATTTGCAGGGATGCTAACACACGTGTGATTTCATATGATTAACATATCAGCTCTGCCATATTACTCACCAGTGGCATCTCTCTCTGTGTCACATGCTGAGAGCCTGCCCCCCCCCCCCCCACTGAGTCATATCAGGTCAGAACACAGGTGTCTCTGCTTTCCCAACAAATGTTGGGTTGTGCAGCCACGCAGACAAATCTTACGTCTTACCATGTGTCCTCCAAGCCCCTCAAGCAATGTTTTGACCACCTTCGATCTTGTCAATAGTGTCTGTGTTAGTGTAATGACTGCTGGGTCATTAATAATGAAAGGACACCAATTACCTGCCAATTAGCCGTTTGGAAGGGCAGGATGTAATGGCATCCTGCTGGAGAATTGACCTTGAATACTCAGATCGACCTTCAACCTTGTTAAAGAACCCATGATGAAAACAATAGGTAAAAGTGAATTGTCATCACGATCTTGGTCATGCTGCAAAATGTTTACTGTATGGCTGAAAGATATTGTAAAAAGAATCAGATTTTGATTATTTTGACAGATATTAAGATTGCAATAGGATTCACAATTAGTGGGAATTATCAATTTTGCATTTCAATTTTAATTTTCACAATTAATCGTTCAGTCCTAGTTTAAAGGTAGTCTAAAACATATTCCTGTTGTATATTTTACAGTCACAACCACAGAAAACCCAAAGTGGTGTAACATATTTGTAGACTAAACCTTCATATGATCCTAACTCATGTAATGAATCAAAACCACGGTGCCTGCACTAGTGTTAATTCCCAGATGTGGTATGAATTCACCTTCTGGACTAACAGATGTATAAAAGATACTTACACCGCAGGAGAGGCTATAATGTGTTTAGTTCAGCGGCATGTAATTTCACCTCCACGAGAGCAAAAGGATAATTTTTCACATAAACGGCAATCATACAAACTTGAAGTGGTGATAGTGTGATGAGCATCAGAAGACCTTTCAGCACATATTTGCTTGATTTACTGTTAATTTGTTGCCAGATTCATCTTTAACATCCAGGCTACAAGAGGCTATACAGCTATTAGACATCTCAACAGTTGGCATCCTCTGAATTTTAACTCTGTTGAATCCACTGCACAGTTAAATTCGCCAGACATTTGGTCAAAACTATCCCACAGATGCCTTCCTCAACAAAAATGCTGGGAGGAGCGAGTGATAAAGTCAATTGAAAGTTAGCCATTTGTGAGTTTGACATCTAACAGCCATCTGCTGTGGCTGATCTACATAAATTGTTCCTGAATAGGACAACAGTAGAATATCCTTTTACTTCATAATCCAATAAGGGGGCTCTGTGGTCTTTGGTGTCTCCAGTAAGATCTAAAGCTGCGAGTAGGCAGCAGACCAGAACTGTAAATAAGCGACTAGGCACTTCCAAAAGAAAATTTAAAAGGTAATCCATCATCTGTTGGCTTTCCAGCTCATGTACTTGGCCACATATATTTACAGTACAGCCTAACAAAGACAAACAGAGTTGGCAGCTATTTCTCATTTTATAACCTATGGGGTGACTTTAGTTGGTTGGAAGCGTGTAGCTTAATATTTAGAAAAGTGAATTTTGATTTCTCAACTTTGCATTTCTGTTTACGCCCTATCATTATTGTTGCTTAGGCTCTTGTGACTTCCCCCAGAAATCATAATGACATTTAAAAGCTTTGAAATGCGTAAACCTCCTTTTGTGGTGCTAAAATTGTCAAACTTTAAATGATGGACCCCAGCTGCTTCATAAACGTACCAAATCATAATTGGCCCTTGCCACAACCCACCCAACCTTTCAAATAAGATAAAGCTTCGATTGTTGTATCTCTTCTCTGTAGGGGTCCTGTGTAATATTCTCTCTCTGTCTCTCTTTTACACACACACTCACTTTCTCTTTGTCTCTCTCTCCCTGCCATCCTTTGTTCTTCAAAGACATTTGTCATTAGCTTCTCTAGCTGGCAGAGGTTACTACACACATGCACACAAACATATAGACACAGACGCACATGCACACGCACACACACACACACACACACACACACAACCACCTGAAGGTAAAGGTTAGTTTTTCAGTGTTCTGCTTATCTTCAGGTTGTCCCTTGTCGCTTTACAGAACAGCCTGTAATGGGGTAAACAGTCTGCAGGGGCACTTTTAGCTTTTGGGGATATTGTGTGTGTGTGTGTGTGTGTGTGTGTGTGTGTGTGTGTGTGTGTGTGTGTGTGTGTGTACACATTTGGGGTGGTGTTGGAATTCAGAAGACAGCTGGTACAGTTGCCCCCTCAACCCCCATTTGGAGAGGTTGTTCAGATCATCTCCTGTTTTCCTCAGCACACACACACACGCACACGCACACACACACACACACACACACACACCACCCCCATCATCATCATAGAGGTCTTAATATCAACAAGGCTGCAGTTTGCCTGAACCACAGATTTGTCACCTCCCTCTCTCCCGTCCCTCCCTGTAAACAATAGGAGCCAGTGGCTTCGGTCACATGACCTACCAGCGTCTGCGGACTAGGTTGTTATTGTTTTGATTTGGGTTCCACACTCGAGGAACTCAACTCCCATGTGAGTGAATGGTGTGTATGTGCAGTCATTTTAGGGGTTTGGGTCGGGTGGGACTACAATGTTCTGCCAAACTCGAGGGCTGCCTGCGGAACTTTGTGTGTATTTTTGCATGTGTGACTCGGGGTGTGTGTGTGTGTGTGTGTGTGTGTGTGTGTGTGTGTATGGATCGTGGTAGCTTTGGCAGCATTACCTCACTATGAGCTGAAAATGGATGTGTTTACCAGGAGCTTCTTTCTCTCGCTCCCTCTCTCTCTCTTAAAGATCCCTCTCTTATTTTGGCTCTTGCAGGCATTTGAGGCACACAGCCTTGTTGGAGGGAAACATAACACCCCTATTAGACACACAGACACACACAAAAGCATTTTCTGGAGTTTAAGTCTCCAAATATTTAATGCACAGACACACACGCATGCACACACATACACACAACAATGTTACACAGTCATAGTCCTCCATATAGCATGCATAATTCATGACCTCCCATTGACACCCATGTAAACATGGGTGCTTCCTCCAGCTACTCCTTTTCTCAACTCAAAAACACATTTGTTACAGTAACAATTTATCTCAAGGAAGACATTGTTTTTATATCCTCTTGTGCCATGTTGCATGTCAGTTAAAGCCACAATTTTCACTAATCTGAATCCAGTTGTACAGTCTTATTTTTATTGAATGTACAGCACATGTCAAAGTGATATAAAGATTGTATTTGGAGAGCTGTGTAGATCTTTGTTGTCTGTGCTCCAGTACTGGGAAAAAGTCAGAATTCATGGCCAATGTTATATTTTTTTGTGGTAAGCGGTAACGTCTCACTGAACTTCACTAAAACAAAGGGCAAACTAAAAACCTCCTCCTCTTCCTCCCTCTCTTTTTTCTTTACTCCCCCTTTTGTCTCTGTTTCTCCCACTTATAGTACACTTTTCTCTCCCACTGTCCATTTCTCTTTATTTCTTTCTGTCTTTCTCTCATCGCCCCCTTTGCCCAGATGGCTGAATGAGCTTTTTAATGTTGCTTTCCACCTTCGTTCTCCCTTCCGGTCTTTTTTTTTCGCCCCTTTTTCTCTCCCCCCTCCTGGTTTCACCTCCCCTGACTCGCTGTATTCTGTCTTGCTTTCTCCATCCCTGCTTTCCCGCTCATTTCCCCCTTCGTTCCCCCACAATCTCTGTCTCTCCCAACCTCCCACACTCTAGCCCTCCCTCTCTTCCTTTGTCTCCTCTCTCAGCTGCCAGCTTTGAGTGTGTGTGTGTGTGTGTGTGTGTGTGTGTGTGTGTGTGTGGCTATGTTTTCCCTCTGACTGACTGAGAGAGATGTTAGCCCACTGCCGAGCTGTGTGCTGGCGCTGTAGAATAGGCAGTGTGGCTAACTTACACTAACATCTGAAATCAGTAGCTACAACCGCAGTGTGGCAAGTACAAGTTGTTTGTCTGAGCTTTCTCTGACAAACAACTGTGTGGATTTCCAGCTCCAAAGCATTCTCAAAATTTGAAATCTGCCTGCACACTCCACAAATTTCACTACTGTGTAATTGCTTCCAGTTGTGTTTTCACAAGGGAAATTTAGTTATGTAGAAAATAGCTGTAATTAATAATCTCCACAGAAATTCACATGCAGTGAACTGAACATGCATACAGATTCTATACCTACAAAACACACCCACACATGCACATTTCCAATTTTGTATGCAAATATGCCAATCATCGGCATTTAACCCCCACAGGAGGGGTTAATGATCAATGATTGGGGCACAATCACACATTTACAAGTGATTATAATGTCACAGACAGACAGGTGGCAAATGGGCATCCTCGATTCAGTTGTGTATCATATCATCTACAATCCCAGTTTGTTTTGGTTGACATTTTGAATGCAGGCAGTTATGTTATGTTCAGTCAGCTCAGAGCGTTAGCACTGAAGACGTGCCCGGCATACTGACACACACACACGCAGGTGGTGGGAGTACAGACATATTTATGTTATGACAATGGAGTAGAAGAGCCGCTGGGTCTTTGTGGTGATCTTACAGGTGCTCTTTGGATACTTCAGGTGTGCTCTGCTCATTCCATTAGCCTTTTGTCAAACTGCCTTAATTTTACATGGCAGTATATTTAAAATCACCAACGCGTTGCAACCAACATAGGTCTTCATCAGGGTGAAAATAAAGTAAGATAAATGCATTTTAATTTTAATTCCTTGGATAATTTTTTTGAGATTATATTTCACTCATGCATAAGAGCCCTTCACAAGATGGAATATTTATGTCCGCTTAAGGGTTTTACTTTTTGCAGTTTCCTATTGTTTTGTTATTGTTAGTGTCAAAAATCCCTTCGTAGGATGAAATTACTCTGCACACCAAGGTGCAGGCTATGCTTTGAAGAATGCTGATGTCCTACACAATAAAGTATAATAATAAAACTGTAATGTGAAGCATTTGTATTTGTTCTTTTGTGCCATAATGTGTTTCAAAAAGTCAAGTGTATAAACTGTGGTATTGTTTGGAGGTAGTTAAATGTTTCTTCTTTCTTTAGCGCCCCAACACAGTTTTTTTTTTAACCTTTTAGACAAGTGGGGTAATTTCCACTGCAGACACTTTTCGAAATCAGTTTTGTGGCCCTCTCTTCTATCATTAATAAAGTTATAATAAGCAAATAAGGTTGGGGGTATGGGAGAAATCCAGTTTGCGACTTGGATTTACAGTAACCAGGTTTTTACAGTGCATATAAACATGTCTCCGATTACCTGCGTAATCTGGTTTCTACAGTGCATGAAAAGTAAACACACTGTAAGTTGCCATTGCCTGTTATACTGCACTCACAGAAACTAAACAGATGAACAACAGTTGGCACTTTATGCCTCTTTGTATAAAAGTGTCATATTTGATGGAGTACCTCTTGTCAGGCTGCATACAGACAGCTTTAACTATATACAATATACAATAGTAGGAGGCATTTGGGTGTTAGAGTCCTATAAACAATGCCAGAATTTATATAAACAAGAACTCAGGCTGTTAAAGACTGTGCTCTTCATACGAGAATTGATTGTGATTGCTACAATTATACTCCATGATTAAAGTGTTTGCATGCTTTTTGTGTTTAAAGTCAGAAATACAACAATAGCTGTTTGGTAAGGTTTGTGTAAAACCAATAAAAAAAACAACTCTTTTGTTATACTCCTGTTATTATGAAATGTTAATCAAACAAGTGTTCATTTTAATGTTCAAACAAATGTACACTATGCTTTTTATATAGTTTCCTGTAGAATTGTGAGCATCAGTATAGATTTATATGGGATAATGGAGCAGAGGAGTCTTTGTGTGGACTTGTTGACATGGATGAGCGGGAAAAGGGAAAGGGGTGGGCTCTGTCTCTCTCCCTCTCTACTCTCTCTTGGTGTTTTCATTTTTTTCGTCAGGGCTGTCTCTTCACGCTCAGTGTCACATCCTCATACCACACAGCGGTAAATTAATCAGAGATAATGTTCGCCTGATGGAGACCTTCCCCCAAAACACACCCTTCCCCTCTCTTTCTCCCCATCCCTCTCTCACTTCCCCCTTCTGTCTCTGTCATTTTTGTTTTTCTCTCCAAGACAATTTCCATTGCCAAGGAAAGACTCAACATAATGGTCATCCAACCACGCTTGTGACTTGTATTGATCATCTGACCACTAATGAGTGAGTCCGTCTGTCCTTTATCATCAACTATGAAGGTGCCAATGGGCAAGGCACTCACTCACTGCTTCTCCAGTGTGGCCGTACAGTGGCTTCAACCCTTAACAACTGTAATGGTACTGTAAATATGAAGACCAGCAATGCCGGAAAAAAAGACACAGTTCACTTTCTCTGGGCCAGTCGAGGTTAACAATTGTACAAATAGTGAATAAACTGGGGAGGGAGAGGAAGAATGAGAACGGGGGAGAGGGGGTGAGAGTAAAGGGGGGAGGGTGTAAGTAAAAGGCCTTTAGGTAAATGTTGAAGTGGCGGACAGATCCTTTGTCCTGCCTTGGGGCCGAGTGGGGCGATTGGACCCACTGATAGTCTTTTTATAATGCTCTCCATCAGCTCAATCTCTGGGGCTTTTATGAGCACCTTCAGCAAGCGCACACACTGTCACATGCACACTGACACACACACAGCTCCCACCCCACCCCACCACACCCCCTCCCCTCCCCTTAGAGGTGTAATTGGGAAAGAGGCCCCTTCCTCCAGTATGTGTATCACTCTCCTGGGAGCTGAGGGGCTGGAGGTGTGTATGGAAGTGTGGGTGTGTGTCCGTCTGCCTCTGCTATGCGTACCGCCAAGGTGTTTATAATCAAACTCAGCGGTGATAAAAGGGTGCTTGCGTGTGTTTATGTCTGTGTAGTTTATGGCACTTATTGGCAGGTTGTGTGTGTGTGTGTGTGTGTGTGTGTGTGTGTGTGTGTGTGTGTCCAGAGGGCAGGTGGCGAGGAAAGGAGCACTCTGGATTAACTCGTGCTGCTCTTACAACCCCCATTATCGCCACTACACTTGCTAGTAAACACTAACAAACACATAAACACACACACACGATGATGAGGTGAAAGGAAGCTGGAGGAGTGGGTTTCCCCAGTCCTTGAGGCACAACAGGGAAAACAGAGAAATGAGGAGATGGACAGAGGAGACCTTTTGGTTAGAGTTGATCGCTCCAACTCAGGCGTAGGTGGCATTTCATGAATCTGCATTTAGTTAAAAGATAATTTTCCACTATTGACCTGCTCTTAGGTTAGATTATTTGATGAAACAAATGACCAGCAAACAAGTACATTATTATAACTGCTTTAATGTGAACTAACTATGATAACTTGTTATAATTACTGTTACTGAGAAATATGCATGTATGAAATGCTTAGAAATGATCCTGAATAGGCATTTTATTACTACAAGTATTACAAGTGAATGTGATAATGATATTGTGATTATACAGTATTTAGTCTTGTCTACACAGGAGTTTCAACTGCGTTTTTCAGTCCATCTTGTGTGCGTCTGACAGAACAGATGCGCTTTAACTTTAATTATTAGTTGTGCAGACAGGTCAAATCATATTTTTAAGCTTCAAGTCTATTTTTTCTATGATTGACATTGTGTGTTGGGCTCTGAGTGCTGCCAAAATGTGCGTGACCTACACTCAATAAAGTGCCTGAAAGCAACCTGTGTAGACATTCATGGAGGACAGAAGGATTACTTTCACTAGGCAGACTGCATAGACACTTTGTTATACAGTAGTTAATCGAAATAAATTCTCCTTAAGTGATACCAAATGCATTTTGTGGAATGTAAGAGACACTTTTGTAATGAGTAAAACATGCTTTTTGTGGCTTACAGTGTATTTTGTGCATAAAATGCAGCATGTGACACCAGTCTTCTTGGCAATCTCCTTGATTGTTTATGGTAGTAGGTATGCTAATGTCCATGGATACCATTTGATATTCTGGGTCCCCAGTTAGCAGTTGTGACACAATAGATATCTATTGTAAATATCCATTGCTAATGTTTCTCATTCTCATTCATGTTAAATAATACACATGCAACATTTAAAATAATTTTGTTTCAAGGCACATACTTCAAATGTAGGTTTGATTTTGGAGCTCCATTTGAACCACAACTGTCTCGTTATTCAGTTAGTGAGTTCAGTAAGTTCCCCGAGTCCAAACTATGATGTAGGCCTGGGTACGCCGGCCACAGCACAAAATAAATCATGCTGTATCACACCAGGGAAAAGGGAAGAACGGAGACAGGGAGAAAGACATCCCCTGATGTTTGCTTTCCCAGCTACGCACTCCCAGGCTCTTCATTTACTCCTTTTCTGACAGAGAGCTCAGATACTTCATTCCTCTAGCCACTTGCTTTTGTTTACTCCAGCACTGCATCATATGGATGAACAGTGTTTAGCCAATATGAGAGAGAAATGGAGGTAGGGGATGGAGAAAGTCAGGTGAAAGAGAGGAGGGGGTAGAAGGACATAGGGAGCAAGAGAGAGAAAGAACAGAAAGGAGGAAAGAGGGATTGGGGGGTGGGGGGGGTGTTATTTACCAGCTAGCCACTCTAAAGGTCGTCTCGACTCTCATAGCTGCTGCCTTTGTTCGCATCAGTGGGCGACCCCATCACTGCTCATACTGACTCTCTCTCGCTCGCTCTCTTTCACACACATTCATATACATTCACGTGAAATGTAAACATCTCACAGAAAGTGACACATTTACTCACACACACTCGTGCACGATCATACACATGCGGCCACATGCACGCACATCAGGCCAAATGAGTAGCTTGGAGCATTGAGATCCTGTGTATTCCCTCTGCTCATTAGGGCATACAGCAACATCAATTCAGGGGAAGCCCATCACTCTGTGTGCGTGTTTTTATTTCTGTGTGTGTGTATATGAAGATGGCGTATCCCTGCTCCCACCTCCAACCCCTCTTTCTTCTTAACCCCCCCCCATAATCATCACGCTTTGCATTTTAAATGTCTTTCCATCATTACAGCTATTACATCCATTATGATCTTTAGAAATATGAGCATCTATTTTTGGAATAGTACCTCAGGGTTCTGGCTGTATCATTTAATTTATGTGAAGTTATTGTTCTTATGTGGTTGTTGTTTTTGTTTTTAAAGTATTTGGGGACTTTTTTGGTTTTAATAGATAAGATTCTAGAAAAAAAGAATGAACACCGACATCATAAACCCCTGGGCTATCAGGACATCCCATGTGGTTGGTTTTTCCATTTACTTTTTAATTATGTTTAATAGACAAGAGGTTATGTGACATACGGTACAATAGAGAAGTCACAGTCTCCTCATGCCTTTTTATTTTAATTTAATTTAATTTAAAAACGTACAACAGACTAAATCACCAGTATTAGGATTTATGTCATCCACGTCATGTTACGTGCAGTTTACTAACAACAGGTTACATCATTTATAAGTGCACAAGTTCCAGTCGCAAACAAATCGAAATGACAGCTTTTTAAAGCTGCTGATGTGCAGTTGCTGGGTGCACCTTAGCCTTAAAAGAGTAAACAACCTTGCATTTGTTCATGTTTCACAGTGTCTTTAAAGTTGTTTGTCAAGGTGCTTATTTGATTCAACGATACAGTAGATACGGCCCTGAGGAAAGCACGCTGAGATACAACAATAGCACATAGTCACAGGGGATAAGTTCAGTACATCAAGACATGAGATACATACAAAAAATAAATCAAAACATAACAGCCCATAAACAACTGGGCGTGTAATTATATGATGAGTATTTTATACATAAGTTGTAGCTTTGTGGGGACAAGAGGGGCCACTGGAGTCAGTATTGGGAGGTGGGGGGAAATATACCCAAACAATTACATCTGACAGTTTGAGGCGGAAGTGACTGAATGTGTAATTGGGGAAAAAAAAAAAAAAAAAGCACTGTCCACATGCTTCATGGAGGAAAAACTCCCTCATCTACCTCACTCACCCACATCTTTCTGCATCCAACAAACTCTGAATTGTTTTTGTTTACCAGCCCCTTAGTGCATTTTCCCCTGCCATTCTCCTAACCTGGTACTGTAATATTGGATTAAGGTGAACCCTGTTAGTGATGTGTGTATGTACTGTTTGTGTGTGTGTGTGTGTGTGTGTGTGTGTGTGTGTGTGTGTGTGTGTGTGTGTGTCTGGCCCAGAGGCTGGTACATAAGTGGGACCTCCAACCTATAGCACCGATCTAGGGCATAAGCACCAAGTGTGTGTGTGTGTGTGTGTGTGTGTGTGTGTGTGTGTGAGTGTTCACTGCAAGCCCAAAGGGGTAGGATGTATGTACGAACCCCAACTTATTGCACCAATCTAGGGCACACTACTGAAGCTTCTGTGTGTGTGTCAATCAAAAGGCATATTAAAAGGTAAAGTGCAGTGGAGAGAGCGGATAATCAGTTTCCCTCATCTCTGTCGCTCAAGGGGTTAACTCTGTCTTTATGGATGTGAAATGAGAAGAAATCAGGACTTATATACATCAACCTGACACACACACACACATTCACTCACTGGAGACCGGGTTCTCTACCCTGTGGCTCTGTTACTATATAAACACATACACACACACACACTACCTGAAGACTTAAGTCTTTCATACACTTAACCATCCCTGCATCTAAGCCATTAACGTGTTGCTACGTACAGTCTGGCTCGCCTTTGTCATGACATGTTTACCTTCAGTTTAAAGGTGATCCGTTCATGCAAAACAGGTTAACACAGTGTCATAAACAAAACAGTTCTGCATGCCTCTTTTTATGCCCTTCATTTTATTAGAAAAGTGAAAGGAGAAGTGGAAACTGATAAAAAAAATATTGACTAATTATATGGTACTGCTTAGCAAGCTGGGAGTCCATTCAGTAAACAGACCCACACTGCTGCTTAGCATTGGTAGCAGTAATTAAAATAAATAAATAATTGATCTAATTTCTAATTCTGTGTGCATGTGTTTGCGCTCTCAGTCTCCCAGCAGTGTAGTGTTTAGATGGATAACTAGGCTATAGAGCAACACAAAGGAGGGAGGCTGTGTTTTTTTTTTTCCAATGCTTACTGTGATACTGGAGATCTGCTTTACTCCAAGATAGAGGGAGAGAGATACTGAAAAGCACCTAAGTTAATGAATTGTACACTGAGAAAAAAAAATTGTGAAAATATGTGAGAGAGAGGCTGTGTGTATGAGCAGGTCAATGTCGACTTAGTTATCCATTTACAACATGAAACGTATCTCACCCACTCAAAGCAAAACATGGGTAGATGTGCAGACAAAGCCAAGCTCTGTTGATCTGAAAATAGTTCAGTGTAGCTACTGTACAACTGTTACGGTCTGTCTGCAGACACATGACGAAGTAACACACACATTACACACACACAGGGTCTTTGGCTCCACGTCCAGCTAATATACGCCACGCCCTGTTTTGCTCTTACCAGAGGGCGTTCACTGAGAAGTGTGTTTGTTGTTCAAAAACGGGAACTAGCAGACTCTGTTTCCATCTGCACGTACTGTCACTTACTCATGTGTAAAAATGTTTCTGCATATAGCTCTGTATCCTTTACCCGTGTGTGTGTGTGTTGGTGTTGTGTGAGAGAGAGGCAAACAACTTAAACATGTTAATGCGTAATCTGCTAATTAGCTGCTTGTAAATGCTGATGATTAATCACAGTGTGGCTCTCAGCAATAATTTGGTTGAGACTTAATGACTTTATCATCCACTCTATTCTATATGTGACCGGACGTATACATTCAATAAGCCATTCTCTGTACAGTGCATTATAGTAGATTGTGTGCAGGATTTTCTTGGCTTTTAAAGATGATGGTGGTGTGGTTGTGGGGTGCACACTGCACAGATGGTTTGTTCAGAGAACACAGATGGATCACAGACAAAAACGACAATTTGAACTGTAGAAGAAAAATAATGGGCAAAGACCCATACACTATTAGATATTTCACATTCCCCTCAAGAAAAACAAAAAAACACTTTGCTCTGCCTCTTGGTAGTTTATTAAGGAAAATCTGCCAATGCCTTGGTTTTATAATCTCTTCCGAATAGTCTGTGTTCTTTGGGTTTGATTGATATTATTCGTACAAAGCAATTTCTTGAACACAGCCCCTTTCCCCCCTTTTGATCTTGAAAGCTTTGAAAGTCAGCAACCACCCATAATGATGTCTTCATTGCCCTCACTTCACTAATGAAAGTGAACTCTAGCAGCTCCGCAACACAGGAATCTTCTGAGGGCCCGCTGTCTTTCTTAATTTCTAACGCATAAAGGACACCAAGAAGTCTGCTCATCCCATCTTCTATCTTTTATATTTAATATCATGCTGAGCCCGATTGTTAAAATTTACAGTAAGAGATACACTGTTAGAGCTTTGTATTTTCCAACCTTTTGGGGGTGCAGAAATTCATGCAAACATCTCTTCATTTCAAATTAATAGAAAACACAGAATTTTTCATCTTATTAGTAGCTGTTTTTCAAACTCAGTTGCTTTTCATGTTACAATACAATTTACTGTTTTGGAAAGAAATTAAATTGAAAGATTACTTTTTTTTATTACTGACTGCATTATCATGTCCATAGCAATGTCAACCAAACAACCAAGACTATCTTTATAAATGTGTCCAACATGAGACTTTTCAGTGCAAGATTAATGAGGGATTATCTAATACACAATTGCATTTTTGACTAAATGTGTCAAATACAAAGTAACACAAAATTCAAGGCATGCAATTATATAACTGAGGCAAATATTTGTTTGACTGTGGCATTGCTTTTGGGACTTGAAATCCCAGTCTGAGTCAGTATGCGGTCTTTATTATGAGGTTAAAGGGTAATTTCACCTTAAAAGAGAACTTATCATGCTCCAATTATGTCTGATAATGTAGTCCAGGCTTTTCATTACGATTATGTTTCTCCAAATCTAGAAACGAAAAAGTTATTAAGTTATTTTCAAATCCATTCTCCATACAGGGGATCACTTTTTGGATGATGATTTTGATCAATGGAGGGACACTGATCTGGGCTAAAGTTCATTGTAAAGCTTGAGGTTGTTTGGCACTTCTGCTCTAAGTCTGTGTCTGAGTCTGAGTCAAGGGAATGATGCCCGTGGCTCCTATTTCAAGGAACTGGCTGCCAGGCCAGTGCATATGTTGTTATGGCTAGGAAGATGACTTGGCCCTTTGATTATATATCTGTGTGTGTGTGTGTGTGTGTGTGTGTGTGTGTGTGTGTGTGTGTGTGTGTGTGTGTGTTTGTGGCTTCTAGAGCAGATGTTCAGTTCAGAAACACTGAAACCAGTATATATGTGTGTTTGTATGTGGGCATATGGTTGATAGAGTAACAGATTTAGATTTTAATAACCCGTGCCATCTTAACTTCCAAATGTTATTTGAAAGTAAAATGAAAAAAGAACCCAATTTAATTGATAATTCAATAATAAAACAATTATAGAAAACACAAAACAGTAGGTAATATGTTGAATAGAGGTTCCTTATTTATGGCAAACAATATGATCTTAAATAATAATAATATTTATTAATAATAAATAGATAAATGCATGTAATTAATTGATTAATTGAGCAGCCATATGAGGCTGTACTTGCTTTGAGCTAAGTGCTAAAATCAGCATGCTAAAATGCTCACAAAGTTGACATGCTGATGTCTAGGAGGTGTAATGGTACAACGATCACCATCTTAGTTTAGTTTTTTAACATGCTAACATTTGCTAATTAGCACTATTATAAATCGTCCTGGGACGTTTCTGTATCAGATTTGATGGCAATCCATCAGAGAGTTGATGTGCCAGTTTGCTCAAAACCAGAGATGTCAATCTTGTGTTGGCACTACAGGAAAAGTCGGGGGATCACCAAAGTCAATAGGGTTCATCCTGTGGGCACGTTGGATATCTGTACCAGATGTCATGCAGTGCATCCAATAGTTGCTGAGACATTTCACTCCATAAAACCAAAAAGGTCAAAATCATTTATTGGTTGTACCAATAACCCGACATTGGCATCCCTAAAGCCATGCCGCTATGTGGCTAAAAATCAGTTTTGAACACTTGCATCACAGACGAAGGCACCAGATTTGCTAGCAGTGCATGATCACCATCTAGCACCAGTATATACACCAACTTCAGGCAGTTTGTGCTTCTATTCTCTGTGTATAAACAAGGAGGCTATTAAAACCAACAGACAACACCGAAGCAAGATTATTTATTTTGGACATCACCACAGTGTGCAGTAAAACTCCTATTGCGTCCATAAAAATGGATCCTTCTCATTACACATGTGCTCGGCTCTACATAAGGCAAATGTCGGCCTGCAGCTGTCGGCAGCACCTGTCCAAACCTCACATACTGTACACCCTCATGTGTGTCATAGGTATAGGCCTAGATTTCACACGTACACACGTCTTCACAGGAAATTGTGAAGAAACTCACAACACCATGCTGTAATATGCCCCTTTGTATATTTCTCAGGTTTTATTGAAGTGCTGTTTTCGGGATGTGTGTTTTCCAACAAAGAACGGTTATCTGTAACATCTCTAGAGCCTGAATGATGCACAAAGATGTCAAAGAAAATTCCTGTGTGTCCCTTCATACACATCTGCCAATCAAAAGCTATGCCCTTCATGCATGTTAGCCTTGTGTCATATGCAGATTCCTTTTGTGGTTTTGATGTTACGTGTGTGTGTGTGTGTGTGTGTGTGTGTGTGTGTGTGTGTGTGAGGGAGAGAGGAAGAGATCAGATAAGCACATGGGAGAAGAGGAGCTTTCTGATTTATAGGAGCTTACTGAGGAGGAAATAGGCGTCATAGTCCAGTGGCTGTAATAAACGAGTAGACCTCCCTGCACTGCTCAGCATCAAAGAGTCAGGCCAACCCCAACACGCACACACACACACACACACACACACACACACACCTATACACATGAACACACAGTCGCACACACACCCACACTCCTTGTTGCTGTCTCACTAACTTCGCTCACAGTGTGATTCGCAGCAACAAAAGTCGCAGAAGTCTCAAAATCTGGGAGGGTAAAGTGAGCGAGGGTGAGAGAGACAGTTTTAAGTGAGTCCAGCAGGGGTGAAGGGAGGAAGAGGAGTGGAGTATAGACAGAAGAGTGTAGGAGTCGGGGGTGTGCCTGGCAGCGCTGGCCTTTGTTTCAGGGGAATTCCTGTAATCCACCACACCTTTCAGCTTCCCTCATTAGAACTGATTGATTTAGTTTTTCGGTGGCATAGAAACTAGTGCTGAAAGGGATGTTTGCGTGTGTGAAGATTGACCTTGGCCCATTTAGTCTGAATTCCTTTGGAGAGGGGGTTTGTTAAAAAGATTACACATTTTAAACGGTGTATTGCACAGTGGCTACATGTGAAACATCAAATCTGTTCTGTATCTGAACTTGTGAAGAATGTGACCTGTGATAATTTTGTTGACTCTGGTCAGAAGTTTTCCCCTTATTATCTTTAAGTGGAGGGAAGTTTAGTTGAATGTCTGCAGCCAAATGTTGTTCCAGGATAAGTAGTATATAAATATTTGTTTCAATGGCAAGATTTATACTGCAGTTTCACTTAAAGATTCCCTTGGCTTCATTCTAGGAAATCTTTAAATTCGTTTTTTCAGCATCCTCATGCACTTTATCCGTCTGGATCATCAAACTAAACATAGAAATGTGATAAAAAAAGAAAAAGAAAACATAAACCAGACCCACATTTCATTGGATCACATCTACCTGTCAAACTATGATGGTCAGGGTAACTTGAACCCCTGTTATTGTCTCTCCCTGCCCTGTGTTTTACTTGAAACTGGACACTGCCTGTCCTCTACAATGGTGGAGACTGGGCGTCAAACACACACACCCTCACCCTGCCTCCCTCCTGTCTTACTTGTTCCCATGCAGGCCCTTTGTTTTGCTCAATTCACTTGTGGTACCTAAAAAAAGGAGCTGGCACATCTGTCCAGGGAAGTACAACAAGTTTCAGCACACGCCTCACACACACACACACACACACACAGCCCACTGGCCGGTTGGCAAACAGCCATATCTCTCACCAAACTCATCAGAACCCCTGAAGAGGGAGCTGTTGTTTTACTTGTATCTCCATACCCTCACAAGGATGAATCCCAACTCATCTATGATTCTAGATTGAACTCCTTTAGTTTGTAATTTCTATGTTGAACCTGTGTTCGTGATTTTCTCAATAGCCAACATTTTCCAACCATTTTCATCTACTTGCTCATTACCTCGTTTGTTTGTTTGTTTCCCTCATAATGTAAATGTTTAAGTTTATTATGTGAATGCAGTTTAAATACAGAGGGCGTAGAGTGTATTGTCTTACTTGAATGGATTGTCTTTAGAGCTGACACCAACAGTTGATGACCATCAGATGTGAATATTTGCTGTTTTTCATTGTCTATGTGATGGATAACAGAACCTCTTCCAGTTTTCGACTGTTGGTGGAACAAAATGTGTCATTAGAAGATGTCACCTTGGCCTCTGGGAAGTTGTGCTGGGCATTTTTTACAGATTTCTAACATTTTACAGACCGAAACCAGTCATCAATTAATCGAGAAAATAATAGGCAGATTAATCAACAATGAAAAAACTCATTAGTTTCAGCTGTAATTGTTTTACTTTTTGTATTTGTCTCCTGGTTTGTAATTAAAAAAATATATTTTCCCAATTGCCAATTGTAAATATGGAGGAAAGAAAGGAATAAAAACAACATGCAACATTATAACTTGTCTAGTACCCTCAAAAAAAGGTGTTGCACTGTATGTACCTGTGAAATTATCTCCTAATGAGAGTTGTCTAGTGGACAGTGATATCTGTTTGCATTTTTGAATAAATATGCTTAGATGGTTGAAATTCCTTGTTATTGGCAGGTAGAATGCAGATAATTCACACTGTATTGTGATGCTACCTGAACAGAATATATATCCATTAAACAGTCAATGGCCTTCTTTCAGGCCATTTAAAGGTATTAGCAACATAAATAGCATCTGCAGTAATATGTTCTTTGACCCCTGAGGACAAACACATTTCCATTTATGAATAAGTAGCAGCAAGATAAAATTGCATGGATCTATTTCATGTCATCTGCATTAGTAAACAAGCTCTTAACTTTCTCACTGTACATCCATGATATTGTTCCTTTTAAGAAGCCTCAGGGATCAGATATTGGAGGATGTTTTATTGCAATTTAGTGAAGTAAGAATATTAAAACACACACACACACTTTGGCACATACAGCGAGAGACAAACACGCCAACATATGAGACTCATTTATCAGAATTCACTTACCAATCCATTAACCATCCCACCATGTCTCCTGTGTCACATGTATCATATATTTTAACATGTCTCTCGCTAACACACACACATACTTGCTCTGTGTGTGTGTGTGTGTGTGTGTGTGTGTGTGTTAATTATAACCATAATAAGCACTTACACAACTAAGTTTGATAAGACCACTAATGGCAAATGCGATTTGGGAAATTCCCCTTCCCGCTCTCCCTGTCATACATCACATCTTAATTATTAGTCGTCCTAATGTGTTTTTCTGAGATTTACTCTTTCATAATTCAAGATAGACAAAGCGCCCAGTAATTATTGTCTGTCACTGTTGCCATAGAGATAATATCTACAGTCACATGATGGCCTCCCAAGGTGACCAGGAAGTGGTTTTACGGCAACATACGGTGGGGGGTTACTGGTAACAGTGGCAGTTCTGTGTGCGGCTTCATTTCTTGATTTAGTAGAGGTAGAGGCTGTAATGACATCATATTCAACAATGGAAAGGGTAATAAATTAGACATCAGCTAATGGAGGCTGAGGCTCTTTGTTAGCTAACGCTTTCCTCTCCTCTTCCCTTCTTTTCTCTTCTCACAGGAAAAAACAATCTCTCCGTTTTGCCTGTGAAGTAAATTCACCTTTAATAGCGCTCACATTGATGTTGAAACAGTAATTAATTCACAAGAAAATTATTGGGAAGATGTTAACTTTTAAGAGTCCGCCATGGCTTTAACTGTAGTGCGAAGTTATAGTGATCTTGTGCACTAATTGCTCCATGGCTCTGATCATATAAATACATATTATAATGTATGAATGTTTTGCTATTTTATATTATGATAATAATTCTGTGGTCTAGTATATATTATTTCTATTAACGTTATCTAGTTTGTATTAGATCACTGTTATGTTACAGATTAATCAAAATTATAAAGATAGTTAAATTCAATCTGTTTATTTGTTGTGTATTGCCATGTTGTTTTTTTATAGATTTAGGGTCAATTGTAGCCTTTATTTTATTTTACATAAATCTTTAAAAAACATTATTATATATAAAACATATAAATCAAAGCTCATTGGCTTTGTGTTTGTGAAAATTGACTGGTGCATTAAATGTGTTTTATTCATTTAAATGAAACTGACACATCCCGAAAAATAATTCCGAAATCCTCCAAAAGTCTGTTCTCGTTAAGAAAAGAACTTTGGAAATCCCCTTTTGCTCAGGCCGTCAGCCCTCACTGAGCACTAGCAGCCAAATAGAGGCCTTACTGACAGCATCTGGAGAAACACACAGTTTCACTATGGTCAACAACACCATCTCAGGTTTGTGTATGTATGTAAACGTATGTAAATAAAAATAAAGCAGCATTGTGGTAAAAATATGTATATATAAAAATAGTAATACAACTGCCAAAACAGT
Organism: Lateolabrax maculatus; assembly: GCA_031216445.1. NCBI lineage: Eukaryota > Metazoa > Chordata > Actinopteri > Acropomatiformes > Lateolabracidae > Lateolabrax > Lateolabrax maculatus. The sequence continues at coordinate 11,551,015 of CM062218.1, forward strand.
AAAAGCTGGTCTGCTTCCATGTGCTTTATTTTCTACAGCCTTTGTTAGCTATTATGGAAAAGCTATACTTTGGGGATCAACACATAGACATGACTAGATTTAAAGTGAGTTAGACAAAACGTGATCCATAATGAGTGTCCTTATAGTCCTTTTAGAGTCAGAAATGTCTCATATAAACCAAATTATCGGTGTTAGTTTGGTACATCTGGATTTTGGGACTTTCTTTCTATTTTTTTCTAGATTTGCTTAAGCTCGGTCAACTTGGGGAGCATGTGTGCCTTAAAGCCATTCTAAAAATAAACGTCGGGACAAGAGTCATGTCTGGGCTTTGACTGAGCCACTCAACAAGTTGAACACTGTTGTTCTTCTGCCTCTCCGCTGTTGGTTTTGGTTGTACAGTATGCTTTGGGTGTTGTCCTGGTGAAGTGTAAATTGTTGCCCCAGTTAAAGGGGCAGTGGAACATGTCTCCTGTCTTTATCAGTCCCCCAGTCTCCCACCATGCTTTACAGTACAGTGGGATGTTGCACCAGACAGTCAACTGCAACATGACTGAGGAGCCTCAGTATTGATTTAATTAGGTCCTCTTTGATTTTAACCTTTTGCATGTGTTTGCATGCTGTCATAGGTTGTTTTTTAACCAAAGCCTTCTTGTGACAGACACCGTGGTCTTTGGCCTTGTGGTTGCTTTCCTGGCCAGTTTCCTGTTTTTTTTTTTATATTATTTTATTGTTTTTTATTTAATTATATTTAAGCTGAGGTGTCTTTGAATTGGAAAAACACAGTTGGGGGAGTTCCTAGATAGATTCAGTCCCACATATTTAATCTCAGTGGGCGTTTATATTTAGTGCATTCAATGCTTTATTTGCACGAATGTTTTTTGCTGTGCACATTTATAAGAAACAATCAGCCATTGTCCAGTGCAGTTGTGTATTCTTATTCTTATATTCCCTGTTCCCTCTCCCTTCTTTGCTGTTGTTCATGAAGGGGAGTCATACAGCTCAGGGTAATTGTAAATTTTAACTCAAGTTAAAACAATACCAGCGGCAAGTGTTTGCCTTAACGTGACCAGTGTAACCAGTAGATGAGTGATTAGTAAAGAGTGCAGATGTAAGTGCTGATGCAGGAGAATAAATGTCATCTCACATTTGTTGTATAACTTGTACAATCCTCCGTCCTCTCACTGCTAAGTGGGCCTTTATTTGTTGTTTGACAGGTATTAGGAAAGTAAAGGATGGGTTGTTTATTTCAACAGTTTGTTGCCAGTACTGGATGTATACTAATTAAGACACAGAATAACTTACCATTTGATCTCAGTTGATATATGTCATGGCAGCAGGAGATTTCATCATTGTAATAGAACTGACTTTGATCATTTGGCTTCCACACACCATCAAAGCCCATGAACAAAACACACTCGGCTTGTTACGCTAATAGTGAGCATGTACCATACAGTAGGTATGCTGTCGGTAATAAAGCTATTGGAATCTCTTTGATCACAGGGATTGCCTCTCTCTGTAGAATACATGTGAAAAGATTAAGACACCTGTCTTCTGTGCGTTTACTGCGTGTCAATTAGAAGAGACAAATACTTGTGTTGTGTGTGGTTATAGTCCATCATATGGATGGGCTAGTGTGTGTACTGTACAGCACTGAGCTTATGTTGATAATACAGGCTTTAGGCATCGAATACAAGACCCACATAAGTCTAGTTTAGTTATACCTTTATTATTTTATTTTGTACATTAGCATTTCAGCTGTTGGCTGTTGATTTTTCTAATGGTGGATTGCATCAGTCGCCCACAAAGGACAAAAAAATAAAAGTTAAATGTAATTAGCAGCTTATGTTGCAGTCACTACAGCAGAATACAAATGAGTGAGTAAGACCAGGAGGTCTGATTTTTCTCAGAAAACATCTGGCAGAGGGAAATGAAGACACACACTCAGTTTGTTCTTGAGACACACATTTCATGTCCAACTTTACAAATTGGTATATGTGTGTATGATGTGTGCATTGTGGGACTCAAGGACTTACTGAGTTTTTCTCAATGTGTGTTGATATATTGGGAGCAGAGGATGCTCAGTAAAATTCTTTTCTTTTTCGGTTGTGTTTCCACAGACGGTCAGAGGAAGAAGTGGACATGGACAAGGTGACAGCTGCCATGGTGCTAACAAGTCTCTCCACCAGCCCGCTGGTCAGGAGTCCACCTGTCAAAGTTAACGGTGAGTATCACAACTATTAAACAGCTGATTAAGTGGGGAAGTCCTTTTGACAAACTCAGTATGCTTTAAATATGCTTCACAGCTTTAATTTAATCTTTGGCTTTGATGTATTATTCTCTCCCACCTATTTTTAATAAAGAAGAATTTTTATGGAAAATAAACATGCAGAAAAAAGTAGCCCAGCCTTAGTCCGTAATTTGTGTGTTCTTCTATACACTGACTTTTCATCCCCTCACAGCTGTTATGTTGTGAATGCACAAGGAAGCTTAGGCTGATAAATTACCGCCACCTGCTGTGCTTTAGGACTCTCTCATCATTGAGTTGAGTCTGGATCTCTGCCACTCGACGCGGTGGCGGAAATCCAAAGTGCCCCGTAACTGCAATCACATGCAACCACTTAGATAGTCAGTTCAACCAACCGACTGCCCATTCAACTGAGCAGACATGCAGCCAACCCTCCAACCACCATGCACATGTTATCACAGTCACACATACACATCTGGTCAGATGTTAAATGTGCATCACATACATCATGCACACACGCACAAAGTAGATTTTAAATACCAACGGTACAGTTTTATCTTAATGAAGTCATACAGATGTCACACCCATGAACAAATGTTGGACATCATACAATGTGCATTTACATCGCTACACACAGTAGGTTATCTTGCATAGTGCACACTTAGAGACTCTAGTCAAGCCAAGCACCATGGTGGACGTTTGTTTATCATAATCTGCCACATGCCATGGAATTAGTTCTAAATATCATTAAAGGGTGTTTTCTTATCTTTATTTTATCTTGATATTATTAGCACTTCATTCAATCATAATATTTACTTTCTCTTTTATGTGAAACATACAGTAGTAAAGAAGCAAGATTGAGAGGAGAGACACTCCACTAAGTAGCAGCTTCATTAAACCAAACATTTTATGTAGATGTCCAATCAGTGGTGATGGTAAATGTAGTAGAGACAACCAATCAGAGCAACGAAATGCTGATGGTACGATTGCCGTAGAGCATGATCTACGGCACTGGGTACAGCCTGTCAAAAGTACGGTGAACACATTTCTTATCAACATAAAGTTTAAGTGCAGTTGTTTGTTCTTCTTTTAGAGTAAATTTACCATCCAGTCCACTTAATATTGCCGCTGTGGGCAGCACCATCTTGGATATTTACAAAGATGCCTGAACGGCGCTCCTCTCAGTCAGTCATATTATTAAACCCGCCTCATGCTAGATTAAACGCTTGTGATTGGCTCGCCTGATACTAGTACCAAGGAAATCCGTTTGAATGGGAGAGGGTCCAGACGTATCTGCCAGAGCAAATAAAACATGAGCTTGCAGATTGTTCTGGTTCCCAGGCTAATATTGACCATGAAAGCACAGCAGTGCCTACATGTGGCAGGATGCATTGCACCCAAGCTTGTGTGATACAATCGGTATCGGCCAATTGTATACACACAAAAAAAAACTAGCTTTTTGTTTTGTTTTGTTATAGTAGCTGGTATAACAGTTAGATGTAAAAATACTCTGGCTGTACACGCTGTTTTTTCCCGCTGCCTCTCTCAGCTACTACCAGATGTAACTCGTTCTTCAGAGACAGACCATTAAATTGGCCAAAGTATTTAGCATCATCGATCGATCGCATATTTTTATGCAAATTCAGCCGATAACAATCAGCAGCCGATCAATCTCGGCATCGATCTTCTGATCTGCTGGATTTCTTCAGCCGTATATACTCGTGTATCCTCGTCCACAACATCCTCTGCACTAATTTTGAGAAGTTTTGAGAAGCCATTTTTGCTGTAGGAAACTTGTACTTAGTTTGCAGTACAAGCAAAGAGAGCAAGGACGTTTTTTGTTTTGTTTAGTTTTTTGCGGAATCTAGAGCCTTAAAGTTAATTCCTTAAATAGCCAGTAGTTCTTCTTCACCCTCAACTACGTCACTGTACAAGTCAAATGATGGCACTGGTGCTGGTAGAACAACAGATTTTGCAGCTGTGCCCCAGACACATAAAGAACAACAACATGTTTTTTACACCATATCCCTAACTTGAACTTGGTTGAAAATCTGCAAAATTTCCCCTTAACTCAAACTCTCACTCAAAACACACATACTTTCTTTCTATTTTTTTCACACTGCAGAGTTTTCCCCAGCCTTAACCTTCACAAAGTAAAATGCTTTTTGTTGCTGATATTCAAAAGAAAAGTTTCTTTGATCTAAAAGAACAAGACCTTGCAAGTGTCTCAGCGGAATCACAGAACAACAAAGTAATCTCTATTTTCTTGTGACACCGTGAGCAGTAGTGCTGGGAGACTCTTGTGTGAAGTGTAAATAAAGCTGTCTGAACTTAATTGAATGTTTTGATCTCCTATCTGTGACAGAGAAACACTTACATGTTTTGCTGTGGTTGTATCATCTACAAATATGACTGAAGAAGTTGGATTTAACGTAAGATTTACTCAGATGTTTAACTTTTCTTCCTCCCATCACCTTCCTCTCCCCTATGCTCTCCTTCTATCTTCCCTCCCTTCCATCCCTTTACCTCTCCTCTTTCTGTCCACCTCCATCTTCTTAGAAGGTCTGAGTGGTTCGTGGAAAGACAACGGCTCCGCTGGCCCCTTCACCCCGTCTAGCAACAGCTCTTCGGGGGGCTACTGGAGCTGGTCTGCCCCCAGTGACCAGTCCAACCCTTCTACACCTTCTCCACCGCTCTCTGCCGACAGCTTCAAGCCCTTCCGTGTGCCCAGTCTGGGCGGTGTGGGACCTGGCCCTGCGGGGCCTGAAGACCCCAGCCTGGAGGAGCAGGACGGCAGTAGTCTGCTCTTTGATGAGCCCATCCCTCGCAAGCGCAAGGTGAATACTGTAAACAACATCTCAGTTAAAAGGCTAAAAAGATTTGTTGTGAGGTATGAAAAAGGCAGTGAGAGTAATGGTTCAGTGTGCATAGAAGGCCGAAGTGGAGCAAAAAAAAAAAAAGATGGATTTTTAACCTAAGCTATCTTAGTATAGAATAGCTTTCAAAATAATAAACCCTTCAAAGAGTTATTTTTAAAAGCCATTTTCTCTCAATGTGCAGGTTTCGATTTAACAAGAAAGGTACCACCTCAATCGTCACTGTTTCTAGGAAATGAAAATTGTTTCCTGTGAAAATGTGACCTTAGGTTTAGAAACAGTCACAACAGTGCTTTATTTCAGTGTGGAGCTGTCTCAGAGTCACATATTAAAAAGGTTTAAAAGAGAACGGCAGAAGTTCTCCTGAAAACAGGCTGATCTTTCAACAAGAAAAGGGTCAGGAGCTTGTCTTTGATACGCTGTCAGATACATGAGCTGATTCCCGCCTTCAACACCCTGATACTTACAGCTGAGGTTACTGATGTATCTTAGACTGATTGGCAGAGATGAAAATGGGACAAGAAAGGACATGCAGCCTTTTGCTCCGGTGGTAGTTTTGTCTTTGCTGCCCAGATGCTATGAGCACACACACACACACAAACACACTGTTTCTTTCTCACTCATCATTTCGACTCGTCTCATTTCTACACACCACTGACAGCTCATCACATCCACTGCTCAGTGTCACTCATTATTTTTTCAGATGTATATTGCTTTATCTCTCTCTCTCCTTATCAGCACTCCTACTTGCTAGTTTGTCATTCGTTGTCCGTATCATCCATCTATCCCTCCTTTCACTCTCTCTCCCCCTTTTTTCCCCACTTCCTCTCATGCTCTATATGTGTGTTTCTCCCTAGCCATTTGTCCTTCATAAATACTTCTCAGCCTTCACATGCAGGTCCTCCACAACATCAGTAATGATTTTAATACCTGCTAGAGCAAACATAAAGATCCTTCTGGCATTGTGTCCCCTCTCAAAATCAATATATGACTCTCGGGTGCGCTCCACATAAGCACACTGCACTGTATTAATTGGGGACTTATCACAAAGCAGTGCATCGAGATGGTGAGAGACGTTTAGATGTGGAAAAGATGATGAGCAAGGAGGGAAAGGAAGAGAAAGGAAGGTTATAGATGAAGTATTAAAGGGGGACTTTAACAGGAATTTCTGGAAAAAGTAAGAGATTGTATAAAAATGTTGTTGACTTACTTAAACACACACATGCTGTATGTGCAATGCCAAGGTTTCACGTATGTATAATTATCTACATGCTTCTCTTGTGCTCTTGCTTCTCTTTTGGCAAGACAATATCGTTTGGAGCTCACCATTTAATTAACTGTGAAATTTTTCTTTAAAGGGAATAACACACACACTCACACACACACACACACACACACTAACACAGAACAGGCTTTTGTTACTCAAAGACAAAACAATGCACAGAGGACAGATGATTGCTATGTGTGCCTGCATTTCTGAAAGGAGTAGTAAAATAAAAAAAAAAAAAAAAACAACATCTTGTCAAAATTAAATCAGCTCCCTAAACAATAGTTTGATAGACAGGCCTATAAGAACATTTATAATGGCTCAGAGCGGGGAAGCAGGAGGGCATAGAGAAAACTCCCAGGGCTTTTTCTCTCCATGAAAAACAATGTGCAGTCCCTCTAGGAGGTCAGTGGTGTAATTAAAGTAGATGGATAAAAGATACAGGAGCCTCACTAGCTCACAACCAGAGACAAATGTATTGTTATTCAGCCTCACTCATCTCCTAGATGTGTGTTCAGAATCGCTCCATAAAAAGATGTTGCAGTAAAGCCGTGTGTCCATTTAGCATGATCAAACTATAACAAAGATGAAGGAGTGTATAGTGTGAAGTAGTTTAATCCCTTTGTTGTCAGTATACAGTAAACGTACTGTATACTTACTTAAAAACTTTTTACTGTTTGACAGCACTGGCAATGTGACACAACAAACATTTTTTTTAATAGCAGAACCCTCTCCCTTCATTTGCTGTCGACTTTCTACTGTGCTTTGAAAAATACTTGGAAAGGAAACATAGAGATGTACCCAAAATCTAGTCTTTACACGTGGCAGTGATTCATGTGTTTCTGTAGTAAACAAAGTCTTTGAGATCAAAAGGGCATGAAACACCAAGATCGTATGACGCACAGCAACTCCTCAGGATATGTCACCTTGCGGTTTCCCAGTGATTTTGCATTTCAACTTTCTAGTAAATCAGTAATTTTATCACTTTCACTTCCCAGGTCAGCACATCCTGGCTTCTGTACCTCACCAACTACTTCTGTCTGTATGACACATTTGTGTCTGCTGTGGCCGTCAGTTGGTGCACATCAAATAAATGCTCAGCAATGCCGTTGATGTGCGTTGCAATGCTGTAGTTTCCAGCAAATAGAGAGATACTTACATTAACTGTAAATCTAAAGTAGTTTTTATTTCATCAAATAGACATTAACATGCGAGTTAAATTATAAAATCTGTAATAACCATAGATTTCATTGCTCCTACTGGTGCAGCCTAGTTTTTTATTTCTGTCCAGTCTTGGAGCGACTTTACTGATGCAGCTTCATTAAAAAACAATAACAATAATATAAAAAAATAATTAAAAAAAATTCTTAACTGACCGCTTATAAACTTTCAGTGGGTGAGAAAAAGAGCCTCAGTTAAATTGAGAAATCAATATGCTTGTACTGTACCAACACTGGAGGGATATACCTGATGCATCTCACCTTCTGTAATATAGAAAAATGTACCGAATGAGGGAGTGAGTTTTTTGCATATATCATGACACAACAGCTCAGGCAGTTTATCTGCACACTTTTGTGGTATCTGTTATGGTGGTGGCTCATAAGAAAGGTCACATCGTCAATGGGGAGACATTTAATTGCTTGTCATTTACTCTGTGACTATAGACGAGTGCTGTTTTAAAGTCAGTATGAGAGCATTAACCAAACCATTAATGAGCTCCTGTGTTTTCTGACTGTTGCTGTTGTACTTTGTGTGTTTCCTGCAGAACTCCATGAAGGTGATGTTCAAGTGCCTGTGGAAAAACTGTGGCAAGGTGCTGAGTACCGCTGCTGGCATCCAGAGACACATCCGCACCATCCACCTGGGGTTAGACACCCGCACACACATGCACACTGCACACCTTTTCCACTCAGAGCTTTCAAAACATATTTGTCTCTTCCTCTCTGAACCCTCCAACCAGCGTCATTGTCAAAACAGCAGATTAGCAGCTGATGGATCGCCATGGTAACACTTACTGTACCGCTCTGGGTGCGAGGGCGGAGGTGACGGGTGAAAGGAAAATGAGCGAAGCAGAGGACAATGATATCGAATGAATCACACATTTATAATGACATTCAATTAAACTGAGGCCACTCTGTCCCAAACTGATTAACTGCAGATGATGGTGTTTAGTTGGATGGAGGGATGACATTAATGTTGTAGAGGGGCAGGGGTCGTGTGTGATTGCCTTGACACTGTACATGTAGAGTAATTAGCATTCATAGGGACATTTGTCCTTATTTTCCTTAACATGTCTCCGTCCTTCCTTGCTCTCCATCACCCCTCACTGTTTGTATCCTCTGTTTTTAGGCGTAACTGTGACTCGGACTGCAGTGATGGTGAGGAGGACTTTTACTACACGGAGATCAAGCTCAACACGGACTCGGTGGCCGACGGGCTGAGCAGCCTGTCCCCCGTGTCCCCGTCCGTCCTCTCTCCCCCTCCTCCACCCCCCTCTCCTCTCCCTCTTCTCAGCCAGCTGTCGGACCCCCACAGACCTCCACAGTGCTCTGACACCAAGGAGCCTCACGCTGGCGGCACCACTCCGCTCAGCCGCTCTGCGCCCAGCGCACTCTACCTCATCCACACGGACCACGCCTACCAGGTAAACACGCACTCACACAGGCAAGATCAAGATCAATGTGCAGCACACACAGTCAAACTCGACAGGAAGATAAAGGGTCGATGCACTCTCTGGATCAATATACACACCACAACACACTTATCAGGCTACACACAAAATGCACATATTTTGTCTCACACACTACCATCAGGGTCCTCATTATCCAGATTATGTGTAATAGTGTTTACTAAAAAACTAATGATGTCACAGCGACTTGTGGTCCCCTTGTTTCCCGTTAGCAGCTGTTCTAACAATTATGGTATATCGGCAAAACAGCAGGAGGTTTAAACAATTAATTGGTGGAATAATGACACAATCCAACAATTTTAACCAGAATTTTGATAATATTAATCTGTCAGTCTGACATACAATAAAAAATAAGCCGAAGTGCTACAATTTAAAACCGAGGCAGACGGTACAGCAAACCAAGCAGCAGTTAAAACACATGGAAAGGTACAACGAGACTTAGAAGTGACTTTGGGAATGAAAAATGCTTTAGGGAGCCAATAGAAATACTCCTGTCCCATTGGGTAGAAATACTACCATTTTGACCTTTGATCTCTGCCCTCAGGCCACGGCTCCAGTCTCCATCCCGTCCAGCAGCAGTAACTCAGCCGGCTCAGCCTCCACCAGCTTCACTCCCACCAACAGCTCCAGCTTCAGCATCTCCTGGCAGTCGCCGCCGGTCACTTTCACCGGGACAACAGTGAGGAAACTTTAATGCACGTGCACGTGCAGGACTTATGCACTAATTCTCAGCCACATACACAGTTCCGTTTAGGTTCTTATAATCACAAATCTGCCCTCTTCAGGTGTCCCCCAGTAAAAGCCAGGGTTTTGGGGAACAGCGCTCCCAGACCATTGCCGTCCTCTCGTCCCCTCCCAGAGCCACCACTGCCCTCAGGTACTGCACCCTCACTGCTCGCAGAGTCTTATCCGACATTTCCTTTAACCTCGTGTGGTTAAAGATGAAAAATTTAATATTGACTCACAAATCAGCTACATAACTCTTAATGAAAAATAAGTCATTATTGGTCTATTCAGCCACTGATTTGCCTAAGGAACCAAGCTGTTTTAGATTGTATAATTTATGTGGTGTCTTCTATTTGCCGCAAAATAGAAGCTAAGTAGCTAAATATGAAGCTACAGTCAGCAGCCGGTTAGCGTAGCTTAGCCGAATGACTGGAAACCGAGGGAAAGAGCTAGCCTGGCTCCGTCCAAAGGTATTGATCTGCTCTTCTAACTCTCGGCAAGAAGCAAATAAGCATATTTCCCATATTTTCTAAAGAGTCTAAAGTGTCTGAGCTCATGAGGAACAAGTTTATTTAGATCTGTTTTAATGGAATCTCTAACACATGTTTTTGCTGTGTTGGAATGTTTTTTTTTTGTACCACAGGTTTAGTGTATTATGTCCAACCCCGATTGATGCAAGTTCTCATGATATTGTTAATAGTTAAAACAGATAATCATTTATAGTCTTCTACATCATGACCGTTTCATCTGTTATTCTCCATTTCTCCTCCCCAGTCGGAAGGTGCGTGGTGAAGGGAAGAAGTGCCGTAAGGTGTACGGGATGGAGAACCGCGACATGTGGTGCACCGCCTGCCGCTGGAAAAAGGCCTGCCAGAGATTCACCGACTGAGCGTTTCCCCGCCAACGTCACGGCGCACCACGCCAACAGGCACTGCTGCCTTTCGCCAGAGAAAGGGGGGAGGGGCATCATTTTGCATGCATTTGGTTTTCTTCTGCTAAAAAATCGCAACTGTCCATCAGGCTCCAGCTCTGCCCCTGGTGTTGCCCCCTCCCCTCCCCCCTCACCTCCACTGAACCATTCTAGCTGTGGAAGGAACCAAAGGACAGCGGAGTCAACTTTTAGATTGCCGTCCAGGATTCCCAGTACTGCCTCGCCATTTCCATCATTCCCAGTTTTGGGAAACCCCAGTGCAGCTAAACAGTGTAAAGAAAAATAGATCTAAAGATTTCTCCTGTTTTTTATGTTGGGTTCAGTGTTGCATCTTTCTATGTTTCGTAAAGCTCTGGTTTTTAAATGAAAAGTCTAGTCAAAGAGGGGGTCCAGAAAAAAGGCCAAAAGCTTTTTTGTGTTTTGTCAAAAGAAAAAAAAACTTTTTTATCCAAAAGAAGAATGGGCCTCTTTGCTGCAGTTTTTGAAGGACATTATGAAAAAGCATGGAGGTGAAGCTCGCAGTTTTCGTTCTTCCTTCAACTTGTTCATCTCTTGTTTTATTTCTGAACTTTTTGAGGTGATGTTTCATCACCGTTATCACAACCTCTCCCGGTTCCTCACCTGCTCTTCGCTCCTGACAGCCCCAAGGGAATGTACAGCAGAGCCGGGAAAAAGGCAGGTTGACACGTAGAAAGAAAGTGAGAAATAGAGACACACAAGGTGAATGATCAATGCAAAAAAGAAACAATTTACAGTCAGGGAAAACAGATGGACCATGCCAGTGATTTACCACATAAAAACTGCAACAGCATTCACATACACAAACAAACAGGTATTCCCACACAATCAGAGCAGAAGACAGGAACTGTTTTCTATGTCACTTTTGTATCCAGTTGATTCGTTTCCTTTGTTTTATCAGGGATGTGATTCTAAAGAAAGCAAAAACCAGCAGCTAAAACTTATTGTTATACTATATACAGCACTATCTCAAAAGCTTCTCTCTTTCATTACACATGACAACTTTGCAACCAAAAACTTCTTTATCTTATTCTTTATGTTTTTGGTTTTTGTTAAGGTGCCATGTTTACTGTTGTTGATGTACTTTTCTTCTCTCTCTCTTTTTTTTTTTTTTTTTTTTTTTGGCGAAACCAAGACTGTTTACCTACCACCTTTTAAAGAAAGTGTGTTAAAAAAGACCTTCCTGACTGCACTGGAAGCATGGAGTCAGCAGAGTGCGAGGCCATAAAAAGGCCCATCTTTCACCACATACAGAGAGACCGATCGCCCTCCCCCTCAACCAACTTTTACACCTTCCCAAAGGGAACAAAATCTTTGTGTTTACGTACGCCACAGAGGCGCATCTTGATGATCTGTTAACCAAAGGGGGAGGGCTGAAAACCAAAAGTGAGGCACGTGCACTCTGTGTGTGTGTAACGGAGCACTTGGTACATTTGTGGAGAGTTGAAACTGTTTCTATGTTCCACTAGTCCTTTTCATTTCCAGCTAAACCAGTTATAAAAGAAAGTAACAGCAAAAAAAGCTAGTATTTGACCACCCCGACTGGCTACTTCTCCTTTTTGAACCATTATTTGCTCCAAGAGTTTTGGTGGAATAACGTATAAGCACTTGATTAAGTCACTCCTTAGTTGTTTAATGTGCACCGCACACTTCATTCACTTGGCAACATGCAAGCAAAGCTTTGGCTGGAGCTTTCATAAGAGTCCTTGTGATCGGCACGTCACTGTTACTGTAACAAGAGGTAAAGAGTGGGAGTGGTAAAAATAATGCGGTTATTTGATTTGAATGTGTTCATTTGAATTCCAGCCTCGTCGTTGGCTCAAAGGCAGGAAACAAAATTTACAAAGCCAAATAGTTTACAGATGTTCACTTTGTGGTGATAATTGACCAACTTTTTTGTCATCTGGGGTTCGTTCTACTTTATTACAATGGCCTGAAAGTGATAGAAATGTCCTGTGTTCAAGTTAAGACGAATGTTTCTACCAGCAGGCACATTGTGATTGTGCATCTGAATTTACTATCTGCATTATATGAAATTTGTATGAATGCATGCTGAAAATTGTCACACATATGATCATTTTACACCAGAATTATTCAAAACCAACACCAGCTAATAAACTCACATGCTCGCCCATTTATTATACAGTACTTCCGCACCTGAAAACCGTAGCTTTGTTATGTTTGCTCAGCTGTTTCAATTTTGTTTATTTTTATTTTTATTTTTGTCTGTATTTATGTAGCTCTTGTATTTTCTCTAAGCTCCATGTCAGTGACCATCGGTCATTAAATCTGCCACCTTATGAACAAGACAAGTTCAACTATGATGGTGGGTGAGGAAATAATCTACCGTTCAACCTGTCTGGCTACTATTGTTTTGAATATAGGGATAGCCTTAAAGTCACTCTTTAAAAAAATCATTGTGCTTCTTCTATGTCATTACATTGATGTTTCAGTAAGAAATATTTAGATTATCTCAAAACTGATTTGCCATTGTATTATGTGAGCGTATTATTGTTTAAGAAAAGACAAATCTATATATACGTAAAGATGAAAACGAAAACATGTTGGAATTTTAAATTCAAGGAGAAAAAGACATTGATTTGGCTGTTTTATTTTTTTTCCTATATATATGAATATATACTGTTGATGGATTTTGTTTTCATGTTCTGCTGAAGAAAATATTTGTGGCTATTGTGACTGTAGGAGGGAGCCGAGGAATAATCACTGCAAGCCAAGCTTGTTATGCTCTTTTCAGCGAGTGTGACCCGCATGCTCCCGCCTGGAGCTCCTTCACGTCACACTCCCCGCTACCGGCGCCGCTAAGCGCTCGGAAAACCACAGTTGATTAAAACCTTTATCTTATTTCCAATTCTCCTCTCCCGCTGTCATGCAATTAGTTTGATTGACATCTCGGTGTGCGGCCACACGCCTCTGTGTGTGTGTGTGTGTGTGTGTGTGTGTGTGTGTGTGTATGCGTGCGTGCGTGAACGTGAAGGAGCCCCGGGCAAAGTACGCGGGCTGCCACTGAAGCACTGTGCGCTGCCACCCCCTTCCAAGCATTACTCTCGCTTCTCCCAAGGAATTACACACCTTTATCAAATGGCCTGTGGCGCTTCCCTGTCAGGGTGTGTTCAGGTCGAGGCTCCTGACAAACACATTTTAGGGGTTCAAGGATGTTTTTGTTGGTCCAGGCCTTAGTGGCTGGATGGGGTGGATGTGTGTGTTTTTTTTGTTTTTGTTTTTTAACTCCATGCACTTCCCACTGCCCTTTCTCCATCATTGTGGTGCTTCATGTTTGTGTTCGGACCGTCTCCTCCATTGGCATGTGGAAGAGTCTGCCAGCCAATCAGATTCCGTCCGGGTTCGGTCCAGGAACAAGTCCCTACTGTAGTTCAGACCATTCGGAGGTTCTGGCAACACTGGATATTTTAAGTGGCAGCATCTCCAGGCAGCTAATCTTAAAAGAAGCTCTCTCTTGATGCTGATTCTGGGTCAGCGTTGTGTCGATCAAATGGGTAGTAAATAAGATTTGGCCACAATAAGCTAATCTCACACCCTTGTTGAGGGCAAATCCAAATTACCTCAAAATGTGATTTGCTGCCATATCTCTCAAACCTGTCCATCTCGCTCTACGTCAGTGAGGAACTCTGGGATTTGTTTGTGGACTGTATCCTGGCCTGCATTGTTATACTGAGAACATCTTCACTGCCAATGTCACAAAGATGGCCTTAGCATTAAGGGGCTTTCAAAGACACTCAGCCCGGGTTCGTCTTTGCATAACGTCCACACTGGTGCTGTGGCCTCGGTGGGGGAGAAATGGAGGTGCTATATTCCCATGCAGTGCTGTTTCTCCCGTGTGTCCTCTGATCATATTAACTCCATTTTGTACACGATGTTATGCTGTAGAACATGAAAATAAAAACACCCTGCCTCAAGTCTACCAAGTGTCCAGGCACAAGTTAGTGAGTGGGTGGCCCCCCCTCCGTAACCTCTGTTCTCTCTCCTGTTTCCTCATCAGTTTGATGGTTTTATTTTGGTGACTAGATCTCATTACTGTCTCCCCGTTTGTCAGGTTCAGCCCTGTAAGTAAGAGCAAAAATGATAAAACGATAAATGACTCAATACTCGGTTCATTCTTGACCTTAGAAACAGCAGTAGATGTAACACTTTCAATACTGGTTCCGTTTACTCGCTTGTTCTGGAGCTTTCGACCGAAGTCTTCATCAGTAGATTGAGTTGTATCGGTTGGAACTGTAGATGTTCAAACCTAACATGTTTTTTTTTTTTTTTTTTTTCATTTCATTTCAACTGAGCAAATTCAATCTGCTGATGAAGACCATGTGATACAGAAGGAGGCAGTAAATGGGCCCTGAGTTGAGATTGTTTTGTCAGCTAATACCCAATGAGTCTTGAGTTTTCTATGTTGTACATTAAACAACACAAACTAGCTTTTCTAGTTGCCTTCAAAATTTTGCAAAAACTAAGTGAATGGTCATTTTAAACGATATCACAGAATACTTTGCGGTCTAAAACTAAAAATCTGTACCCAACAGATAAACTTGTTGTAGAGATGTTTTGGATATTGGATAATTTACTTCCTCTTGAGCAAAAGAGGGATCAAAACTCCTATTTTTATTTCTATTTTTCTCCCAAACTTACAGCCTAATGATGCCACACCATATAGTACACACCATATAGTATCATCCTCCTGATGTGATCATGTAACTTATTCATATTAGAGCAGAAGTGACCTCTCAGCCCCACAGCCTGGGGGGAGTGAGCATCTGAACACAAGCTCAGAAACGGCCTGCCATTATAAACATGTGTTTGCACAGCAGAATTAAAACTGGTATCAAAGACCCACAGTAGGCGGCCTTGTTGCTCTACTGAGAGTGATATGAATACTTATGAGGACTTCTTGTTTTAATTCAAATAGAGCGGCAGCGGCTGTTGTGGCTTTTGTTCTCCGGTGCGTTCACCCCCTCCGCCACCGCCTATCAAAGGGCTGAGCGTTCAGCCGTGATTTATAAGCTGAATAAAACAAGATAGCATTATTCTGCTTACGCCCGGTATAAAAATCAACTCTTGTGATTTACGAGGGACCCTCAATGTATATCTTCATACGCACGCACGCACGCGCACACACACACACACACACGTGTTATGTCCGTGCATGGTTGTCCAGCAGCTGCTGAGCAGTGATGGCTTTAACAGCAGTTCATGTGTTGACAGTTTTATAATCATTCCTGGTTTATGTACCTGATCCTTTCTGAGATCAATATTTCATACATGACGAGACTTGTTTAGGGCAAGAAGCTGATACGTGTTATACCTTATATCATCCAAGTATAGGTCAATATATGCTACAATATAGATGGTTAAGCTGCAGTACAGTATATCCAAGCTACAGTATCTGTGTTTTATCAGTATATTAATGATGATATCCCTGACTTTAATGCTCTCACATTTCATATTTCCATTTTTATTTGCACTGTCCGCTCCAGAAGTTGAGGTCAAACTGACTTAGTCAGGAGGACCCCTATAGTCTGTGGTTGCAGATTAGCCGGCCACCCACTTCTTACAGGCGATAAAACCTGCGAGCAGATGCCCACAGGATTGTTATCTGGTCTGCAGCCCCTTCACACAGACCCTCCTGTGTTCTGCTGAAATACCACTCGACAGCAGTCTGACAGCAGGTGGCGCTCCGTGGAGTCAGAAGCCACGTGGACATGTAATTAGACTCACTTTAAATTGGACTTAAAGACACAAATCGACCATGTGCGCAGTTGAGTACACCTAGGCGGTCATAACTTTGCCTTGCATGACCCGAGGTATAGATTGAGTAGCAGTGTATCTTCAAAGTGCCCAGATCCCACGAACCCCTAGGGCTAGTTTCCATGGCAACCATGCTGACGGGCAGGTTCACATGTCTCTGCTCCTATCCACTGCCAGAGCCAGGGCGGGACGCTGTTGTTGTCAAAGAAAGGAGGAGGCACCCGCCATCCTTCATTCATTCATTCATTCATTCGGGAGTGTGAAGGAGGAGGGGGCGTTGAGAAGTGGAGGAAAGGGCTTCTGCAAACGCTCTGGGGCAGTTTTTGGGTTCGAACATTAATGATTAAAATAAGAAGTCCTTAGCATGGGTTTCCAGGAGCTGCTTCACCCCCATTATGGTTATCTTTGGAGGAATATCGGAGTCCTGAATGTGCCTTGATGAGTGTAGAGTTTCTAGAGTGGACCTCACCAGTTGCCCCATTATGTCTAGAGACTGTGTGGAGGTGTGTTGCTGTGATAGGCAACAATGACAGAATGTCTCTGGTGCTGGCTAGTCTGAGTTCTGCTTTCTGTACCTGTAAGTCAAAGATTTGTGATACAAAGAAATGTCCTGTGAGTTGCGTTCAGAGGCCCTTTTGGCCCCCTCTTGATTCTGGAAAGATGTTGCGAGGTCTAAGAGTGACTTTTTCTACTTTTTGCTGTAACTTGTTAACTATTTTTTGATCCGAACTGATGATGATACTGTGTTTCAGTGTGTTTTTTTTTGTCAGTTATTTTTCCTTGTCTTTGTTTTCCCAAACATGACTCCTCTCTGCCTTTTATACAAGGGCTTGTAGATACATGTATGTCGATGTGAAGAATCGCTGTTGTGGTGCAATCTAGAAATGTTTGGGAAATCAAGGAAGCCTCATTTAGCAAGCAGCATGTCAAGCAGTCGGTGAGATGATCCATTTTTAGTGCGGAGCTGCTAAGTGATTTCCACACGAACCCGAAAAAAGGCATTATTTGCTTTGTGTGACAGTGGATGAATAATTATAGGCTGATGGAGAGAAGGAAAGCACTCTCATCAGCCTGAATTCTATTACGGGATTTTATTATTCAGAATATTAATACACCAAACATTAAAGAGTATTTCTGCCACAGCTCCTTCAGTTTTAACTTGAATATGCAACACAGAGAGGGCTGACCCACCCCCTCTTTAAACTGGATCATCTCATTGGCTGTTTTATCTGATTACAATCATGTAGACCTCAAGACTGTCGCACTGGATTTTTACACACTTTTTTCAGACAGTATATATACTATATGCTCTGGTTTAACTGTATTTTTAATACTGCATGTGCATGCAAATAAGGAAATTATGAGATACATGACTTTATATAAATGTACTCTATTTGTGCTTTGGCGTCCATGACCGGGGTTGAGAGCAGCCAGGGTGGCCCCAGTATACTTTTATTTAATCTAAACTGCACACTATATCGTGGGTTTTAAAACTTAAGATTGGTCTGCAAAAAGAAAACCCCCCGTCTCATGTTTTTAAATCAATACAGGAGAGTGGAGAGTATCTGTGATTCCCCGCTGGCACGGAACCAATTTGTCACAGTCTGAGCGAAGCCCGTCCGAATCCTTGCTGCGTGTGTGTTTAACAGTTAGCTGGTCCCGGGGGAGTCGAGTGGGATGCTCGTGGAAAACCGATCACCAGAGGAGGCAGCGCACTAAAGCCCGCGCCTCACAGTGAGTGTTGCGCTGATGGGAACTGCGCCCGCTGGAGTTCAAAGGAAGTCGGACGTCCCAGCTGTTTCCTCCTCCACCTGCGTCCTCCAGCCCCTCAGCGAGCGCGACCGAAAACGCACATCTGTAACCAGACGAGGGCCAAATCGTGGTGTGCTTGTCAGACATTAAGAAATGTGTACATACTGCATGTGTTGCTTACACCACATGCAGTATGATACTTCCACTTTGTTGAGGTAACCACAAGTACACCACTAAATACAGTGATTCTTTTTCAAACTATTCACTGAATCCTTTTACAGCAGTGTCTTAAAAGTGTATGTATATGTATACTAAGGCTTCTGTTGGCAGTGGCTGCTTTCCACCCTGACATGCCCGGCACGTTATGTTGCGTTTTATATCCTTTTAAAGCCTCTAAATGTAAATGTTTGATGTGTTTCCAGACAGTAAACTCAATCGTAGATGCAACACATTGTCCTCCTCCACCTCTGCTCACGGACAGGGCATTAAGTGACACAGTGGGTTGTGAAATGTCAACACCACCTTGTCTGACGGAAACAGGGAAGGTGGTTTTGGGACCGTTTCCGAGGTGAAGCCATCAGGATGTCAGTTCACGAACGGGGTCTGTTCAGCTTTTGGTTCAGTATCAAAGTATTGAGAAGATTTGAAGGAATAGTTTGACATTTGGGGAAATACACTCATAAAGTTTCTCGCTGAGAGTTAGATGAGAAAAACTGATACCACTTTCATGTCTGTACGCTAAATATGAAGCTTAGCATAAGGAAACAGAGAGAAAAAAGCCAGCCTGGTTAGCAAATTGTAATAAAATCAATCAATTCTGATCAATTCATTCTAATGAATTATTACTGACTGCTGACTCCAGTTACATATTTAATGTACAGACATGTGAGTGGTATCGATCTTCTCATCTAACTCTCGGAAGGATCGCAAAGAAGCATGTTTCCCAAAATGTTGAATAATTCCCATAATGTTTTGCTTTTTTTATGTGGCCTTCAGGTGAACAGTCAGTGCAGCACAAGAGGCGAAAGTATTTAAAAGTGTTGGCAGCTGCCAGCCAACACTTTCATACAAAGGCAAAATGTTCTGCACTGGCATATTCTCCCTAAATGTGTCGTCTCCAATCGGTATCACGTTTTGAATTTCTAATCCTGAAACAACAACACTGTAGGAAAAAAGGTTAATTTGGCCGAAGGATGAGGAATTATTTACGACTCTTATATCTCAAACGCTGTCAGCTCTAATAGGAATACTTGTCTCCCAGAGCCTCTCCTTACCATTTTGCTTGATTTGTAAGTCTGGGAGTCTGTTCAAAACTACCGGATGAGCTCCAGTATTAATCCCGCAGGTGTACTTCCTCTGGGTCATCAGGAGTAACTGTATGTTTTCATGAGCCTTGTGTCTCATGACTGCAGGATGAATGAGACAACATTTATAATTATGCGCGTGAAAAGGTAGAAAGTGGTGTTTGCTTGAGGTGTGCAGGGAGTGGAAAGGCCCTTTTCCAATCCACCTTTCAAGCAACTGCAACACGTTACTCTGCATCATTTATCAAGAGGAATATTTTAAGGAAGCATTTTAATATGCAACTAAACATTTCAGCTGCAAACATTTGTCGCCTGTCTGTTATTTTTCATAAACACCTTTTGGGCAGGACCTCTTTCACTGCACTCACGCATAAGCTGATATTACACACACACACACACACACACACACAGGCACATTATGAGTGAAAGAGGTGTTCGAGCCAACTGTGTTAGATCATGTCATCGGGGCAATATGTGCCCATGCTGCTGAACATATGTCCCCGTGGCTTCAGGTCTCATCCTGTGATGATGTGAAGAGCTCGCTGGTGGAAGCTGCTCGCATCTCTCCAGGCCGCTGGTCCAAACGCACAGCTCCACCGAGGAGCTGTTAGCATCAGGTGTGTGTGTGTGTGTGTGTGTGTGTGCGTGCGTGCGTGCGCGTGCGTGTAGGTGCAGCGTGAGATGATGGAGTGTGTGTTTGAGATGACCGCCCGAGGTATGTCCCATCTGCTCAATGTAGCATTTACACCTCCTCCTGTTTGTCTGCGTGTTTGTGTTGGGTGAGTGTGAGCACAAAAGCTTTTCTGTGCTCACTGTGAGCGTGTGCATGCGTGCGTGCGTGTGTGTGTGTGTGTCTGCACCGCTACTCCCTGATCAAGCCATTCCTGTGGCCATAAATGAACACGTTTCAACGTGCAAGCTGTCATACCTCATGCATTATCAACTAGTACATTGACATGGCATAATAAACATCCCCCTGCTGCTTTTCAAACCATGCCAAAGCCTGTGTGCTTTTATTATCATAAACACTGGCGTCGCCCTCCATCAGATGATCAACATGAATTCAAGGAGCCTACAGTGAAGGGATTTCACATGTATTTGAGGCTAAACACGAGGGGTCACGTTACATCTGGTGTAAGCTCACTGACATTTTTACATGACCTCGGTGTTTGTAGTGATGCTGGTCCAGGCTGTGGACACGCTGCACACTTGCCATTTGAGCAGCAGGTTGAGGTGCAGGGGAATCAATGCACCGGTGAGTCAAGCTCCCACAGCGTGTTTGGTTGCAGTGGAGCACAGGGAGCTGTTTATGTGTACATGTGTGTCCGAGTCAATGAACAATTGATGCGGGCGATAAGGAACAGCACATGTACACAGGCTCCATCTGCGACCTTAGCTGATAAGGATCGTCGCCGTCCATGAAATCGGTAGCTTCCCCTCACTGCCAGGGCACAGGAGGTTCAAAGCAGGGGGAGCGTCCGGGGGAAGAAAGAGGCGCATATGGATCGGCTTTTATCGACAGCAATATAGCTTTTTACATCTAAAAACTAAAGACAAAGAGAGATTTCTGTAGTTGCAGCGGGGGGGATCTGACTTTGAGAGTGACAAACATTAGACAATAAACAGATTCTGCCTGTTTGCACCAAGGCAGAAATGTCTCAAATGTCAAAGGTCACCAAGTTCATATTTTCACCAGAAGAAAAATGCACTTATGCATGATCCTCGTTTTGTGTCGATATTGCAGATGAAGTCTCAGATGACTTTGGTCTGAGAGTTTGAACTTTTAATTAATAGTTCAAAATTTGGGGGAAATATGCCTATTCCCGTTTTTGCCGAGAGTTAGATGAGAAGACTGATGCCACTCTAGCTGTTTTCCCATTTCCAGTCTTTGTGCTAAGCTAAACTAACTGGCTTCATATTTAATGCAGACCTGAGAGTGGTATCGATCTTCTCAGCCGACTCTCGGCAAGAAAGCAAATAAACGTAATTCCCAAAATGTCAAACGGTTACTTTAAACTATACATCAAAGTGCGTGTACACCCTCGCAGTGCGGGGTGATGGGAAGCCATTTGGGACAATTTCTGAAGTTTTCTTAGCCTTCTGAACCTGCACACTGACCAAGCCATGTTTGAACTGAATGTTCTCTTTCTGCACATTTAAAGCAAGGCCTGCTTCATCATATTGCACACACACAAGGTTGTCCGCGTCACACATTCAGTCTATACATGGGATTCTTTATTGTTAACACAACACAAAGCACTTGCAATACGTATCTGTTCTGTCAAATAGTATACTGTGTTACGCCAATGATGTTTTCTTATATTCTTTTCCACGATATAAACAAATGAATTCTATGAATATATGATGATTTTTCTCAAAGAAGAAGAATCGTTTCACACTGACTGTTAACTCCTGTACCTTTTTTTTTTTTTTTTTTTCTTATCTCTGTGTGTACAAACTGCCATCGTTCTTGTTGCAAATGGTGTTTACTGACAAATTGCGTTCTGGTGCTGTTGTTGTTCGACTCCCTGTGCAGTGTTTTATATCTTTGGTTTAGCCCTCCTCCAGAGTGATCTGTGTGACTGGAAAACTCTGGAGGCATCTGGTTATAACTGAATAAAGATTTTTTGGCAGCTGTTTGTTAGCCGCTGTCACTGTGTCTTTTTCTCATCCCTGCTGAGTTCAAAGAACACTTCGCTCAGTAACATTTTATGTTAAAACCAGGACATACTCTCAAAAGTAACTATTTTTATCAAGTTAACCTCTCCAGCTGTGGAATGTAACTAAGTGCATTTATTCAAGTACTGTATTTGGGTACACTTTTGAGTTACTTTTTACTTTTATGTCACTAAATTACTAGGTACTTTTCAGATTCAGATTTTACACGCAAAACAGGTGGTCACCTTATAAAATGTCATGCATGCTTATGAATTATTATACTTATACTACCCAACAATATATTAAGCAATTATTAGTAGCCTTTTGCTGGTAATACGTAGGTAAGGTTTTCAATACAGGACTTTGTATTTGTTCATTACAGTATTACTACTTTTACTTAAGTAAAAGATCTGAATTCCTATCAGAACTACCACGTGAAGGAGAAAAAGCCACAAACCAAACTTAAGGGGAACATTATCTCAGTCAATAAGGATGTAATTCATGCTTTGATAAAAGTTGTTGTGCACATATCTGGTTGAAAAGTAGTAGTATTAGAAATGGGACTGTGTTTCCACCCGTCTCTATGATCATGAGATATCTTTTTCTACATTATTTGTCGGATTAACAGACTTCAAAACCCCCATTCAAGTAACTGACGTTTCCATGCAAACATAAACCAGAGTATTACAGTGAAATCTAAATTTGTACTTCTGCTTTTGCCACCACTTTAAAACAGGATGTTGGCATTTCCCTCCAGGCTTCTTTTACAGTATGATATAAAGTGTTAAAGCCCCTGAAAACTTTGTCTTGAATGTTCCTCTATTAACATTATTTGACCGTGACTAAATATGCAACAATGAAAGTTAAAGTTTGCTAAAAGCGTACGCAAACAATGCCCCAAGGGAATCAAGTTTTGATTGAAATCCTAATTTGTGCCCAGGCATGGATTGAGAAAAATAAAGCCATCAGGGGCTGCTTCTGTTCTTGGCTGCCCTCTTGTGTTCAAATGAGGCACTGCAGCTGAATGAGGTTTGTTTTTGTCCTCGGTCAGCTTCAGTTTTAAACAAAAACACACAGTCACTGTTTGTTTTAACCTTCTGTGTGTTAGTTTTAAATGCACAGAAGGTTAAAAATGGCCCGTTCTTCAAACGCAGCGCACTTGTTGTCGCAGTCAAACAGGATTCTCATTTTCACCCCCTCCTTGTTACATGAAGACAGTTAACTCAGGATCAGGTTACTTCAGAGGTATTTTTAATTAGGAGTATGTTTCTTCACTCCGTGGCTCCAATTGAAGAACAAACAAATCCTGTGTGTGTGTTGTGTGTATGACTAAATACAAATAAAACCTTCATGTCTGAGTTACAAGGCTGTAATGAATTATCTCAGTGAACCAGCTCATGGCTGGGAAGTGATGTTACACAAGGACATGAAATACTGTAGTACTGTTAAAAATCCATTGTTGTCAACTCAGAATAGCAAACTCTGTTGTGTCATGGTTGGTGAAAACAAGATCTTAACATCAGAAATCTCCCTCTGCCTTTATGTTGTGTCCTCCCAGGACGCTGGGCCACAGTCTGTGTGGCAAATTGCATTTCTTACGGCTGAGACTGCGGGTGGCAGAGCGGATTCACATTTATATTTAACCAGTCGTCCGCCAGCAGGGGAAGACTTGTACCAGGCTGATCCCGCCCAAACACAGGAGAAGTGTCAGAAATGTGTGTTAAATCCTTGTGTTCTCCATTTGTGTACCGGAGGAAACCTCGGCTGTGTTCAGACAGGCTCTGTTCGCCCTTCACGTTTTATTTAACCTCCATCAGTAGCCCTGTGCATATTAGTCAATTAGAAAAAAAAGGGTTGGGTTGAGACTAACTGTTCAGTGGTTTAATAGTTTCTAGGATATAATGATATAGCATGAGACTGCAAAGCCAACTCAAGAGAATGGTTCTGCGATTGAAGACGGAACGCAGATATTACCAATCAAATGCAAAAGCAAGGTACAGCTGAGGCTGTATGTCGTCAGCTTTTTAGGTATTTAGTCATAAACCAAATAATTATACAAATTAAAATGCAGACCTGATGATGGTGCTAAACCAACCAACCATCCAACTGACTGACAGACTGACATTGCCGTCCACAGAGTAAAGCCGCTTAGCACGGCTAAAACAAGAAATGTCAAAATTGCACATTATAGGAAAATGAAGGTAAACCTGGTCTTTTACACTTTTATTCTGTATCAGTGTACAAAATAACATCCAGTGGAGTCTCTTGCCCTGCTTTTATCTGCATTACAGAGAGGGGGAAGGCTAGGTGTTACCTCCCACACAGAAACAATGGACAAGCGTTTAAATATTGACTCTGGCTCTAGAAGAGACATTTATTTCACTCTCCCGGCGGGTCATGGCTGAACCTTGAATGTGTGTTTGCTCTGCTTCTGTTCTGCTGATCTTGGACATTTTCTGTAACTAAGCGTGCAGATCCTTTTCTAACGGATTCCTAACAATGGAAAAATTGATGGTTTTTATTCTGAGGTGTGTTTTGAAATACCAGCTGTGGTGTCGGTGGCTCTAGTCATGACACACTTGATCAGTAGCTCGGTACTGTGGGTTAAATTATACAAAGAGTTGAACCTTTATGACACAAAAAGGCCTACAATCATATTCTGAACACAGTGTAACACTACTTTATGATTGTGTGGTGTCCTAAAATATATATAATGAAGAAAACGGAAATCAGTTTGGCCCCAAAATGGTAACTCATAGTAAAACAAGAATGGCCCAAAAATGACAAAACAAGTGCTTATAATAATAACTCAAACATACAATAAAGAGCCATGCAGAAGCAATAAGCCAACAACTGCCTGGGTGACATAAAAAGAAAAAAGTGTAAAACCTTCTCTTATCAACTACCAAAGTGTAAATCTTTCTATATCTGTGTAATTTATAAACATAAAATGTGAAACTGTGTTAATTTAATGAAGAAAAAATAGACTCGGAGCATGTTTGGCTTTTGTTCTTTGCTGGTTAGACAAAGGTGGAGAAAAAAGGATTGCAGGAGGAAAAGGAAGTGAGAGAAAGCCATACAGCAGGGAGGATTTCTCCCACAGGGAGTTAGAATAGACTCAAAAACATATACGATCGACACAAGACCACATGCCTGCACCCATCCCATGCTTTCAGTTTCCACGCCAGTTAACAAGTGAGCGCACGTGTCAGACAGAAAGACCAGACAATTAGATCACAAGGAAGGCTGGGGTAAGTCATTTGTTTCCAATAAAGGGAGACTGGCACACAATAGTATAAGGGGCGGGTGTTGACGGTCCACGGGTTAGGGGGTCAAGTGAGGAGGGGCGGTGGGAGGTCAGGGGGGGGTTGTGCAGGTCTCAGTTCATTGGCATCTCCTGGGTGGGCGAGCCTTCGGGCTGATTGAGCAAAGACTCGGTGGTGGGACTGCCGCTGTCATGGTCGTCGGGGTTAGTGGTGGACGTTGATGGACTCATCTTAGTCTGAAGCAGGGGGAGGAGAAAAGACGAAGAAGTATAATATATATATATAAAAACACATTCCAGCTTTTTCCGGGGTTACAATTTAAAATGCATAAACACAAAATGTCCTTTTAAAATAAATGTTTTTATAATCTAGCTTCTAAATCAATCTATTTAAAGTAAGACTGTAACTTTTGGAAAAAGAAACAACTCAATCTTCTTCTTACAAATGAAAAGCTGAAATTCAAAAGCAAATAAACACAACTTCATGCCATTTAATACACTGAGGAACTCAGCCTTATTTGGTCTGGTATGACCAGTAGTTTATGGTGGCTCATGTTCGCTAACTTTAGATAATGTATAACTGTTATTTCTAGATCAGTATGCTGGACTTTATGGCATTTCATTTGTGCTACTGTTACACAACATTTTTGCTCAGTCAGGTCAAATTACGCCTTTTAAGCAACTGACTCGAAAATGTTGGGAAACTAAGGCAAACTCAAAATGTGCTGTTATTCTGTAATTGCCACTTGTGGCCACAGTGGAGGCTTATACTTTAAATGTCTCACTTTAAAATGTTGATTAAAAAGCAATTTAAAAAGTAATTGTCTGTCCTTACTGACACTGAAAATAGTTGATGAACTGCCTGTGACCTCTATGAATATTCAATAAAGCTATGAATAGAAGTATGACATACTGATTGAAAAGGTGATGTTTACAATAGAGTTCGGCTAAAGCACAAACCATCTGATAAAAGGCCTCATTGGGCTGCCAAAGGGCAAAATCAGAGTAAAATACACATTACTAGACAAATAAAAAAGGAACTAAATTAGGGACATTTCTTGTATACATTCCTGGTGCATCTTTAAGTCCTAATGATTTTTAGTTCAAGGTCATAGGCATGGTTTTATAGACAGTCCAGGGCTTTAACACATTTAAAAAAGTGTGTCTGAAAGTGTGGCCACTAGTCCTGGTTTTAAACAGTTACCTTCAAAGTCTCCACTTTCTCCTCAAATGACTTGAAAGTTGGTGCATTCCTGTGAAGACATTAACGAGAAGATCACAGACTGACCTACAGTTTCTGAATTTATCTGGCATGCTTATACACTCTGCCAGGAGTTTGGGTAAGTGGAGATGCAGAAACAAGCTGCCCTTTCAAGAGGAAGAAGGAGCAGGACATCGACTGTAATCACACCTTTAGAGGTCATGTTATCTGATACTCAACACAGACAATGCAGGATTTTCTAAAGTGACCCCATTCTTTTCTGTTCTACTGAAAAGGTGCAAAGAGGTTTTGATTTTCATGAAAACATATCCAAAAACATGCAGAATGAACAGGATGAGAGGAGGTCGCAGTCAACATATTTCTGTAAAATATCTATGTGTAGCATTTAGAAAAGTTGTGTTTGATTTGTACAACTCTGAATTAAGTCTGAAGGCAGACTTTAAATAAAAAAAGCTTTTTTGATTCTCCAGAAACACAGATGGATGCTCACATATTGTGATATTTCTGTTGGATATAGGTCAGACAGGTTTGCATGAGTGTAATTCATGTCAGCTTTTGAAGTGGTAATCTCACATAGAGCTGAAGTGATTAATCGATTAGCATGTAGACAGAAAATTAATCAGCAACTATTTGGATAATTGATTCATTGTTTTTCTGAGCAAAAATGCCAGTTGTTCTTAGCCTCTGAAATAAGTTTACAGTACTTACTCTTTTATGATAGTAAACTAAATCTCTCTGGGTTTTGGACTGTTGGACAGACAAAACAACCAATTTGAAAATGTCATCCTAAATTCTAGGAAACATTTTTTATTATTTACATTTTTTTTTTTAAATGTTACTTGCAGCTCTAATCTTACACTTAACACTTGTGGAGAGACAGTTCTGGATCATTATACTTAAAACCAGTACAGTAGTCTAGTAGAACTTATTTCTACTCTTAAGAAAATGACCCAGAGGAGTTGTTTCTGAAGGTGGGTGTTTCCCAACTGCTTTGGGTTTCAAAGTTGCCTTTTATCTCCATTTTTTTGACACGCTTTTTGATAGACCTCTGTAAGTTTGATGAAACAGAGGTCTGGCTAGGCAAGATTATTAAAGCTGCGGCTTCATTGATAGCTGATAAAGTGGTGACTCTTGGCGACCTCAAGGTAGGAACGCAAGCCCCTTTTATACAATCAATAACATTATATACAGGACTAAAGCCAAACTAGTTTCTCTCTTCTCCAACAACACTATGCAGCCTTTACCTCTTTCATATTTTATTCAACATTTGTAGCTCAGCGGGCACCACACTGTGTGCCAGTCACATTAACACAAACTACTTTGGGTCCTCTTACCTTATGACAGGCATACTAGCTGAGTGTTGCAATGAGTGTATGCTATCCGACAGCATTATGGAGAAGAAAAGGGGCATTAGTGGTCTTAGCATAGTACAGACAGTTTTAAGCAAAGAACAAGAAAACAAAAGAGAAAGACAGGCACACGCATGCAAGCACAACATACAGTACAAACCCTAATTTATTCTACTATATTTTCAATGAGCGAGTAGTCTAATTGCATAAATCCTATAAATCCAGCTTTATCCCATTAAGATTGATTGTGTATTAACACAGTGGGAATGTGCTAATCCTGTGCTGTGTATCGTGGGGGGAATATCTTGTCATCAAACACACACACAAAACGACCACCAAACATGTACACGCACATTAGTTCACACAGAGACACACAGACAGAGATGCACGCACACTCACACACACACACACACACACACACACACACACACACACACACACACACTCCCTTTGACCCCTGTCCCTCTTCACTACCCCACCCCCAAACCAGCTCTGTGTCGAAGCTCATCTGCGAGGCTGCATTTCTCAGCACACTGGTGCTTTGAGGGGCCTAATAATCTTGTTTGCAGCTCAGTAATCCAGAGAGAAGAAGGATGACAGAGGAGAAGACAGATTAGGACCGGGGGGGAACTGGAGCTATAATGCAAATGGCACAACGTGCTGTTGGCTTTAATAAGCTTTGTTAAACCAGGAAATATTAACTATTAATAAGCTCTTCAATATAAGTTGGATGTTTTTGGCAGTCTTACACAAACATATAAGAAAAAGACTGCATTAAAGGAATAGTTTAACATTTTTGGAAATACGCTTGTTCGCTGTCTTGCTATGAGAAGATTGTTACAATTATCATATCTGTATATATAATATACATCTGGAGCCAGGAGGCAGTTATCTCAGCTTATAACAGACACTGGGAAGAGGGGGAAACAGCTAGCTTGCCTCTGTCAAAAGGTAACAAAATACACCTACCAACACCTGTGAAACTCACTAAATAACATGTTATATCTTGTTTATTTTATCTGTACATATAACTAAGTGTAAAAACAACAAGTTGCAGATTTACAGGGGATTATGGAAGTCACTGCTCCCCATCACAGACAGGGACTGAATCCCCCAGCCCACCTAACCAGCACTTTGAGATCCCTGGGCAATTTCTAGAAAAATATATCATCAGGTTAATCTACTCAGGTAAGCAGCAGATGGATCACTAAATGTCCAGCGGTGCTTCACAAAATATTATTCACTTTTAAAGCTATTGGATATGGCATCATGCTGATGTCTCCGGTTTGACTCACCTGACATCCTCGAACTTCTTGCTGATGGCTGAGCCCACATTGGAGAATGCCGCTGTGGCCTTCAGACTCGCCTGAGACAATGTTTCAGATGTCCTCCTGTAGCTGAAAGAGAAGTGGGGACAGAGAGTCAGGGTGAAGTGATGGGTAGCAAAAAGAGAGGATACGAGACTGATGAAAAGAGATGAGAGATCAAAGACTGAAAAGAGCAATCAAGGTCAGAACTTAACAATTCAATGTCTTTTTCATTTTAAAAAGATGAATCAGAATGCTGCTCATTTCCTGTAATATAAAAAGCCATCAAACAGTTTCACACAGGCAGCTTGTCAAGAGCACTGACATCTTTTCCCTCGATGTTCAGAGGAGAAAGAACCTTCTCTCAACAGTCCTGACAGTTAACCATGTTTTCACGGCATTCAGATACAGAAAAGTCAGATTCAGATGCAACCATGATGCATATGTTGGAAAAATGGTGGATAATAAAGCTGTTGGTCCTGATGTTTCTCGGTTGTTGTTGTTTTTCGTTTTTTTCAAAAGGACAAGCTGCTACCAAAGGTATCTGATAAAAGGTGTAATTACCCAAAGTCAAGAGGCAAAGGCTCGATAGGCAAGGTGTTATGATGAGAAAATATGTAACAAGTGAAACATTGTGCACTCTCAGGTTGAACTTCAGCATACTGCAGTAGGGGAGTACTTACGCGGTGGAGGTGGTGACTTCCTGCCAGGTTTTGGTGATGTTCTGCTTCAGCTCATTCAGAGGTGTGATGCCCAGCTTCCTCTTAATGTCGGCCAACTGCTTCTCCTTGGCTGCCAGCACCTGAGACAGAGTCTGGATCTCATCCTCAACCTGCACACACACACACACACACACACACACACACACACACACACTTTTTTTCTAAGACTTTATAGACCAGATGATTAATAGAATCAACAAAATAATCAGTAGAATGACTGATAATGAAAATAATCTTTAGTTGCTATCCCACTGCCTAGTCTACATGTAAATTACAGGGAAGCTCTTTAAAAAGCCTCTGCACCTCAGCTCTTTGGGTAGAGTGGACCAATTCTACAAACTGAGAAAGTTTTAACTTCAACTTTAAAAATGCTCCATCTTATGTTTCCCACCAATACAATCATGGCGAAAGAGCTGCCGGAAATATTGTCTGTCATGGGAATTACAAAGTGGCAAGCAATCCAACATCTGAAGCGAGGTAAGTGGTTGGATCAGTGACACGGGCACCAAGGGACCTGAAATGAGCATGTTGTTGTTATGGAAGGCAGTGCTTTTTATATGCAAAACACAGCCTGACCTTGTTTGAAATTAAAAGAGCCTCAGAGCATTCATTCCACATGAAAAATGCCAGACTCAAAAACAGCAATCAAAGTGGTGTACAGTATACATATTGTAGAAATTAAAAAAAAGCTTGAACCCTTCTCCATTATTTGCACGATCAGGTCAAACAATGGATTTTGACTCCCTGAACCACGACTTCTTTAATCCCCAATCCCCCTCCTGACCTTGAACAACTCTTCTTGTAGCTCCTGGTGCTCCTCCTCTGTCATGGTGGGGGGAGGGGAAGAGGGACCGACGGATGTCATTGCATCCTCTCCCATCTCTGGGACTGAGTCCGGATGCTGCTGGGAGGTACCTGGGAGGTAAATATAAAAATGTTAGATACATTCATAAATGTCACTTGGAAAGTCATGTCTGCACTTTGAGGCTGTAGAATCTGTGGACAGTCTCATCTTTTTTTAATATGTTCACATGTAGGTGCCTATGTTGGCTGTGTGACAGTGAACAGGTGGTATGAAAGGGGGGGCTGATGTTGGTTGTCAAACTCAAGCTGTCCTGTGGTTCCTCTGGAGGATGAGGAGAAGAGAGGAAGCTGGTAATAAAAAAAATATGTGAAAGATAGGATGCTAAATATGCTGTTTGATGATAGGTGGTTGCCAAGACGAGAAAACTTCATGATCCAAAATACAAACTTTCATTTCTACTGCACAGTTGTACGAAACACCTTCTCCCTCTCACAAAGTCATATTTTCCCTCCACACACATACAGCATACAATGTACACACTTGTGTTTGATGTTGCTGTTTCTAACAGAGCTTTGCCCAGCAGGAGCAGCAATGCATGAATAATACAAAGAACTTTCTAGATGGAGACATCCTGGGCTCAGACGGCGTGAGAGAACACAATAGCAAAAAGGGTTGTTAGGATCTGTCAGTCAAAAGGAAAACAGCAGGTGAGGACCTTCCGGGTTGGAACTGAGGTGGAATAGGGAGACACAAATGTGACTCTGAAGTCATTTTTCTTTTTATCTGGCCTTTGTATTATTTCAAGGATTAGAGTAAAAGTGAAAAATGGGATGGTGTTTTAAAAAGAGGAAACCCAAGGGTTGATTAAAACAGTTTGGGGGGAAGGAAACAAAAAAAGGAAGTGCGAGAGAAAAAAAAAACTTTGGGACTATACTGTGCCATTACCTCAGCAGGGGAGTAGGCAGAGCTGAGCAAACTGAGAAGAGGCCAAAATAGACCTTCATGAGTAGATTTCATGAAAACATTGACCCTGTGAACCTCATATAACTTCTGAACCCACCAGCATCATGGTACTGGCAAGAAAACGTGTGTTGGCCCGGTACATTGCAGAATCGACGAAAACATATTGTTTAGCATTTGGCTGGTTGTCGTTGTTGGTTATCATCTTATTCAGAAAACACAATGGCTTGCAAATGTTGTCATGTCACCCAAATTCCCAGGCATTAGCCTTTCCCCGATTCCAATATTTATGCTAAGCTAGGGTAACTCGCTGTAGCTTTATATCTAACGCCAGGTTAATAGGATGCTATCAATCTTCCCATCTAACTCTAGGCAAGAAAGAAAATTATTATTTCCAGTATTTCCCAAAAAGATCAACTATTCCTGAAAGGCACATTCAAATTAAGATCAATGGCACTTTTCACACAGTAACCACCTCTGGAGTACCACAAACACAGTCTCCCAATTGCATCTTTCACACTAAACCACTTACAATTATACATTAAACAACAGACTGTTAATCTCCCTCTACAATTTAAGCAGTTGCAAGTAGGCATTTCCAAACATTGGAGTCATTGATTGAATCCATATTTACGTAACATCGCTCGTGAAGATGCATAGCAGGAACTGAATCTAAGTCTGTTTCACCTCTGACCGCGCCCAACATCACTGATGGATGTTGTCAGAAGTGTGCTCCTTGCATCCTACGATCTGTGACCCTTGAATATCTTTCATCACTCAAAAAAACCCCACATCCTCTCCTCCCACCTCATTCCAAACACTTGGCAATGTGTCTCTCTTTCAAGTCACGCCCCAATTCTTCTGATACTTTAAAACAAATTTAACTGAGAGAGAATGTTTGTCGAGGACAGAGATACCAAAATCCAAAGAATTTAGCAATATTTACTCCCACGAAGACTACAACGGAATGTCCTCATAACTGTCTGGAGAGCTGCTCATGAAATAAAATGTTTTAGCCATCCAATCACATAGTGTTAACTTAAGCTCAGGACTTGGCTGTGCCATTAATCATTCTAACGTTAATTAATACCATGGGAATGAGAAGAGCTGATTGGATAAGTCTCACGTGAAAACATTTATGTCAAAACATGCATGAGAAAATCTGTAATCATTTTACAGAAGAAATAGAGGGTGCATTACAGTAATTAAGTGAGAAGAAATACATTGGAAATTCTCAGCCTTCAGCCCTGAAACCACCCACACTGTTCCTCTGAAGCATTACACTTTACCCTCAAGCTATTTTCCCCTCATATCTCTCTTTCTGTCGTCTTATATTTGCCCTCTTCTCCCATTACTGGTGATACAGCAGTGCTAGTCTCACACACACACACACATACACACACACCCACAGAATTGGGTAATGGAGACTTCCCCTTGTAACAGTCACTGATAGGACAAATAGAACTTCTATTTTTATTTATGTAACCTACATCATGCTGCTCAGGAATTACGTTTATATCTGCTTAAAACGCAGAGTTTCGTACTATTACAGTGAAAGAATCTCCTCCGGGTGAAAAGAACAGGTTCTGTAGGTTGACGCTTCGCCTGAGTTATCTGCTGTCTATAATTTTGTAATGCGTTCCTGCAGGCAGCATTGTGAGATCTGTTTGTCTGTGTGTAGGTAGCTATACAGCGAATGGATGACTTGTAGTTATCTTTCCATTAGTAGGTTCCCTAAAACGAGAGAAAAAAGCAGACACAGAGGTGGAGAGAGAGAAAGAGAAGTTTGTATGTGAGTGTAGGCAGAAGTTTGGCCTTGCTACAAACAGCATACACACCCACATTGCTGCCCTACCCCTCTGTTTTGGCTCATTTCCTCTTAAACTAACATGGTCCATGGTTACCTAATTCTCTGTAGCTGTCAAATCCATAACAACTAATTAGAAAAGCAAGGCAATAAAACTGAGGCAAGCCTGAAAAGAGCGACATTT
Organism: Lateolabrax maculatus; assembly: GCA_031216445.1. Classification (NCBI taxonomy): domain Eukaryota; kingdom Metazoa; phylum Chordata; class Actinopteri; order Acropomatiformes; family Lateolabracidae; genus Lateolabrax; species Lateolabrax maculatus. Next base: position 11,584,877 of record CM062218.1, read on the forward strand.
TAACATACTTTCCAAACAGAGCACATAATCATCTATTCTTTTGTGATAACGAGTCAAAAGCAAAGCTCTGCAATTGTTTAGGTCCATTGAACTAATGTAGCCTTATCATTTGGTAACTGGATTATAGTTACTACTTTGTTATTGTGACTTTTGATATCTATAAGCAGCACAAAGAAATGTGGAATTGTTAGATTACTTTCTTTAGTCTGGAGTTTTGTAAGTATAATACTTTTCTTAGTGTTAAAATAACATATGACAAGACTGAAATAGTTATGACCAGATAACAAAACTTATGTATAAAAATAAAAAATATAGATATAACCATGATTTAATCTCCTACATTCCACCTTCATACACAATGGAACAAACAATAAAAGCTTTTTCTTTTTCTGATGTAGTGTGGCAAAGACACAGCAAATCACACTAGATTTGCTATAAAGACGTTTCTGTCTCTCTCCAATCCAGAATCAGCTGATGATATTAAGTTATGCCTGATTCTCTGGGCTTGGTTTCCCAAAAGCCTAAGATTATTTAATCAGATTTTGTTTGATTGACAATGAAACAAGGTTGAGACAGTCTTACATAGAAACTCAGCCATTAGCCCTCAGCTGCCACCAACATGTGGTCCTGTCATACTGTACAATATAATCCTGACTCATTCAACAGATCAGAGTGTGATGGAAATAACAAGGAATGACAAATTCACAGCAAAAGTTTACTGAACAAAATAATATTAATGTATCACACCCCAGATATTATGTGGTCTCTCATTGATACATTAAAATTAAAGGCAGCAAAACATTATTTTTTATGGTCAATTTTCCAAACGAGGTGCGGAAAAATGTGAGCCTCAATGCAAATCTATAAACACAGACCACACATCTCTTTTCTGATACACCAAATTCACCAAAAGGTGTCAGTATGTTTTTATCCATAAATATTTAAGTTTGAGCTGACTGTGTTTTGAAAAAAATTGTAAGAAACAACACTGATGAAGGCAACATAGACAAAACATTTGGTGAATAAGGCATGGTGTGCTGGAGAAGACTTCTTGCACAATGAACTAATCATAAACATAGTAAAATAAATTGAATCTTATTTAAAAATATGATGATTTTCTAAAAAACTTTTTTTTTAAAGTAGACTATAGGTCTGAAAACTAAAACTAAACTGAAAACTGGCTAAAGCTGCTGTCAAACACACACACAAACACACACACACACAAACACACGCCCACACCTCTGTGTTCCCCAAATTCTTCCCATCCAGTGAACCAAACCCATGTTTTGTCTTTCTGTCCAACACACACACACACACACACACACACGCACACACACACACACACACACACACACACACACACGCACAACACACACACACACACAAACACTCCAGCCTCTCCCTTTCCTCCTTGTGATTACCTCTGGCTTTCACAGCTGGCGAGCTAGGCGGCGTGTCGCCGTAGGCCGGGGAGAGGTAGAGGTAGCTGGTGTTGACTCCTTGTTCAAAGTCAAACGGAGAGTGGTATTCCTCCAGGGGCTCCATGTTTACAGCTTTTGGTGTGGTGTTGGTCGGAGTGACTTCCACCTCCCTACCACCACCACTACCTCAGCAAAGCCAGCCAAGTGCTGATTGTCTGCATGTGATCCAGGCGCGTGTTGGCTCTGTGACTCCTTGCGTACAGCGTCCTGGACTGTTGTGGTGTGTGTGACAGAGAGACACAATATCCAAGTGTGTGTGTGTGTGTGTGTGTGTGTGTGTGTGTGTGTGTGTGTGTGTGTGTGTGTGTGTGTGTGTGGGAGGAGGATGTGTATTGGCTTTCAGGTAGTCAGAAGGTCAGTGTGAGAGTACAGTGAAGCCGGTTTTCCCTTTTTCTGTTTCTGCGGCAGGCCAAGGCGTTGTGAACCCTTTGCTCCTTTCTTGCTGTTAATAAATTACCTGCCCCTTCAAGCAGCTGTTGCAGCAGGCACACACACTCTCCACACACACACACACACACACACACACACTCCACACACACACCCTCCCTGTTCCTCACCACCGTAATCCCAAAGGTCAATTCTCAGTCCATCCTTCAAACATCCATTTGCGCAATCAGTTCTGTTTTCAGATGCTGGCAGTGTTAGCAGAGCTAGTGGTGCAGTGATATGGCGTGACACTCCAGTTTCAACACTCTCAGGTCTCTCTATCAATTCCCTCCCTTCTTTACTCTCCGTCATCAAGCCTGTCATCCAAGGAAGTAATAAAAGAGGTCCCATTTGTGTGGGCTGGTCACGTGATGTGTGTGTGTGTGTGTGTGTAGAAAAGCATAATCTGCAGTGTCCCAGATTACAGCGAAGCACTAATCCAGGGTGGCCGGTCCAGTTTGAAGCCGCAGTAATGCTAGTCAGATAGAAAGGAGGAGAGAGGACGCCAGAGGGTACACTTGGTATTGTGTACGTACTTAAGGGGAAGAGCTCTGTGTGTGGTAAAGAGAGCATGTACATGTACACGTGCCACTGTGTGTGTTTGTGTTCATATCAGGGCTACTAGGGTGATTATTTTTATTATCAATCAGATTATTTTCTCAACTGGTACATAAACTGTGTATGCTTGATCTGTATAAAGTACAGTATATAACCACCAAACCCCATAAAAAAAACATCAAAAGAAAAAGAAAAAAAAATCTTGCAAGTACTCTTTATGTCATGGCACACTGAAGCGCTTAAAGGAGAGATATGAAGCAGGAATTCAAGCGGCACAAAGGAGGAAATATTCAAGAATAGCTCATATCTCATTTCATTTAAAGGCAGTCATGGAGTGTCAATAGACAGCAAGCATTTCACTATGTACGTACACCTGCTATAGCCTCTTTAAGGATGCCATTAACTGGAAAAGCAGCCTGGTGGCATTCCAGCACTAATTTTATGACAGAGAATGTAGATGCCACCATGGATTTAGTGTAGCTCTGTAAACCGCATGAGGTTTGGAGGGATGTAGAAAGTATAAACGTCGTCAGAAAGTGAGAGTACAGCGGAGAAAACAAATCCTCTGATCAGTACAAAAATGCACACTGTTCCCATCCACCATTCCTCTGTGGTTAAGAGCCAGACGGGCATGTTTGTGTGATCTTCTCCAGGAAATACTTCACATTATGAGAGGAGGACGGGGCGCTGTCCTGGGCGTGTTGAAGCTCTGGGGGACATATTCCACAGTCAACCATGTCAAAGTGAAGAGGATGTAGTTTTTGACTTTCAACTTAAGCTGTGTATACTTTAAAATATATGTGAGGTTAACGATTTTTATATACAGAATGACAGAAGTGATGATGTTCTGTACAATCCAAACCACTTGGGTCATGCAAGGCTAACTAGTGGGACTGTGCTGTGCCCTGATCTGCAGAGTCAGGCTTCACTGCACTGTGCTTCCATTCAGCAAGGTCAGCCCAGGAAGTGTCACACATATAGTCACTGATCGCAAACTATCACGTATCAACATGCACACATGCACAAAAAAAAGGACAATGAATCCTTGCTAGCATTTTTCCACTCTTGCTCCTCAGATCTTTAGTCTTTTGATTATTTTTTGTTCCGAAAAAAAAAAAAAAAATTGTGCATCATAAGCCAAATCTGTTTATTGTAAAAGTAAAACATATCTGAGTCTGCATTATTATTATTATTATTATTATTATTATTATTATTATTATAGACAAAATATTATGGTGGCAAAATCTTGTTTAATGGTGAAATATTAAAATGACTGCTTTCTACATCTTAATTACTACTCAACATTACTTCCACCCTGCAGCCCTCTGGACCAGTGGAGCCACTTATTCTTGAGCGAGACTGTATTCATGTGACATCTGGTAAAAAACAAAAAAATCACTGGTATGCTTGAATTGGATAAATTATCAAATGTTATGAATACAAATTACATCAAAGTCACAAATTTGGTTTGAAAATAATAATCTCTAACCAAAACAACTTCAGCGTGTTCTCGTGAATCTATTGTTTTTATATTTCTGATTTATAAACCAAAACAGATAAGATTACGAATGGCACCCATCCACCGAGACTGTAACCGGGAACAAACAGCCATTTTAAAGTGGTTAATGAAGCACAGCATGAGATCCATTACTTTACTATTCATGGCATACCCTGTCACATGATTAGTCTAAAACAAGAATCATGAGACATGGCTGACTGGGGATGTAGCGAGAGTGCCCACAAAGTTCCCATGACATGTGCATTATGGGAGAACAGTAAGAAGGGGCCACGCCTCAGATGGAACAGAGACACCGTACAGTAAACGGACACCTGAGTGAATGAATTTCAAAACCAATCTCTTTACTGTATGGGGAGTGTCATGTCTTTATCTCTCTACTACATCTTAACAATCTCAGTCATGTCACAGATGTGGGATGACTGAGGCTCTGTGGGTCAGTATTGCAGAATAGCTGTTTGAAGGAATAGTTGGACATTTTGTGAAATAAGCTTATTGGTTTTATTGAGGAGAGTTAGGTGAGATTAATACTATTCTCGTGTCTGTGCGGTAAATTTGAAGCCAGGAGACGGTTAGCTTATCTTAGCATAAACACTGGAAACAGATGGAAACAACAAGCCCCGTCCAAAGGTAATAAAATCTGATGAAGAAGAAGCCTGTTTCCTTCGTGATAAGAGTTACCCAACTGTCACATTATGGCTGAGTCCACATGGTTCTTTTCCATTGGGTACAAAAATGGATGCAGGGAAGCTGGTGTTGTATGGTTTAATTGTAAAGCCAATCTCATTCCATTTGGCTCGTAGATACACAGCATATGAGGCTATCCTATATTATAAAAATCCATATTATTCTTAGCAGTTTTAATACAGTAGGACTATCTCAGCCAGACTCACGTTCAAGACACTCCAGTTATTAATATTTCATAAAATAAAATAGGAAATTTATGGTAAACTTTACCCATGGGTCTTATTTTGACAGTCTTGTTTCGAAATATTCCCTTTAAAAAACAACTGAGTTGAGGGGGAAATAGCAAAAATCTCAGAAGAACAGAAGCACAGGAAAACTATCTAGAGGGATGTGCAACAGACAACAATAAAGAATTGTCTGGAATCAGTAGTGGGGCCTACAGCAAGTTTTTGGCAAAGTATTTGTGGGTCTTATTTATCAAAATCTAGAAAATAGTGATTTTAAATTACATATACAATCTTAGGTTAAGCCATTTATGATGGATAATGTATACAATTACTATGCTCCATTTGACAGTGAAACCCAAAGTTTCTCTCTACAGTGTCATGTTGGGATACACTGAGTCTGATGCCAGAGCTAACAGACAGGTGAGACCTCTGCTTAGCCAAATCTCACAAGTTAATGAAAAATTCTCCATAAAGAAGAAGTGAATGACAAGGAATGAAATGGCTACTGCATAGTTTAAATTGACATTTTCTATACTTTCTAGACAGCTGCATTTTAGTGCTACATCAAATAATGATATCATATTTTTTTATTTAAAGAGATAATTATTATTATATTATTAATATAATAATGAGCCTATGGCTTCGGCCTGACAAACATGACGTGTAGTAATGTCATCTATGTTTGGGTTATCTAAGCCTGAACTTGTATTGTCATAGATGTTGTGATTTCCATTACTCTCTCTCAATGTTGCAGTAAGCTGAGCACTTAAAGGGCAAGAATATACATTATATAAAACATAGGGAACATTTTAATCATATACCATGTGTGCTAACTCTCATTCATAAACCTATCAGCTCAAAGATCAAAGTTTTTAAATAGACAAGGGGATTTCCTTTTAATCTTTGAGATGAAATGTGCACATCTGCTGATACCATCTTACTGATAAAGGTTTTGTTGTTAAGTTCAGAAATTTGAGTCGTATGTTTTAGTTTAATAATGGATCACATCAAACCCATTGAGAGCGATTTTTTAAATTACTTGTGAGAGCCAAGACTGATGCGCAGACAGAGGTGTATTTTTAAGAAAACTCAGTGGTTTGGCAAACAAACATCCGGTTCCACCTACATGGAACATTTACAAAAGAGAAAGACAGTTGCTGAGTTGTACTTGACCTACAATGATGACACGATTTAACAAAAAGTATTATGACACATCCTGACAAACCTTTAAAGTTGTACATAGTTAATGACATCCTTTACAGTGGATAATCAAGTAACTTACATAGATATGCTTTTGCAGCTTACTTCACTACAAGGAAAATTTTGGGGAAAATATACAATGTGCAGCAAACCTCACAGCTATGATGGTCACCAAATATTCAGTCATGTTGAATTGCAAAAGCACTTTTTATTTTGGTTAAATCAGAATTTAAAACAAGGCTGGTTTATAAATCAATATTTTTTACAGTTTATCATTTTGTCAGTATTGTGAATCTCATTAAGATGAGAGGAAGAGGAACAAAAGTGTCATCTCTCAGTGAAAGATTAGTTTACTCATACTGAAATCTGTCACAACATCTCAAACACTTGAAAAGATATGTGGACATATGTTTTAAATATGATTTTGTTCGAGCAAAACTCAAGTATAAGTCAGCTGTACATGGCTGGGGTGGGGGGGGGGGGGTGTTAACTGTGATGGACTTCCTCTGACTGCTCACACAGCTGAAAGCATCCAGTTGTGCCTCATTGAAATCTAATAAGGCAAAAATGTTGGCCACTGCTCATGATCAATTTCATTAGACAACTGGGTTGAAAAACAAGATAGATTGGTAAGCCTGACCGTCTCATTTCTGAACATTCTGATTTGAGCCAAGGCCATCATCTTCTGTCAAGGAAGCAGAAAATACCAGAAACAGGCTACATCAAAACAACAGTCAAATGCTGTTTAGATCATGCATGACTTTCTTGTCAATCTACAAAATCCCACATTTTGTGATATGTAGACATCTGTAGTGAAATATGCTGTATTTTAAGGAAATACAACCTTTAGGGGAATTGCAAAAACACTCAAATAACTTCCTCAGAAATTAGTAATAAATCAGGCTCATAAGAATAAATAAAAAAAATAGTACAGGTGGATTATGAGGCCTCAATGTGAAAAGTGTTGCTTTTACCAACCAATACCACAAATGCTAACAACTCAATCATATTTTCCACAGAGTATTGCATGGCAAAACTTAGTGTAAGTCCCCAAAGACAGACACTGTACTAAAAAGTGAGAACTACTGAAGCAAAGAAATTCCACTCAAGGAAAAAAGGACCCATATGTTCTAAAGTCACTATTGGAAACTCCATTTAACTGCAGGGGAAAGCAAGCACAAAGAAAGAGATTTTTGTTATCAGAAAGGTCATCTATGTACACACAATCAGAGGAGAGCAGACTCCACTCCCCTGACAGCTCCTTTGAGAAGCACCAGTGAGAACACTTGGTATACACACTGACCTCCCTCCTACTAAAACCTGCTAACCAAGCTCCTTTTCATACAGTTATTTGCTGAAATACTGACGACAGTTTGAGGAAGAACACCTAAACACTAAATGGAATAAACTGCAGCAACAAAATAAAAGATTTAAAAGGGGAGATCTGTAATGATATGCTTTGAAGTGCATAAGTCTTAACTACTGAACAGGCTGAACTCCAACAGGTGACAGTGGCATGGAAAAACATTAATAGGATGCAGGTACAGATGGTGCCAGGTTACAGCTACCATAGATACCTGCATAAAAGTGGGCCACTAAATGGACTTCTCTGTTTGTTGCCATAAAAGTGTGAATATAAAATAGAGAACTCATCAGTTCCTATGAGGGATACAATAACAACTAGGAAGAATGAAAATGTACTTCCAGCAACTGAAACAGTGACTACTGTAAAACACAAAGATTGCACAAGGTAAGTCATGTTGTGATTTTGATGAATACCAGTCAGCAGTGCTACTAAGCAGTATGGCCTCAACAGAAGTCTGACAAGGCAGCTTATACAGCAACAAAAAGACAAGATATTTGCTGTCTGAACTACCGGTGTATCTGCTGAAATAATGGAATGTGGTGAGGGAAAACCTAGAAAGGCAATGCAAAGCACAGGAAAGCTACATTATCAAAGAGGAACCATGGTCACAAGACAAGTAGCCCCTAACCAATAGTGACTAAAAGGCAATTTGCTTAAAAATACCATCAGGATGGAACACCTCTCGACCAAATGAAACGAAACATTATGAGCTTCGGCAATAGCATCTACTCCAGGGCGACTGTATTGTGAAATATATCTGTTTTTGTATCCAGCCCCAGCAAATAACAGAGACTGACATAGCTACTGACTAACACAGACCTCATTCGGTCTCAGATTAATAAACACGAATTGTCAACCAGTATCAAGTTACTCCTGTCTATACACAAAATATGCTGCGCATTTCCCTTTTACATCATTTTTCACCTTGAGGCCAAAAGTTACAACATGCAGACATCAGGAAATGACATGTCCTTACCCATCCTCCACAAACCTGGAGGATGGTTAGGGACAAGCGAGCGGTGTAGATGTGTGAGAGAGCAGATGGCTGCCGAGCAGGGGCGGAAATGTCCAGGTAGGAGAGGAAGCACGTAGAATGCATTCATGGCATACCTGTGGTTCACACACTCACCTCCTCTCTTTATACTAAAAGGCTCTGCAGTCCCACATGTGTGCTCGGGCCTGTTTGACCTCACTTGCTCACTAAAGCCATGCACCCATGTTCAAAAAGGAGCAGAAATGTAGTCTGTGCAGTGGGGACATCAGTAGAACATATGGTGAGCTGTCAAACGGGTGTAACCTACTTGTGTTCTCAGTTACAGAACATGTTTTCACCAAATCTAGGCCCCACCAATACCAACACATCAGAGTGTTTAATTTGCTCAATTCCACGACAAATTTCCCTGTTGAGCACAATTATTTTTTCACAAATGACAAGCTCCTAGTGTATGTTTTTACTCAATTACCTCACCCGCTGGTTACATGTTGCAACAAATTCCGTGAAATAGTCTACTTCCGTGATATTTTTTTTTTTGGAAAACTACTGATAAGTCCGAATGATTTATTTTCTTCCAAAAGTCTCCCCGTTATCACCTCGGTCAAAAAGAAACACTTTATCTGACTTTCAAAAAGTACCATATGTTGTCAACGGTTAGTTGCTGCGGAGGGGTTAGCCGCTCTGCTAAGTTTCCTGTCAGACAAAAGTTGTTAAAAAAAAAAACATCTCCTCTGACAGCGTCGTCCCCGAGAGGCATTTCGGCAAAATCCTTTTACCTTTCTCTGCGTCCTCCATCGTGCGGCTGGGGGTTGTTTCTGGTCGCTGGGTGTCCACGGTGTGCAGGTTGCTCCCTCGCTGGCGGCAGACCTTCCTGCTCTCGCTCTCATGTTGCCAGGCAGCTCGCCGTGCGGGGTGGGGTTCGCCCTGACGTCATCACGCAGCAATGTAAACAGAGGCGAGCACGTGGCTCAAGTTTTACACCGTCAACACGGCTCAGCTGCACGTCAGCGACGCGTCATTAGTATTTTTTCATTTGTGTTTTGGGTTTTTCACATTAGTTATGTGGAATGGCAGTGTAAATGCACGTGTAAATGCGACATAAGTTCAGTGATAAAGAGGGATTTTGAAATGGTACATAATAATAAGTCTATCACATATAAACCTGCAGCCTCTGATCCCAAGGAGAGGCAAGGACAGAGCAGCACTTTATATATATATATAATTATATATATACATATATATTATGTTACTTTTGTTACATTTTACAGTTTTCCATGCTTACTACCAAAATGTGTTTCTACTTATAATTTTATTTTTTTTGGCGGTTGCCTATAACATACCTCTGGATTGAAATCAAACTAGTGGCTATGTACTCTGTCCAACATATTCACGTTTTGAAAAACGTCTTTCTAAATGGAAACATTGGAATTTGAAGACAGTATCTTAGGGAGTTCATACTGAACTGGACTATCAGGTTTTATTCCTGCACTTATGGTGAGATCACGTTTCCTGATATCAGACAGAACTGTCAACTCCTCACACACCAATGTTTGGACCCAGGTGAGAGGTGCCCACTAAAAAAAAAAAAAAAAAAAAACCAGTAGGAATATAGTCAATGATTTATTAGCTGGCTGAAGGCTTAAAAACTCACTCACTGATACCTGCAAATCTGACTCATTTATTTCATACCTGAGAGAAAGGCTTGACATACAATGTCCTGATCACTGCAGGGAAATTAAATTCGTAAAATTCATTATGGAGGTTATGTCATGTTGATAGCAAATGCTTGTATGAGCTGGACCAATAAATAGATACACTAATCGTACACAGCATGCCTTATTAGCCCCTAGGGAATTTAACCATTACAGTGGGATATACAACTCCCACGCTACTGTAATCAAAACCTGGGTTAAATCCAACTCTTGTTCACACACTGTGTGCAAAGCCCTTAATTGGACAGAACTGAAACTATACACCCAACTATGTCAAGCATCACACACACACACACAGGGAGAGATGTCTACATGAAAGAGTGCCACCTGCTGGACCTAATCTTGATGACAGGCAACATAAACAGACTTGAGACACATGTTGATATGTTAGACTACTTTACTGTAGATTATAACATCTCACTGGTGTCTAGAGGATGCCAATTACTCATCCAAATTATCACACATCACATGACTTTATTAAAACCACACATCATTTTTTAGATTTTATAATTGTCTATATTAATTAATTATATAACACATATATCCTAGGATAGAAAATAAAAACAGCAAATATACTATAAACTATGATATCATGGTGACATACACAACACTATATTATGTGTGTATGCTTTTAACAAAGAAAAGGTTGTAGTACTGTAATGGAGTGTTAATATCAATCTAATGGAATAATTATAAGAACATTTTTATTTTAATTAAATATCCTAAATGAATTCACACATGTATATGTATATATGTATTTTTATATATATGCTACTTTATATATATTTATATTCATACTTTGATACACACTTTTAATTTTATATGTTTATGTTTTGTCAATAAAATAAAAAATGCAAAAAAAAGTACTATGGACACACTAAAAGTTCTTGAAGAATTCCCACAGAAATATTATAGAAACATTATGGTCACCCCGCTTAGCAAAGTGCTAAAGTGGGGCACACGAGTCGGCATTTATGGGCTGCGAAGACGAGCAAAGCCAAAAAGATGAAAAGCATGCGGAAAATGGGTGCAGCCTTCAAACACAAAAGACCCCTTGGTGATCAACAGCACCCCCATCTTCCTTTAAAAGCCGCCCCCTCCCTCTCCAGCCCCCCCTTTCTCTGGTCGAGGTGCATTGTGGGGAGGAAAGTCGTTGCCATTCGACCTCTGCGGGGCCTGCGCGGACGCAGCGAGAACCCTGAAATTCATTATGCGTTTAAAACCTTTATTTATTTCCGCATAACCTACATACTCTCACCGGGAGGGCCAAAGCGGGGAAAAGAAACGACGACGGTCCATCTCTTTCGGATAATACAACCTGTACAAACACATTATTCGTGTCGGAGGGGGATACTGTTGAGAAAGTGAAGATTCTAATATATATTAAGAAAAATGTCCGGTGAGAGAAACCGCAGGTCGCTGGCTTTCCGAGGAGGTGGATTAGCTGGGTTACCGGGTTCCAGCGGTCTCGGTGGGGGGAACTGTAACAGCTGTGAGGCCCCGGCCTGTCAAGACCGACAATTTAACGGGAACAGGCCGGATCAAGAGGAGGACAGGGATCTGGGGGCGAAAGGATCATCGCAGAAGAGAGTGGAGGGCGCTGGGTCTGTCAGCGATAGCACGGAACCCGAGGCGGAGGAAGAAGAGGACCCGGAAGGGGGCAGCTGTGCAGCCGGGGACGGCGACGATCGCGTCGGCTCGGTGGACGCGGACGACGGGTCCAGGGACGGGGACAGCCCGACAGCGGGGAACGGTCCCAGCAGCGCCGACGGGCAGGAGTCAGGAAGCGGCGCGGCCGGAGGCGAAGCGGGATCCAGGAAATCTGGGGTGGAGATGAGACCGCAGACGCTGCTCCAGAAACACTCGCTGTTCCACGCGTCGTGGCTGCAGGAGTTCCCGTGGCTGAAATTTTGCCAGGAGACGGGGCTCATGTCCTGCTCCTGGTGCCACAACATTGCCACTAAAAACAGCGACGAGCTGGTCAAAGGCAGCCGCAACTACAAGCGGGCCCTGCTGCTGAGACATCACCTGTCCTCCGAGCACGGGCGGAACGACCCCACCAAGCAGGTAACGAGAGCTCCGGTCCACGGCGGCGGAGCATTAAAAACACCTGTCACAACAGGCTGTCTGCTCCGCCTGTTTTCTCACTAATAACGACACTTTCCACAACTTTTTTTTTTCTTTCTTTCTTTTAAAACACAGCGAAAGGCGGAAAAAAAAAAAAAAAAAAACAGGCCACCACCTAAGCTTCACAATCCCTTTCCCCCTGGCTGATTAGCTGGCCTGAGCTAACGCCGTAGCTTAGCCAACTAGCCGCCGGTAGCGGCGCTGTGCGGCCGGAGGTGGGTGCCCGCTGACGGCGGCGGAAAGCCTCCTCCACCCCCCCACCCACCCCGAGCGAGGCTCCGGTCGGCCCGACGCGGTTAATGAATGGCGGAGCTACCGAGCCACCGAGCGGCGTGAGCGACACGAAACTCTCGGACTCGGCAAGCGTCTGAAATGCGAGTGTGAGTTAGTTAGTGAGTGTGTGTGTGTGTGTCCGCTCGTCGGTGACACCTGCCAGCCACTGTCACACCGGAGGCTGCGTTGAATGGAGGGAATAAAGTGCGTGTCACTAATAACTGTGTCGAGCTGCCTCAAAGCGATTAAAAAAAAAAAAAAAAAAAAAAGTCATGCATATTTTAAACTTTTAAATATATGCACACTGTACAGAATACCCCTTTTTGTTGCATCGGCAGCTGTCTTGATTGCCAGCCTGCTAGAGGTCACACAATGGCAAGGGCTCGACCCCAGCAGCCTTTGGGGAACCGCACCCCTACCCTGCCCCCCCCCCCATTGGTGACCTCTGGCGCATTTCTTCCTCCTCCTCCACCTCCACCACCACCACCTCCTCCTCCCTTTGGGGAGCTAAATTAGAGGCATTGTGCTAGAATGACCCCCCCAAAATCCATAGATGGTGTCGCTTGCAGGGCTGGACAAGAGGAGGAGAGTAAATCTTGCAGCCTGGAGCCTGACAGCTCGCCCGGCCCATATGCAACCTTTTGAACGGGCGTGAATGAGTGAAATAGATGTCAGTGAATGGAATGACACGGCATCACCTGACCCTGTCATCCACACATTTCTGGATATAATGGGCTCTAGTGTTATACCTTTGGGGCGTATCTTATGATTAAGGCCCCATCCTGTAGGCACAAGACTGATACCATACTAACTGGAAAATTACCCCTCTTTAGGCGTATTACGTTGGCATATAAAGACTATGTGGTGAGCATAAGCTTGAGGTACGTAGTTATTGACTGTATCAGTATATTGAAGGCTTTAAGCTTTAATTCAAAACATCCAGGCCGGTTTTATGTTTGATGAACTATGTCTTTATTGATGTGCACAGGCTCTTTTTATTGGTTCATTATTTTTATTGCAGTGTAGGCCACATTTCTATGGTACTCTTTCAGAGACCTCATAAAAACAGGCAGCGCATATTTGCCTGAACAATCTGGTGTCAAAGGGCATTTCGCCCATCAATTGTATATTTAAAAAAAAAAATCTTCCTGTTCATTGTACATTGCCACGTCAATGACAATGGTCTGAGCTGTCAGGGGAATTAGGAGCGGGTGCTATTTGACTCTAATTTGTGAGCGAAGAGGATTGCACTACTACATTTAGTTCCTTCCTTTGCACACGCAATCACTAATCAGAATGACTTAAAGTGATCCACTAACTTGTACACATCTCTAATTGATAAGAAGAGCAGTGGGAGTGGATTAGGGGCTTGGTGTGGCTTTTCCCTAGCAACAAGGACCCTAGACACTGTATTGAGAGGTTATCCAGGCCATTTCCTCGTGTAGAATAGAGCTGGGATGATAAAGTCCCATTGCTGCTTCTATTGGAAATGAAAGATGATGAATTATTTTTTTTATATTCCTCAAATTAGGTTTTCCTCTTGAGAATGCCTTTTTGAATAAGACTGTAATCTTTTTCATATAAACAGTACTGTTGAAATAATGGGCAGCAGTGTATGTTAAGCAAGACAGCATTGTGAAGCAGTACATTAAAGTGGAATTATGGTGTTACGAGGCAACGTCTTGTTCTATTCACCCATTCCTGATGTTAGTCAGGCCTCTGCTGCATTCGTTAAAGCTAACTCAATTAGCCCTAGCACACCAGGGCAGCTGTGGTGAATGTGGGTCTCCTTGGAGAAGGGGGCCGTTGTCCTTAATTCTCTAGAGGCTGTCTTGTGCTCAGATTGTTCCCTGTGCTCACTGGTAAAAGGTTGAGACAAGGCAAACGTAAACCATGGGTTCCCTTGGATCAAACATGTGAACACATATTTGGGAACTAGATACATTTAATTCTCTAGTAACTGTTCTTTATCTGGTTCACAATCCAGTAAAAGGTTTTGTGTCAAACCCAAACTGGTCGTCACAGAGTAATTCCTTGTAAATCACTACGTATGAGACTCTATTCTATGACTGTACAGCTATCTAACACACAGAGGTACATTGCATAATTACCACATAGTTAGTTTCAGTTCTGTCCACATCTATACACTCCCTCTTTCTCTTTCACTCAGTTCTGCACTTTTTTTGTCTTTCTCTTTCTCATCCTTTATTAGAATGTCAATAACAAATACATTTCCATCTGTGTTAAAGACACCTGTTCACCAAAACCCTGCAATATCCAAACAGCATTCAACCCAGGCCAGGATGAGGCTTACAGACGTCAGACGATCCTCAATGCCTCATTAAGTTTGACAGCCAAACAAATGTTTTACCTGCATCTCTGTGTTGGTCTAAATGGGCTGTGAGATAAGATAATGCAACACTTTATTGATCCCCAGGGGGGGACATTCAGATATGGGGGACCTATACAAGTCATTTTCACCCCCTCATTTTAGTTAAGACAAACACCACACTCATTGTTAAGAATGAGTCGGGGACCCACCCATTGCGGTCTCATGTCTGCCAGATAGATGGGATGTTTATTGGGGGCCACAGGTCAGGGGAATGGGGCTGGGTGGAGCCTGAGGGAGAATTCTTCTTGTTGAAACCGTCCGTGACTCTGCCCTCCCCTGCCCCCCCCCCCCCCCCCCCCCCCCCCCCCTTCTGCTTCTTCTGTCAGAGCATTGTTAGGAGGCCGAGAGACACTTAGTGGAGCCCTCCTACACCTTGGGCCAAACGCACACTGCGGTATTGTTCTAGCATCTGGGGACAGACGGGTTTGGTGAGGAGGGGAGATTGAGGGAAGGATACAGTAGATGTAGGGAGTTGGTTAAGGACCGGTGGAGATGGCCCCAGGGTTGGGCTGGTCATGGGACTGGCTTGATAGTGGGTGGGGGTAAATGAGTGAGGGGATGTAGGCAAACATGTGTGCCTAAAAAAGTAAACAAAACCGGCTCCAGTGGGTCATTATATGTTGCACTGGGGACAGTGCTGTATCACATGATCTGTTAGAGTTGTGTCTGACTGTGGCCAGTGCTTCAATACGCTTGCATTTAGTACCATCTTGGTTTGTTTAAACCACCTGTAAATCAATTCTTATTGGCCATTCACTGTAGATTTTGAAACATTCATGTTAGACTTAGTTCAAAGGATTCCTCTTCCGCAGCCCCCTCTTGGATTGTCTTGCGCTCTCTTTCTGCCTCTCATTCTTCCATCCCTGCCATCTCTGGCTCAAATAAAAATCTAGCCACGTCATGACTGGGGGAGGTTGATATTGTCCCCACATTTTTTCTTTGCTCAGGCTGGTTTTGCCTCCAGCATCTGCTGTGCAGGGTTGGTCCGCTGGTTCTCTAAGCTCCTAGCTCACACGTGGCACATCTGGAGAAAGGATGATGGTGCTGCTGATGAGGCCAATATGGAGCAACTTATTCAGTACCAGGTTGTCCTAGCCTGACTCCAATGAGTTCACACACACACACACATCAGAACTGCCAGGCAAAGTTCTACCTCTCTGGCCCATTGCCTTACTATGTGTAATGGATGAAAGCTGTGGGGAGTCATGGGGTTTGGGGGTCGGATGGCTAGTTAGTCAAAATGATAAAATGCATCTACAATTTCCCAGGTACTAGGAGTCTGAGAATGCATGTTTATTTATGGTATTTCTAACATATTGGCTCAAAGGTAAATATAAATTAATCTTCTGGTTAGCCCGGCAAGTTGAAGCTTGTTAAGTCTAAATCTATCAAAAAAGGAGAGCAGTACACAAAAACAAGGCACCAAAACATAACCAACTCCTCTTGTTGTGATAGCACTCCAGTGCTTCACCACACCAATATATTCCACCACAGTACTCAACATGATGACCAGGCCCCTCCAGAGGCTTTGATGTGTATATCATGGAATAATTTTTCTCCTCTCTCCCCATCCTCCTCGCCTTACCCACACGCACCCTGGCTCCTTTCTATGCTTGCGAGTGGGAGATGCTATGTAATAAGAGAGTGAGTGCCGAGCCCTTTCACAAAGGCCCACAGTGAGTGGACAATGAGCCTCGGGGAGAACACGGGCTATTGTGAAGGCTAAAATGGGGTGACCCAACTCCTTCGCTCTATCCTGCTGGCTTTTCGGCCCCCTCTGCTCCACATTTTCTCCTCCGCCCTTTTTCTTCATGCTTAAGGTCTTACTCTCTCAATCTCTGTCTCATCCTCTCAACCGTTTTCTTTATATGTGTGTTATCAGGCTTTTTTCTATTATACTCCAACCATTTCTCGTCTTCTTTTAACACTTTATTTCCATCAGCTCTCTTATCTACTTTTTTCTTCATCAGAACTCTGTTCTATCTTGCCTATTTTTTTCTGTCCTTTCGTTCCCCTTTTATTTCTTCTAGCCTGCAAAGTATGTCCAATCCCCCCCCCCACACACACACACACACACACACACACACACACACACACACTGACTGTCTCTCCCTCCTTCTGCCTCTCATTTCATTTCATTTCATCCCATCTCTCCCCATCTCTCTCCCTCCAGCTGTGGCAGAGGATGATAAGCCCCCCTATACTATCCTGTGTGCCCAAGCTGCCCTGGACAAGAGCTGCAGTGTGGAGGGAGTGGGGGTGGGGGCTGGGTGGGGACCTCAGAGAAATGGATTTAATCTGAATTACTCGAGCTGAAACCCCAGCTGTGTGTATGTGTAGGCAGCTTGGTTTCTGTGTATTTGTGTGCTTGTGCGTGTACATAGATGTGTGTGCAGAAGAGATGGTGGTGGGTGGGGTCAAAAATGCAGGGCTTGAGCAATGTGAATTATTCTGGATTAGGACATCTGCTGTGCAATTCTAAAATGAGCCGGAGATGTATGCCGCTGCATGTTTGAGTGCCTGTGTGTGTGTTCAGTGTAAAAACTATAATGTGTACTTCTGCACTTGCAGGGTGTATATGCATTTTTGTGTGAATTTATGCCATGTATTTGTGCATATGTACGTGTAGTGCATGCACACGTGTATCTGCTCCCCTCTCCTCTGCTCCGTACCAGGCTGGCCCTTTGCCCTGTTAAGGGGGAGTAGGGGAGGGGGAGTGGGGCTGTTACAGGGTAGAGCTATGCTTCTGCCAGCTCCCTTCCCATCCTACAGCCGCGTTGTGTCCTGCTCTGGACATTTGTCAGCCCTCGTCCAGATCTAATTATGGCCCATTTTACATCTAGCTTCTAATTTAAAGAGAGATCATGTACTCTACATGTGTAAAATCTTAAATCTTGCAAATCTACTTTCCAGTCTAGTTTTGGAAGTGATAACCAAAACCATTATTAATTCACAATAATAATAATTGTATTCATTAATCATGAAAAATAAACATCTGTCTTTGTCTAGAGGTCTTCTAAAACCAAGACATGCTCTGGTGTTCCTACAAATCAAGTCTTGAATTATGTTCCCTGGCAAATTTGATAGAACAAATTCCTTACTGTTGCTTTAAAAAAAATAAAGAACTCATAAGATGTTTTTCAACTCATAACAAAGGAGAGTCCTGGTGGACAGTGGTCTTAGAAATCTATTTTAAAAAGTAGTCATAGATGATGTCCCTTGAATTTCTGGGATAAGTTAGCGTTGCCAATGTTGTTTTAAACATTTGATTGAAAATTTTCACCCTCGAATCACTACAGCTGTGTTCCTCATCCTAGAGTCCCTGAATGTTGGACACTCTGGGGTTGTCTTTAGGAAATAATTAATGTGAAATAATTAATTAATATGTAAAAATGTATGCCACCTTGTGGGAAAGTCTAAAGCAAATTGACAAATTACAATGCCTGAACACTGCAGTCTCATAATAGGTAATTGTACAATATATGTGCTGGATATATCCGTCTGTGTAACTACAAAAGGAAAATACTTTGCCTTTATATGTTAAATTACAGTCTTTCAGAGTTTTTAATCTGTGATTATTATATTATTAATTGTGTCATATTTTTTGTGCTAGGAGTTGTGGAGTGAAAGTTTGATGGAGGAAAGGAATTGATTATAGGGCTATATAATACTACCCAGCCTAAAAATAACACACCTTTCATTGCCTCTTTCCCATCTCCTCCATAACAGAAGCCTGTCAAACCTGTTTCACCCCTTGGGCAGGTGCGTCAGTGTCACACTGGGAACCCTGAGGGTGTATATCTGTTGTTTTTATAGACAGAGTTACAGGAAGGGGAACTATATTTGCGTACAAGTGCATTTGTGCTTACCATTGCAAATTACTTGTGTGAGCACACAAATCGTCTGCAATAATTTTTCTCTTTCTTCCTCTCCTTTATGTAAAGGATATGGTGAGGCCCTCGGACAACACCAGCCCCTCCACTAACTCCTCAGAAGAAGACTACCGCAGCAAGTCGAACGAGAACTCCTACTGTTACCAGCTTCTCCAGGAGCTGGACAAGCAACGCAAAAGTGGCATCCTCTGTGACGTCAACATAGTCGTCTCGGGCCAGGTGTTCCGCGCACACAAGAACATCCTGGTGGCAGGCAGCCGCTACTTTAAAACCCTCTACTGTCTGACCAAGGGCGAGGCGCAGGACCAGGCCACGGTCACGCACCTGGATGTTGCTGCGGGGCAGGGCTTCTCGGTTATCCTCGACTTTCTCTACTCTGGGAATCTGCTGCTCACAAGCCAAAATGCCATTGAGGTGATGTCTGTAGCTAGTTACCTCCAGATGACCGAAGTCGTACAGTCGTGTAGGGCTTTTATAAAGGATGCTCTAAATATCAGCATGAAACAGGAGGCTCCAGATTCGGTGGTGGTGGACTACAACAAGAGGCAGATGGTGGCCAAAGAAGGACAGAGAGGGCCAGACCGGAAGCCAAGCAACTTCTGGGCAACAAGCATCTTGTCAAAGCTGTCAATCAAGGCCAGCAACAATCAAGGAAAGGAAGCGATGGAAGAAGAAGACGAGGTTGGCAGGGTAAAGGAGGAGGCCAGCGACATAGAGGTGACAGGGGTTGGGGATGAGGGCTGTGCCCTCGTGACCCCCGGAGCATACGTTAGCTGGGCCCACCACAACGACAACTCGTCTGATTCAGCAGAGACCAATGAAACGCGGGCGGGGAGTGGCCAGGGGCAGGTATTCGTCTGGAACGAGCCAGCCACAGGTGGCGCTGCAGCAGCACCCTCAGCAATAAAGCGAGAAGCACCGGACACTGCGGCTGGGAGTGGACGGAGGAAAAAACAGACCACCACGCGACGTTTTGTGTACAACTTTCCACCAGAGCCTGAAGAGGGATTTGACGAAGGGATGTTCATCCAGCCCTCGGCCTCCTACCCCAGAGAAGACTTCTCCTCCCTCTCTGAAAATGCTGGTATGACACACATTTGTACCTCTAAACACACTTCATACACTCTCCACCCCCAGTCCTTCACAGTTAACTCATTAATGTCTTATTCATATTATTCACACTATTATTCACATACTCACTGTAATTAAAAAGGAAGAGGTTCCCTTTTTTTAAGTTAGAGAGGTACGTGGACAATTTTTGAAACGTATGATCACTTGAATGTAATGGCTGTATGTATGACATGGAAATGCATATTTTCCTACATTATGTATGTAAAGCTCTGATAAGACACAATAGTTTGAACTACATTTTATACACCAGTGTAGAGCATTCACTTAAATGTTTGTTTGAGTAGCCTCTAGTGCATAAGGCTCAACAGCATGGCCAGGGTAAAAAAAGAATTTCATTTAAAAGAGATGATTGTAGTAACTTTTTGCATCCCTGTACTACTTTCGAGATGCACTGCGATTATGTCTGCAAACTTAGCCTAAAGCTACTGCTAGTTGGAGACACAATAACCAGTTTTGTCAAGTGACATCATTAGGTAGCTTCAGGCCTCTCTGCCGTGTGCCCCACCCACTCCCCTGACGTCATCACTTTAACTTCCAAACCCTTAAATTACTGTGACGTTAAGTTTGTTTTTGTTACTTACTTGAAGCTAAATGATGCTCACACAAACACGGACATTGTTTTTGTGGCTGTGCCATTTCATCAAATATTCTAGATGTTGTACATATTTGATATTTTTGGAAAAACTGCATATTTACAAATGTTTAAAATTAAATTCTGTAGGTATGAGCAATGCTTGTCCCAACAACATACATTTGTAATTATTGGGATTGAAGTGATAGCCCTTGTAGGTCACGTGGTTTCAGTATTTGATCCTTCCAGCCTACAAAATTTTGCATAATTTTAATCTAGTACTGGAAGATTGCACTTTTGTTACTTGGGGGCGGCATTGCCTCATTTATGTGAATTCCATGTCACCATATAGTGACATATCTAATCATGTCATACCCATGATCACCAATGTAATTCAGTGCTATTAAACTAAGCTGTGGCTGCCCGCAGTGGGAAATACTGGCATGATCACTAGTTTTTTCAAAAGTATGGATTTTCAGCTTTCAATCAATGTCCTGCTGTTACATCTAACAGCAGGTTTATTTGCTTATCAAGCTTTTAACGTGCCATGCACAGCCAACAAGTGAGTCCCTCCCAGTCGTGATCTCCACTAATCACTCCAGAGCAGTGGGCTTACAAAAGTTACGCCCACCTGGAGTGCTTTGTCTCCGCACAGAGTGTGTTGCCACATCACTGCTGAGACTTGTTCTAAAGGAAAGACGAGATATTTAGTAAAGTATGGTTCAGTTCAATGATTTTGAATTAATGAGTTGGATCGGTATGTTATGCTTTGTAGAATAAAATAAGTAAATGTCAATCTTTAAAGTGCGTTGGAAAGAGAATTAAAAACCCACACTATATATATTGTGGTTGCCCGAAAACATTGAATTCCCTAAACTTTTTAAGTAGCTTTCACTCATTCAATCAATTTTTCAATCTTGCTTGATAAAACTTTTACACTCCCATCTTCTTTCTTTTTTCTTTACCCTTTGATAGCTTCTTCTTTCGGTCCTTTAATCTAACCGTCGCTCCATCCATCCATCCTAACCACACACAGCGTAGCGCTCTTAGTAATCTCTCTCTCAGCTCCAGCCTTCTCCTTCTGTCGGCCCCATTAAGCATGGCACTCCATGTAACCATAATGATATCAGATATTAAGTGGAGTGGTATGGATGGGAGGGTGGGGGGTGATGTGTGAGGCACAAAGTGTGTGGAGAGAGGGAGGGAAAGGGAGAGAGGGAGGGAAAGGGAGAGAGGGAGGGAAAGGGAGAGAGGGAGGGAAAGGGAGAGAGGGAGGGAGAGAGGGAGAGAGAGGGAGAGGGAGAGAGAGAGGGAGAGGGAGAGGGGGAGAGAGAGAGAACTACATTTTGTGTGTTCGAGAGAGGGAAGCAATCCCTAATGCAGGAAAATGAAGAAAGCAGGGGAAACATTTCTTCCCCCAGGCCTCCCTAAATGCACTTGAATGCTCTTAGTGCCTCTGACTCCTCGTAGGGCTCTTTTTAATGTGTGCACGAAGTGATCCAGAGTGTTGTAATAGCCTGAGAGAGACGCTCACTTAAAGATTGAGTTTGTCGGCATGTGTGCTAACTCTCCAACCTTCCTCTCTTCATGTATCTCTGCTGTTTAGCTTCTTGTCTCTATTTAATGTATGCTACTTTTTCAAATAAAGATTTGGTTAAGACTTCAAGTAGGCTGTTAGTCACAGTAAAAGGTTTCGAGGCAACTGTTTACCTCTCAATTATAGTTTTGTGTTCAACAGTCCATTTACCTCAAAGAGTAGAATTAATTCATACAGTATACTGTATGTTTACAGTTTAAATATAGATCTGTGAATATTTAGTCTATTTAAGGCCTTCAAATTGTAAAGAGTTTTTCATGTAGACATGATCACCACAAAATATTCGTCAGATCTGTTATTGCTTTAGTCAAAAACATAAACTGCCGTAACTGATGGGCGCCCTATTGTTTAACGTGGGAGATGTGTTGTCTAGTGAAATTGAGGCAGAAATTTGAATCACATTATCCTGATGTTTGGGTGAGAGGAGGGCCCTATTTTATTTTTAGCCACTAGAAGAAGAATAACTTAATTCAATTTATTTATTTATTTTTTAACACACAGGCCGAAATACAAACATGCCCACAGGACCTATAGGCATACAAAGCAGGGAAAGATGGTAGAGTGTAGTAGTGCTGTTATCTAGCAGTTAGGGATTCGGTGCCTTGGTCAGGGCACTGATTTGGACGTTGATTACTGGCACTGTAAAGGGCACATCGGCATTACCCTTGACGGTGCCAGTTACCAGTCCTCATCTGTACTGTGGTCCATACTTGAGCCTAATTTGTGACAGTGTTTCCCACAGCCTCTCTCTGCTGTCTAGGCTTGATTAGCTTTGTGTTGCACACAGTGCTCATTTGTTGTGACTCGCTCTGGATTTGTGTGTCACATGTTGTCTAAAATGTTAGTTACGCTTGTTGTATGTTAGTTGCTTCACAAAAGTATACAATAGATGCATACAATTATTAGTCCCTGTGGATTAATAGATCATTATGTAAGGTTGTTGAAAGACACAGTTATGCAGAAGAGACTAGGAAGGTTTACCGTTATGTGCGTGGGCACGACTTAGCACCAGAAACTCATCTTTTGTTTGTGAGATGCTCAAGCTAAAACTAGACAGCCCTCTTGCACGATTAGTTGTCGGTTTTTAGCATATTTCTGTGGAGCCTATGAGCAGTCATCCACCAACATTCGCTGTCCTAGTTTCCCACGGTGATGTCACTCGTTTGGCTTTCATTTTGCTTCAGTTTGATCTGTGTGGTCATGCTCCGAGGATGGAATCAAAGTAGTCCAAATGGTGGTATTCTTTCTGCTGTGTAGTTTGTCATAGCTTTTTTTTAAGTCCATTTTTTGTCTATTTTTCTTATGGTTGTTCAACTGTTTCAAAATGTTTAAGGCTGCATCTAACAATAATAGTCTCCATTGATTTAATCTGCTAATTATTTTCTGCTTTTTCTTAAAAATGCCAGAGAACAATTCCTGGAGTCCGACGTGACGTCTTTATTTGTCCAGAAATATTCAGTTTACAATTTTATAAAATGCAGAAAATCTTCACATTGGAGAGGCTGGAATCATCAAATATATGACATTTGATATTATTATCAAATAGTTGCAGCTTAACTTTTTCAATTTATCGATTAATCAGTAATTGTTTTAGCTTGTTTTAGATTGTTTTAATGTTATATATTTACACGCTTTATTGACAAAAAATCTGAAAATGGTAATGGTTTACCAAAAAAATTGTGGCAAAAGTAACTGAAGAGGCAGCTGGTGTTGGACTAGAGTTGTGGAAAAATAACAGTTGAAAGTGAAGGCTGGTTTCAACAATATAAGTACTTTGCCATTGCTGTCCGCTCATACCATGCCGAGCCCACAGCCAACACTCGTGGCCAATAAATTCTTGGGTCTTTTCCAAACAAGAGTGTTGAATTGTTTAAAGGGTGGTTGTTGCACGCGGACACAAAGAGCAGGTGAAACACATTTGCATACCCACTAGTCTCTGTTGACCTGTGCACACCCACACACAATAACTTCCCCAATCCCTGCGAGGTGCAAAGCCACCAGGGGCAGTCCCTTCCCTCCCTAATCCACTCTAATGCACCAGGGCTGTCCTCACTATTCCAAATATTGACCCAGGGAGAATGGACACACACACACACACGCACACAGTCGTACACACTCACAGGGGTGTGTCTTTAATGGCCTCTAAGCGCTGATTCTGGAGAAACCGGACACACACACACACACACACACACACAGGTGCTCACACAGAAGTGCTTACAAAAGCTGAGTGTAAACTGAGCCGGTGTGAGGGCTCGACTCCCTCGTTCTCTAATTAACCCCTTCCCTGCTGGAACCCTGGTAACACCATTAGTTTGTTGCTCTGCCCTCGCGTACACACTGCTTTACATATAGTAGAGCCTGCGTGTGTGTGTGTGTGTTTGCCTATGTTGTTAACTGAAACTTCCATTGTTTCATGTGGGGGGTGGTTAGTTGTGTACACAAGGCGTTGTGAGGTGTGCACCCCTCAGGCTCTCAACCACCTCTCATCTCTTTCTCCCTCTCGCTTCTCTTGTCCCCTCCCCCTTTCCCAGAGCTGGCCAATCAGATCCAGTATAGCATCATCCAAGACTTACAGCAAGGCGAGTCCTGGGAGAATGGTAAGACGCCGCACTCGCTAGACTACAGCTAAAGAACAGGCTATTTCAATGGAACTAAAATGCATCTTCTCAAATGAGTGTGGGCAGTCCAGTCAGTATGTCTCCTTGAATAAGAGAGTAGACAAACACCCTATTTCTATTTAAGGACCCATGTTCAACTTGCGTTTAAATGCGTAGTTGATCTGCATGACCCTTTTACACAAAATTATTTACGTTGTCCCTATGTCAGGGAATGAATGGGTAAAATCATAAATTTGCCTCAAATAAGTGGTGGGGAAGCCGGTGCGTCACATAAGTAGGCAGCCATTGTCTACAGTACACTAGGCCGTGTGTCCCAAATCCAATGTACACACTATTGCTAAGCATGTATGTAACTATGCAGTGTATTCACAAGTGTTAAATTAAGTATACTGAAAAATGTGAGCATGCATGTTAAAAATATCACTTGATTTATGAGTGTGCTGTTGATGGACACAAAAATGCACTGCACAAAGGCAACAGAGGAGCTGCTCACAGCTGTAAAATAATGTAAAAGTAATCTTGGATGGTGGTAAAACAGCTTTTTGAACATCCCAGAGAACAAAAGTAACAGTTGAATCTTTGAAAATGAAGTCTTTTGGCATTAAGTCGAAGTTTGATTGGCATGCATCGGTGCGACAGACAGGTGGAGTTGTGGGTTGCGACATTAGCTGAAAGGGCAGGGGATCACAGAAAAAGGGAATCTAGTCAGATTAATTACCAGGCCAGTGAAGTTACACCTAAAATTATAGGGAAAAAGAAGAACTTCTGCTGAATTAAACTCGAAAAATCAGGTAGCCCTTCAAGGATATTTTTTAACCACCCTGTATGTATAATGATAGATGATGAAAATTTAAATTTCATCCTAAACCTCTTAAGCCTAATTAAACAGCTTGTTGCACTTCCGCAAGGTGCTTCTCTGCTGTGTATAACACACGCACACACACACTGGGAATACACAGGTGACCTGCTTCTCATCAACCCTCCCCCTCCTCCCTTCTCCCCCTAGCAACCTGCCCTGACAACGCCTCTGTTGTGTGCTCCCTGGTTCAAACAAAAGGCCCGGCCCTGTTACCCCACTCTCTCAACAGTGAAGACTAGCACTCTGTTTTGAGCCTTTTCAATCAATAGATTGCTTATTTATTTGTAAGCCCAGCTGTCCACGGTAGCTTGTTAGAATAAACATCCCAGGAGGGTTAATGAAGTCAGTGCTGGTGTGAGGACATCTTGATTTCTGTCTTTTAAACACTGAAATAAAAAACATGTTATACCATATGCTCTAGTCATTAAGTGGTATAATAGTCAAGGTTGATGGATGATACATAATTTTTGTTTTGCTTTTGTAATGATTTTTGATGTTAGGAGTTGCTAATAATATATTATGGAACATGCAATCACATCTGTTACGTTGGTAATGATGATTTCTTTAGTATCTTACACCAAACTGCATTTTATGTCCATGCAATACAACAACAGATCCATGTTGCTGCTTTACATTCACTGCTAATATGAATCTGCCAAGGTGAGACCTCCCAACACCATTGCAGACCGATGCACTCAAGTACCAGTTACTTAGCAACAGTGACAGAGCTGGATGGTGAAGTTTACATGGCTGCCACAGTAATCGGTTGTATCTTTCTTCAGTTTAACGAACTTCCGTAACTTTCACTAAAGAAGCTCTTTGCAAAACATCAGTTTGTGGTTTTGTATTCTCTCTAATGGTTACCGCATCCTAACTCAGTGATTTGACAGGATTTAGCAGGATATTGGTTCCCGACACACCCCTCTCATTAGACGATCTATAGATGCAAAAGAAGCTTTTATGAGCACGCTCTTGTTCCATCTCCAGTTTGTTCAAGTAACTCCCAGTCAAATTAAAACATGATGTTACTAAATTTTGTCGGTTGCTGACCTTTCGCCGTATCTGCATGTTTTGTGTTTTTCTCAATCCAGGCGAGTCCTCACACCTAGCCCTCAATAAGCTCAAGTGCCCCCACTGTAACTACATCGCCAAGCACCGGCGCACGCTCAAGAGGCACCTGATCATCCACTCGGGCGTACGCTCGTTCAGCTGCGACATCTGTGGCAAGCTGTTCACCCGCCGTGAGCACGTAAAGAGACATTCCCTGGTGAGTCCACATATGGGCAGGATCCTCTCTTTAACCGCCACGTGATGTGCGTCCACCATTTTCTGCCAAACACTAGAGTGTTTCGGCCAACCTCACGTCTTTGTACTCCACCTCATGATTTGTGTCTGGCTGTTTTTCTGCTTAAGGTAGTATGTGCAAGATATTTTTAAAAGCAGACATTTTTTGGCTATGATATCTATTTTGTAATGTAGGGAATATCGTAGAGTCTCTCACTAAGTGGTACAAAACAAATGGATTTTTGAGACCATCTCACATTACCTCTAGTACTGGCAGCGAAACTTTAAAGAACAGCCAGGCAACGTAATCTGTCAGACGGTTAGATTGAGATTAATGCACATTTTTAAAAATCTTTTATACCCAAATTTCCAGTGTAGAAAAAAAGCCATAACTGGCAACTGTACTACATCTGATTTATTGCTCCAGATTTAATATTTGGTAAATATCTCCATTAGTGTTTAAAGGAATAGGTCAACATTTGTGAAAATGCACTCATTTGTTTTCTTGCTGACAGTTAGATGGGAAGATCATACCGCTCTGTCTGTGTGCTAAACATGAAGTTACAACAACAAAATCTGCCTTCCAGCACCTTTAAATTCCCTAATTAACACATTATATCTTTTGATGTTTAAATCTTACAGAAACAAAGTGTAGAAACGACCCAATGTGGTGTTACTGCCTGCGTCCAGTCTTTATGCCAAGCTAAGCTAACCAGCTGCTAGTGGTTTCTTCATATTTAGTACACAGTTGAGAGAAGTGATCAAACTTTCATCTAAATCTCCGCAAGAAAGCAAATAAGCATACTTCCTAAAAATGTCAAACAATTCCTTTTATATGTCATATTGACAAAATAACAGTGACTCGTGACTAACCTGACTCACCTCATCTCCTCAACCCTCCCCTTCGGTCTCCCTATCCGTCTTACAGGTGCACAAGAAGGACAAAAAGTACAAGTGCATGGTGTGCAAGAAGATCTTCATGCTTGCAGCCAGTGTTGGTATCCGTCACGGCTCGCGGCGCTACGGTGTGTGTGCGGACTGCGCCGACTCACACCAGGCCACTCAGGAGGGCCTGGAGGCTATGGAGGGCATGGAGTTTCCTCGCGATGAAGACTTCGAAGGTGAGGAAGGGGAGGACCTGGAGGGGGAGGAACCTACCGACAATGACCAATCAAATTGGGGTGAGGGCAACGCCGGTGCTGCCCCGGACGAGGACTAAGAATTTTAACAAGCTTGAGAAACAAAAATAAAAAAAGGTTGATGTTTAATATATGTATACAAAAACTAGCTGGTAAACAATCAACTCCAAAGTGCTATCAAACCTTGAGGTTACTTAATTGTGCAAGTATATGACAAAGAGATGGATTTGAAAAAAAAGCTTTGGTAGAGTGGGAACTCCAAGATGTACAGATTTTATTATTGTTAAAATGTGTCCAACTCTGGGCCCAGCACCCACAAGAGAGAGGTTCTAACGACGAATAATATGATAAATCAGGTTTTTGGTGATGTTTTTTTATTTCCTGTTTTTCGGGGGAGAGTTGGGCAGGGGGGTGATGTAGTTTTTGAGTTGGGGTAGGCCAATCATCAAAAAAAGCGAAATGTTAATTATTTAATTTATGAAGAGAGGTTATTATGGTCTTATCAAATGCTATAATTTTATTTCTGTTGTTTTTGTCTGCAGGCAGAGGCACAGTAATAGCTGTTGCTTTCTGCTTAATCTGAAAGTATATTGCTTGATGCTTGTAGAAGTACACAGAAGAGCATTAATGTCCACAGGAAGATTTTTAACTTGCTCTGTAGATCTTGTTTAGATGCGCTAAATATTATTATATTATTCTTTTCAAATTTTTTTTTCCTTTCCCTGCACAAATCTTGGAACCAAAAAATCTGTTTTGTGACTCTAATGTATCACAGCCATATTTATGATTAATTTAAGAGGGCTGCGATATTGTGCCAAACAGACCGCACACCAAGATTTAGCAGGAAACAAAAACTACTGAATACGCTTTAAAAAAAAAAAAAAAAGACAACGTGAGGCTTTTTTGTTAAGCGGGAAAAAAGATGAATTTAAAAAAAAAAGCAAAAGTACAAGGGGAAATGTTATTGCTAGCTTTATACAAATCACGGCGTCACAGTAACACTTTATTATTAAACAAAAGCATTTGACTTTCACTTAAAGCTTGAATTTTGCCAAATGATGAAACGTTTGGTGCTGTAATGCTTGTCGCAGAATACTGGACCTACAGGCTATATATGATGTTTATAATCATAAAGCTTAAACTGACTCAGTTATACATATGTAATCAGCTTAAACTATAGAACACTGTTGTGCTACGGCGACTATCAGGTATGCTTTGCCATTGTTTTTAAGCTTTTATTTTATTTAATGCACACACACACACACACACATACCATTTTGTAGAACTACCGGCAGTACTTCTAATTGACGTTTTGAGGACCTAAGTGGACATCAATACCTGTATACGTTTGTTTATATTTGGTACTGAGTTATATAGTAAATACAGTATATATATAAATATATATATATTTTGAATCACTTGAACGTTGGTTGTGAGGGGGAAGAAGTGTGCAGAAAATCATGATGTGTGATGTTTTTAAGTCTGAAAGAACTCCATTTTTCACGTGTAAAAGGTATACAAAATGTCATCAGTTTAATTTGATGTAAGTTTGATGTTTTTATTTTTTTAGGTCTGCCAGGTAGAAAAACACTTTGTTCCACAAAAAGTGAAGCTCTATGGCGCCTCATAGACATGCACTTACTTTTGTGTTCATGAAAATAATTTTCTTTTATGTTTCTTCGCTTCCCCAAAAGCGGGTCTGAATGGAACTATATTAAAACTGTTGTGTCTTTCTTCCAATGAGCAACTTTTTTATTAGACATTTTGTTTTTGTTATTTAATATTATATATTGACTCCAAAATGCAATCAAGACTGTTAATTTCTATTTGTCCAACCAAAATTGTTGTTTTTAATTATTGTTGAAATATAATGTATGAGAAAAGCCAGGTGAAAACTTGCTTAGTGTAGAAAATCCTTGCTTGTGTCTGTAATTGTTGAGATTTTTAAATGTTTTTATTCTACAGAATCATTCACTTTAACCCAGATACATATTTTGTTTAATTTTGTCCTTTCTACAGATGTTTCCTTTCTGCTTTTGTTATTTCATTAAGCACATATTTTCTAAAGAAACACAGATTGTTTGCGGGTTGAAACCTTGGAACAGCAGTATCTGTTCATATGCAGTGGAATATACAGTATGTACTGAAGTGCTAATGATACAGAAGATGTGTAACTTCCCTTTACTGTCAGTGGAAGAAGATATATTTTAAGTCATAGAGATATCCAGCCTCTTCGTGTCACTTTTACCTTCAAATCACTGTGGGAGGGGTATATATATATATGTTGACAATATATAAGATAATTATATATATATATATGAAGAATATAATATTTAACTAGTGGATTTAATGGAACACATTGACAGTCAGCTCAGACCTCCTGGCATGGCGGTTTATTTCCGTAAACTTTAACCTTCCGCTTTCTCTTTCTGTTCACGCTGTGTGCTTGTTCATCACATCATCCTGTTGTCTTGTTTGTTCTTTTGATACTATTTACCATCCTACTGATTTTACTGTAATGAATGAAACTCAAAACTATGATGTATCATTTTAGATTTAATGCTGTATTTGTTATATGGACAAAAAAAAAAAAACACATTTGAAGCAAAAACACTACAGATGTAAAGCAGAGGTTTTTTTTCCCCAGCTGTATTTTTTTACGCTGTTGCAAAAGGTTGTATTTTTCAATTTCTCTCGAACTTTAACAGTGATGCAAAACTCGGGCCGCGCCTCAGTGCCCTCCGAACACAAAGCAAATTCAGGTTACTCTTTTTACGTTTTTATCAAAGGTTTTCAAAGATGGAACTACATTCTCCTTTTTTCTGTCTGAATTGTACTACTGTTCCTCTCTATACTACATTTTAAGAATAAAACTTTGATATTGCTTTAACCTTTGTGTCCACTTATTTTCCTGTAGTGAGACCTTTTCTGTTTTGATGATGGTCAGAACAAACCTTATTTCTGTTTGGAAAATGAACCAAATATCAATTTAAGACCTGGAGCACCAAACACTTTCTTTTAAAACATGACCCCAAAGAGCTCAGACTATGAACCAGCTTCTGAATAAGTTTATCTTTTTCATATATAAAACTGTACTGTATAAAACTGTAAACTGTACACCAGTTTTGGTGACACCAAGCTAGTGTGAGGTGGAACCATCATCTCTTAAATACATCCTGACTCATTGCTCCAATTTTATTTTATTTTTTTATTATTACCATCATATCCCCATAAATGATCTGGTTACCTGACCTGCCCATGCCTTAGAGATGTACAGTTATTGTAATGCTAAAGTTTTTCTCAGTTGCTCTGGCACAATCGTCGAGTAAAACTCAAAACACTGAAATTCTCAAATCCTTTGCTCATTTTCTTTCTTGTTGCTTTCGCACAAAATTAAAATGTTGCAGTATAAATATCAAAAGTTAACCAAATTACGCATTGATTAACCTTGGTGATCAAATCGGATCACACTGTTTTCAATTGATCTGCACTTCGCCCACATGTGTTCATCAGCATGTTTTTGTGCAAATCCTCACCTTCAGAATATTTAAGATAGATGAAGTGTTGTGCTGCACAGTACAGATTGCTCTACTGTTTTGAGAACTGCAACAGTGTTTCAGATGTTATTTCCTAAGCAGCTGAAACTGTAGGAGTTCCTGCTAACTGCCTAAATCGTAAACCAACAGTTTGCACAGTTCATACTGACACACCTGTGGTTAAAGGATGACAACAGGGTGACATGTATATTGACTCCAAAATGCAATCAAGACTGTTAATTTCTATTTGTCCAACCAAAATTGTTGTTTTTAATATACAATTTTATTTTATTTTTTATTATTACCATTATATCCCCATAAATGATCTGGTTACCTGACCTGCCCATGCCTTAGAGATGTACAGTTATTGTAATGCTAAAGTTTTTCTCAGTTGCTCTGGCACAATCGTCGAGTAAAACTCAGGATTCTCAGAACACTGTGAAATTCTCAAATCCTTTGCTCATTTTCTTTCTTGTTGCTTTCGCACAAAACTAAAATGTTGCAGTATAAATATCAAAAGTTAACCAAATTATGCATTGATTAGCCTTGGTGATCAAATCGGATCACACTGTTTTCAATTGATCTGCACTTCGCCCACGTGTTCATCAGCATGTTTTTGTGCAAATCCTCACCTTCAGAATATTTAAGATAGATGAAGTGTTGTGCTGCACAGTACAGATTGCTCTACTGTTTTGAGAACTGCAACAGTGTTTCAGATGTTATTTCCTAAGCAGCTGAAACTGTAGGAGTTCCCGCTAACTGCCTAAATCGTAAACCAACAGTTTGCACAGTTCATACTGAAACACCTGTGGTTAAAGGATGACAACAGGGTGACATACAGCGGACAGTCAGAGTAACTCATTCCTGGTGATGAGATGACAGCTGCACAGCCCCAAATCAGCTCAATTTACAGTGTAGTTAGTGGTTTGTCGGATTGACACACATCTACAAATAAACCTTTGGAGGAAGGAAAATAGTCACTGGTGGTTAGTTGTCCCCTCCAGCGATCCAACAACCTCTGATGTTTGTTAGTTTCATCACTTAACACTTAGTGTTAAATCAGATTTTTTGCGTGCATAGTCTTTGCCAGGAATGTGATTTCTGGATTCTGTTATTTTAGGAGGAATGGGTGAATGGTTGTAGAGGAACATGAACTCAACCTCCCCCCTGAAAGCCAAAGTGCTGCCATCTGCTGTTAAGACTCAGGATTAAAACGTTTTTGTCTGGGCTGACACCAGGTGGCAGCACTTCTCTTTACATTTCTTCCCACAAAGTCAAACAGTCAACAGGGTGCCTGTACAGTCCCAGTTATTTAGGGAGACCACTGATGGAAGAATTGATTGATGCCTTGATGGAATATAGGTCCGCTAACACTGGGGTTGTGGGCAGCGTATGAATCCTTCAGTACAAGCATTGATTTCATCCTGGCTTAGATTTAGGTAAAAATGTTTTGGTTGGATGAGTAACATAAACAACCAAGTGTAACACAAATTGCCGTATAAGGCTTGGTTTGATGGCAAAACCTAAACAACATTTGTCTTGTATCTTTGTATTCCAACATATAGAAACTTTAAAAAAAAATATTTGTGCTTCTCAGGTAGTCGTGTCAACACATCAATGGCATAAAATCAACTGATTACATCTTCCTATTCCCAAGCATGCATGAAAAGCAGAATTAAAACTTGGGCAGACAGGACCATACACTGGTTTACACACATTTATATAATGTTATCTGAATTGCTGAACGCAGTAAATTCCACCAATTCGGCTCTTGGAAAACAGACTGAAACAAATGCAAAGAATGCATCAAAAGTGCAATCTACTGATGTGTGTTTGTCACACTGATTTTCAGTGGTACATGCTGTGCTGTACAGGCCTTAGTGCATTATAGTGTGTTTGTTTCTCCGGGGGCATGATCGCTGCTGTGGGTTTGAGTGTGTATGTACACGTACAGAAGCAGTCATCAAACATTGGCCTTGTGGGCAACCAAACACTGCTCTATTATTTTCTGTGCATGCGTGCGTGTGTGTTCACGTGCATGTGTGTGTGCATGAGCCTCCTTCCCATTCATAGGCCCTTTTGTGTGGGTGTCTGTCAGCGGGGTTGTCTGCAGGCAGGCCCCCATTGTGTTGAACCACTGCTCCTTATTGACACAGGGCCCCTGGCACTTCGTGTTCCCATGGCCCCCCAGCCACGGCGGACGGAAGACTGAAACCAGAGCCCCGGACCTGGGGAGAGTTTGTTTGCACTCCCCTTTCTCTCCCCTGGTGCTCCTGGAGCTGTTGTCCATAGTGTGTGTGTGTGTGTGTGTGTGTGTGTGGGGGGGGGGTGGGTTGGACATTCAAAATCTAAGGTGGAAAGACAGGTAATCATGTGGTCACAGCTGCAGATGTTAACAAGGAGACCCCCAGTACCACCCATCGTGTGGGTATCAAGTGTGTGTGTGCATGTGTGTGTTGTTTTGACCTTCACATTACATCGGTTCTTTGCTGTCCTCCGCGATGGCTTGATGCTTCACAGTGAGGCACTCAGAGGTCAAAGGGAGAGCAAACATTAATGGAGAAGATTATTCTCTGATCGCTATTATCTCCGCTGTGACCTGCTGTGACCCTGCACTGGTGTTGAGACAAATCTGGATCTCATGCGCAAAGTGTTCCCAGCAGGACGGCTTAATGCTGCGCTGCACGTGGCCTGCATTTACACTGCAGCTTTAAAACTGACTTTGATGTGATAGAGCAACAGTTGAACATAGACAGCTAGGCTTTTTGTTTCTGTCTTTCTGACTAATCTTTCTTATTGTTATACCTTTGAATGGGGCCGATTTTACACATAAAGGCTAATTTATTTGTCATGGAGATCCTGTGAAAACATTTGTATAATGTCTTCTGTGGCTCTAAACTTGCTAGAGTTTGAGAAAGTCCACGTCTGAGGCTTGAGACTTTAAATATTTGACAGAAAACCTGCAGTATAAACTTGGTTTGAAAAATGAGGGCATTTAACAAGCAGGCAAGTTCAGATGAAAGATGCTGAAAGTCAGGATAATGCAGCCTCTGCTGCTTGATTTGGACTATTCCTTTTTAGGTGTGTAACAAAGAAACTACAAAAAATAAAAGTTAAAAGGATAAAAAAGTGTATTCAGTCCTGCATAGCAGATGGATTTCTTCCACCAAAGTTATTCTTTATTTACACAAGATGAAGCAAAAAGGTTAAAACAAGTACTTTGGTGTGCTGCTTTTGGTGGATACAAAAAAAAAAGTAAAAGCAGTTCATGTCTTTGCAGTGACCTGACCCATCAAAAGTACAGTCTGAACCTTTGCTCTCAGAATCAAATAGTCCGGCTGTCAAAAAGATCTTCTGTGAGAATTGCCATACGAAGTGAGAAAAAGAGCGACTCAAAGAGGTCCTTTACTCACTAAAATGTCAGAACACTTTATGAAGGAGTGGCTGAGCTGGGGGGGGGTGATGGGAAACATCGGCTGATGAAATAATGGGGGTATGTGTATGTGGGGGTGGAAACGCTCCATCCATCCTTCCATCCGGCTGTCTACAATGGAGCTTGGGGCAGCCGAGTGTGTATGTTTATGGCAGGAGGAGACACACACACACTGTTGGCCTGGCAGGCTTTGCTGTGTGAACCTGGCAGGGGCACACAAATAAACACACGCACACACACACACACACACACACACACACGAGGAAAGGCATTACCATGTGAAAAACGAAAGGGCAATTAAGATGTGGAGAGTTTACTGGCTTGTGGTGTGGTGGCCTCTCTTCTGTCCTTTTCTTTTCAGCCTCGCTTTATTTAGCGCCACCATCTCCAAGTCAAGGCCAACGCGATCAATACACACACACACACACAGCGTTAACACACACACATTCACACAAACACATTGTTTATGGCAGTGTTTGTGCCAGATATAAACTTTGCCGCCTCAGGCTTCCCTCTCTCTGGTCTCAATGGGTGACAGAAATTGTATGTTTGTGTTTTTAATCCTTTTGTATTTACAGATGAGTATCTGTGTTTAAGATTGTGTCTGTTAATCCACACACACACACACACACACACACACACACACACACACACACACAGTAATGTCACGTTCATGCTTGCTTTTTATTTGTGGGATCACATAGTTTTTCTTTGATGTCATATTTTGTGTTTGTGTGTGTTCCTGAGGGTCTGCCTGCATCTGTTCATGACCGTGTGTTTGTTTATAAGTGGTGCGTGTGTGGGAGAGCATGTGTGTGAGAATGTGTACACATACCATATCATCTCAGCGTGTGTCCCAACGCGTCTATGGTGTCAAGAAGTGACAACACGTGTGTGTGTGTGTGTGTATGTATTGGTGTGTGTGTGTGTGTGTGTGTGTGTCTAAAGGAAGGTGCTGGTTCCCACAGCTCAGATCTAATTCAGCTGTAACTCAATCTCCGTGTGAGTGCCGCTCCTCCAGTGCTCTCCTCTCCCTCTGGAGTGTGTTCATGAGTGTATATACGTATGTGTGTGTGTGTGTGTGTGTGTGTGTGTGTGTGTGTGTGGTGGGGAGACATTTCCCCTCTCAGACCCCTTAGTATCAGTTTACTGTGTCAACGCCAGGAGCTTGACGGCAGCAGCAGCCACATTCACACACACACACACACACACACACACACACACACACACACATAGACACAAACACACCCGTATATATACGAATGGGACACACTATACCAACCATTCATGTGTATGCATATATATATATATATTTGTCCCTGTGTGGGGGAATGAGACATGACATGACGTATGTCCGTCCAACAAGCTGAGATGAAAGGATGGATAAAAAGGTGTTAAACTGACATTTTGTGACTTTCAAAAATGTCTAAGAAAGGTCTTGTTGGCAAAGATCCTTCATGAATAGGTCCAGTTATCCACAAAAGTGCCTCTCTTTGTGTACAATGGTCCAAAAGCTTTTGACCAGGTCCCCCTTGCCTACATTAGAGATTGAATGCAGGCCCATTACTTTATTGCATTAATTATTGCTTAAGACAGAAAACAAATCCAAACAGATGTGAGCGAGTAAGGGAGCGCTGTGTATGAGAGTGTGTCTATGTTTGCGTGGGTTTGTAGGACAAAAAATGAAAAAAAAAAAAAAACATCTTGAGGGATCAGGAGGGCCGGGAGGGTGTGTGTGAGAGCAGCTAAGAGCATGTGGGGAGTGTTTGTGTGAAAATAAATGTGTGTGTGTTTGTGCGTGCATGCCACTGTTCATGCAAATGCTGGTGCGACATGAGTTTTAACGTTCAAGTGTTTATACGGTCACTGGTGTGCATTCAGCACTTTGTTATTGTTGTATTCATGCAAGTGTGTGTGTGTGTGTGTATTGTATACTGACTCAATAGCATGCGGTAGACCAGGCAAGAGGAATGCTTGTTAACTGTGTGTGTGTGTGTGTGTGTGTGTGTGTGTGTGTGTCTGTGTGTCTGTGCTCCCAGCTCTGGAAGTTGGGATGCTACTGTGACTAAAGGTGTTGCCCCTAAACACACACACACACACGCACACACACACACACACAGTTTTATTTGTTACATAAGATGATGGCTCTCAGTCCCAAATCCAACAAAATGCCTGCTGACACACACACACACACACACATACACACACACACACACACACAGACCAGTGAACTGTGACATCAAACATTCAGACTTTGCTCCACTGGCCTTATTTCAGTTAACTTTTGTTGCTGGATGAATATTAATGGCTACAAATATTCATTATTTAATCAGAAAAAATTTTCAAAGTTTGTTCTCAATACCTCAAGTGTGTGTTGAAGTTGAAATTTTAAGGCCCCTAATTTTCTCACGTTTTCTGGAAAAAACTAAAACTGCAAAAGCTCCATTTTAACTCACGCAAGTATTTATTCATTATTGGATTTTTTTGTTTTTCATTAATGTTGAATTGTATCTTTGTCTGTAGCCAAATTTCAAATTTTTGCATGTTCATCTCACCTGCCCTGCACTCACTAAAATATTCTCCTGATATGTTTGCAATTAACACAATTGATTAATTGGAAGTTTATCAACTGAACACTGTGTAGCATCAAATTCTATAGTTCCTTTCAGGAAATGTCATGGACATTATTAGTAAATGATTCAGAAATTATGGAACCATAAAATACAGCGTTACCAGTAACAATTTAAGCAAGACTATGTTACTGTTGTAAGAAGAAATAACGCTTTTCTGCTTTTGAATGTATAGTTGAATTAATTGGCAAACAAATGCACCCTTATTCATTTGAATACACTCAGGGGTTTTCCTGCTACGGCCCATTTTTTGGCTGATACGACCAGTTATGGTCATGGTAGCTACTGCTAATACATCATTCAATCAAGTTTTTGACCTTTTTAAACAGTATATTCGTGTGTTAAAAGTGTATTTCCTCTTATAGAAGCGTGTGAATGCAAGCCAAGATGACTCTCTGCTCTCTGTGTACAACTTTGGAAAAACACCCTACATCCTGAGATACACACAGGCCACTGGCCAGCTTAAAACTAGGGCTGAAAGTGTGTGTGTGCGTGCGTGCGTGTGTGTGTGTAAAGACTCGCAGTTGTATCTGGTCACAGAGGCGGCGTTACTGTAGCACCTAACAATGACAAGAGCCAAGATGTCTGCTTGATTGGTTTTTAAAAGACCCACCCAAGAGACTGTTGTCCAGCCCTATTGGCTCCCAATTGTGTGTGTGTGTGTGTGTCGCCAGGCTCAGTATCCCCTGGGTCACCAAGCCCTAAATTCAGGCCAATGTTATCCTGCATGGCACTGCTTCCTGCTGCAGCCACTCAATACAGCGCTGATTATTGAACGTAACAATCAAAGAACATAAAAAGCCAACAACATGCACACATGGACAACAAGGGGACACACAAACACACACAAGTACACACACACACACGCACACACACACACTAGCAGCATGTGTAAACAATAGCGTGAAGCCTTTGCTCCAGTCCTCTTCCTCATAGTAAGAACCTCATAGACTCTTTCTTACCCACACAGAAATGTATAAACACATAGACCTACATCTATAGCTGATCATATGGACAGATAGAGGTTCATATAGATATTTGTCCAATTCATTTTAAATCAGACTGGTGACTGGTTAGTGGTATGTGTTGCCATGGTGACAGGCTGCTACGTTACAGGTGTGAAAAGGTAACAAAGGCAAAGAAATATTTATAGAAATAGGTGCGAAGTTGAGATGAGACACAACTCTTCAGATTTTCAGTTGACAAACGTAGTACAGCAAAGGTTGACAGTACTTGCAAAAAAAAATGTTGTTGTATCAACAATTATTTCCCAGCACGCGACAACTACACCTCCGATGAGGCTCTGAAAGTGTTATACCCATTTGAAGAGTAGTTGTTTAATGCTGGACAATGCTTGACACAGTCTTGCTCTACTGCATCTCTGTTAGAATTGTTCAAAATAGCTCAAACACACTCTCAAACCCACAAACACACAAATACACCACATGCAAAATGTGACTCTGTTGACTCAGTTTATCGGAACAGATATTTGCTTATAAATTTCCAGAGAGAGCACCCATGGTCACGGAAAGAATCTCACCCATTTTTGTTGGTACGTGTTGTTTGGAAATCAACCTTGCGACCTGTGCACTCCTCTTGCAACTTCACAAGTTTCAGTCTGCCAGACAATTACACTGACAGGAGGATTTATGTTGTAAAGGGTTGGGTGAAATCAAAAGGCACGTGTAATGAAATTAGTTTTTTTTCCCTGGGAGCGACAGAGGACACTGAAACCATAACAAGGTTTGCACTGAACACTGAGTCACTTATTTATAAGTCAACTTGTTTCTCTTCTGAAGGCCCGTTGGCTCCTTTCCTAGTGTCTTGTACACACACACAAACACACACGCACACGCACGCGTGCGCACACACACACACCAGACACACCCACACGTTTGCATATGCACTGATAGCAGCCACGCAGACATGAGCAGACACACGAACACACACCCCCGCATGCTCAGACACAGGTACGCTCACGTACACACACACGGACACACACACGCATGTCGAGGAGCTCCTGTTTTCCCACCAGCTCGAGCTTGTGGGAAAATCCTTGCTGGTCAGTAATTGATTCCGCCCTGCCAGCTCCATTAGTTTGCAACACAGTCTCACACACACATGCACACACACACAGATACACACAGGGCGAGATAAAGACTGCGCAGACGTGCTCTCTTCCTATTTGTCATGCTCCCTTTTTTAACTTTTGTGTTTGTTTTCCGACTAAGTTTGTCTCTCAGTTTCTCTTTAGAGAGATTAAACATTATTATTTTAAAGGTATTTTTAGGGCATTGTATGCCTTTATTAGACAGACTGTCTCATCAAAAGCCCCAAAACAACATATTTTTATGTTCAAGTGACCAAGCCCTCTAGAGGATGATAGAATTAGGAGTCAGGTGATGTTATAGAGCCACAGTGTCCGCAGAGGGAGGAGACAACTGTTTGTTTGGTTTCTTTTAAGATCAGAATTGTTCCCTAACCTCAACCAAGTGGTGTTAATTGCGTCAATAGTGATTTGTAATTTTCCAATAGGGGCATCTGATCAGAAGATACTTCCATGTGTCATTCATAGGATAGTTACTGTACAAATGACACATAGAGTCGTTCAATTTGGAGGAAGGAAATGAGTGGAGAGAAGGCAAACCAGGGATGTTTATTTCTGACAATCAGAGCTATTTTGATCAATTAATGTTCTAATCATATATCTGATGGCAGAAGTGATGAAGCTTGAGGCAGGATTCATCAGCCCTGCATCATTCTATATAAATGAGTCCCTCTTTATTCTTATCTCCCACTCCCTTTCTCTCTTCTCCCCCCTATTTTCTTCCTTCCCACTTCCCCCCTTAATCAGAGTGACAGTGTGTGTTGGTTTTCTACCGTTCTGCCACCTGCTACACACAGACACTTTGACCTTTACACCCACTCCCCCAACAAGCCCTGCACAACCACCAGCGCACACCATGTGCACAAACACACAGACAAAAAACCCACTCATATACTGGAAGTGTACACCCACATGCCTTTCACGTACACACAATTGCCACTTTTTCTTATCATCGCCGTTCCAACCCCTCCCTTTTATTATCACACAGCCCGAGGCCCTGCAGCATCCAGTCTGGCTTCCATTCAGCACTTCCTATCCCCGATGAACAGCCATTTACCATTCACTTCACCGTTATCAATAACCATCATCACCATTATTACCACGACTCCTCCACTTCAAAGGCCTCATCAAAGCCATCTCATCAGGGAGAACTTTCACATGGGATACAGATTTCTATTTTGATGTTTTCACGTACAAAAACAGCAAACAACAAAGATAACTGTTTTAATTTTGGCATTCATTTTGTGAGTTATCTGCTGTTTGAAGCATGTGACGCCCTAGTCTTGTAAG
Organism: Lateolabrax maculatus; assembly: GCA_031216445.1. Taxonomy (NCBI): domain Eukaryota; kingdom Metazoa; phylum Chordata; class Actinopteri; order Acropomatiformes; family Lateolabracidae; genus Lateolabrax; species Lateolabrax maculatus. Next base: position 11,625,924 of record CM062218.1, read on the forward strand.
AAGATTACTCACTTGAGAAGAAAGAGACTTGAAAGTTAAACTTACAATAATAAGGTACATGACTGACAGTGGTAGTTTGAAATTTAGACTTTTAATATTTAATGTCAGGTTATCTTCTGTAGTGTTTTGGGGGTTTGAATTTAAGAAGTCCATTATATTAAGGTTAAAGTGCTGTTGTGTTTAGTCCTGAAATGTGTCCATTGAGTACAGAGTATTGAACACTATCATGACCAAAACATTGGCATTGAATGTCTGGTCAGTAGTCTTGTTTACTTATTGTTTATCCGATTGTTCTTTATTGTAAATCATAATCAAAATCATAATTTGCCAGTTTTAGACTGTATTTTATTCAGGCAAAGCTGTTGACTGACTGCTTCTGTTTATACTATATGTAACATTTCAGAACCCTTGCCTCTTTTGATAAATGAAAAAAGGATATTCCTCGAAGCAAGGTATCAAAGAAGTTGGTTTTGGGATCAGTGCTAAAACTGTAGTGGTAATGGTATCAAAACAATTATCAAGCCCTAATTGTGTCTCCAGCAAATGATAAAAACAAAGATAACGGACTACAAATTGGCTCATCAAAATGTGATAAAATGTCCAATTAAAGTCCCAGATTGAAAATGCACTGATGTCAATTAATAGTAACCATTTGCAAAGTCAATCATTCTTAAAAGCTTCAATCCTGCATTGTTTACATCCATGTTTACTTGCTTGCACTCTTCTTCTCCACTGCCTGTGCTGGTGCACTGCTGTGCTTCTTGACATGTAAATGCCACCTGTCGATCAGTGGAATAGTAGAAAACCTTTTGCAGGTATATGTTTTGTGGTCTTGTGCATATGCAAGAGAAAACGGGAACCCATAAGTAAAAACATGGCTCAGTAGAGCAACTATTGGCCAAAAACTCCACAGGGTACTTTAAAAGTAACAAATATTAAGAGTAAATCATAACATTACATTTACCTATAATTATGCTCGACGGGTTACACATATCTAATAATTTTAGGAGATGGTGTAATTGCTTTTGCCACATTCTTCTTTTTTACATCATCAGTTAAAATACTGTTTTTCTTGTCATTTATTGCACAGTTTAGCTTACTGTAAAGTTTAAGACACATTTATCCCAGTTAGAAGCACTGTTTATAGTACTTAATTTATCAGTGGATGCACAGTGACATGAAGGAACAGTGGTGTGTGTGTTTCTGTGTGTGGGTTTGGTCTGGGCACTGGGGTGTGGTAATGTGGTCACTCCTCTGCATGTGACTGTTGTACATACATCAGTTTAGACATGTGAACCTACACAGTGAAAGGTGTAGAGCGCTGTCCGTGTGTGTGTGCCTGTGTCTGACAGGGTGTGTGTGATGTTTAGGGAAGGTGGGTAATTATGTCAATTATACTGCTGTCATGACGAGGTCAAACACACACACACACACACACGCACGCACGCACGTAGACACACTCACACACTTTGGTCTGCCTGTGCTCTCCATTTGTTAGCTGTGAAATATTAATCACAGTCAGCTGCCAACCTGACAGGAAAGGATGCAGGGCATGAAACCTTCCACGCCACACGCACACACATAAACCTGCGTCGCAAGGACATGTACACATTCACATGCATATCAGTAACAGGTTCTTCACCACACACACACACACACCCTCCATTCCTTATCAGTCTCAACTCCTCTCGCCTAGGCATCTGTGAGTCTCTGGGTCCCAGCTGTCTGAGGGATTATAACAATCGAAGGATGATCCTTGAGAGCAGTGTGTTCATTGACCCGTTATAACCACCCTGATGAGAGAAAGACATATATATATATATATATATATATATATATATATATATATATATATATATATATATATATATTTGTTTTTACTGTAGCCAAACACCACTATGCCTTGTCAAATCCTAACCCAGCTCTGCTTTAAAGGATAGCACCATGTTTTTCCATTCTCTGATGAAAAACGAAAAATGAAATGAAAAATGAATTCATGCTTACATAAATACCATAAGCTTTTAAAATCATGAAGGCTTTTTCCTGTCTTGCCGGTGGCTACTTGTTTCAGTGTATGAAAATAAACTTACAGAGACTTGAAAGACGCTTGCGATGAGTAATCCATCACTATAAGCACTGACTCTGCTTTATTTATTGTTTTATCAGTTTAAATCTTTTGTTAAAGATGTGTAGTGTGTAGTTTCTCTTCATGTGCACGTCAGCCCAGTATTCCCAGGAATAACGTTCATATTAAACTAATCCACACAGGAAACAAACTTTATCAAAGTTTAAAGTAAGGCTATGGACGTCATAGTGGTGGATGGGTGTGTAGTATGTTCTAATCTTGTTCACAATCTTCACCTGCAATTATTGTTTTTTTTTTCAAACTGCAACCACAATCTTTCCCTGATTTGCCTTTTTTGCCTTACATGCCTTACCAGTTTTTTTTGTTTTTTTTTGTGTGTGTGTGCCATAATCACAAATCTTTCCCTAACCTTAGCCATATACCATATTTGCCTTTCACATATATTGTTGGGAGAAAGACATTTAAAAACAGTGGCACTGAATGTTAAATGTGTCAGATGTTCATGAACATAATCAGTTTTGCAGAATCATCCAAAATCGAATCGTTCTTCTTTTATGATAAGGCAACATAGATAATATGAATTCAATGGTTTCTTGCATTAAAAGGTTTCAACTGCATTATAACCAGTTTGAAAATTCTGCAAGTTAGCTTTAAAATAGTGCTGACATGAACTTAAACCTGCAGCTGACTGGAAGGTAGGAAAAAAAGCCTTTGTCACTCCAGAAAAAAAACATACATTATGCTTTGTAAAATGGTTTGCAGTAATGTTCACAATTTGTAGTTAATGGCCTTTAACATTAAACACACTGTTATGGTCCCTTGAAGTGGTGTGGAGGTATCCTAGGTGACCGGCTCCGCTCCACCTCAAAAAAAATATATATGTGAAGCCACATGTAGAGCTGACTGCAGAGGGCTGCGGCATATACTGTAGCTACCGCCACATGCCCCTTTTCACAGCGTGTGACGTGGGAACAACCAAGGCTGTTTTAAATCACCGGCCTAACCACATAACCACTGGCTGCCCAGCCGGGAGGGGGGTTCCTGGATACTTAGCATTCCTGAAGTGACTGAGGACTATGAGAACCAAAAGACATGGGACAAAATTTGTTAGGTCTTTAAAGGCTGAAAAAGACTGACAAAGTGTGTGTGTGTGTGTGTGTGTGTGTGTGTGTGTGTGTGTGTGTGGATGAATGCAAATGTGACATTCATATGAGCAAGCCTGCACATTTACTATGTATGTCTTTTGTGTAATACTGCGGCTACTGTTTGTGTGTACTTTTTCCGAGTATTCAGCAAAACCAGGCTTACAATTTCGAGACCACCACTTTACAGCATGTTAATTCAGCCGACGCTAATTCATGAATTGGTTGAAAACCCTCTCCGTGGCTGACTTTTGAATGTTTCTGGCCTTGTTTTAAATCAAGAATCCTGTAAAGTGGTGTAACTGGTGGCTGTATACATGATATTGTGCTAAAAGACTGAGATTAAATCACCGTTAAAGACCTGGAAATAAAGAAACAGGATTGTTCTTAGAGCGCCGTAGAGCCAGTCTTAGTATTACAAGTATGATAACATTTGTAAACATAACTGATAAACTGTGCTCCTTAATGGCTTTGGAAGTAATGCAGTATTACTGTAGCTGGTAAGCTTATGTTAAACCAGGTAAACAAACTGTTTAATCCATTCCTTACACCTTTTGCCTCTCTCTTACTACAGTCTCACGCTCACGATTTCGACATGTGGATAAATCCAAAGCTTCACTATCCTGGTTACGGTTGCTCCGCTGTGTTTGGGCTATTGCTCTTCGCTGGAGGGGTTTAGAGGAACATCAATTAGACTAATGAGTGGAGTCTTTTACCCTTTTGGTCTCTTTGTCATTTTCAACACTCACTCATCATTACAGCATAGGTCAGGACAATGATCTAATGAAGTGTGTGTGTGCGCATCAAATGCTCAGATGTTTTCTTTTATGTGTATTTGTGTACACTTTGCCCGCTTACGTGCATTTACGACATTCCATGCTGAGCGTTGTGGGTGTCTTCCCATTGATGTCTAATCATCGTTTAACCATTACTGAGGGGGGTAACTGGCCCGCTGGGGTCCTGACAGCTGAGTGCGCCCACTTTCCCATGCTGTCAGGGGTTAAAGGTCACCGTGCAGCTACTGCCGCAGTTGTTACGACCCCTCGCACACAAGGCCTCTCCTGTGTGGCTCTACGCATTACTGGTTGCATGCGGCTGAAACAGGAGAGGCAATGAGGGGCCTTGTGTGTGTGTGTGTGTGTGTGTGTGTGTGTGTGTGTGTGAGAATGTAACACAACAACGACTTGCTCAAACCAGGGCTTGCAATGGTCGTTCGAACATGTATGTGTGTGCAAGGCAACTGGTAGCCTCAGTAACCATGAACATGGCCTTGGTCTGTGAGTCCTCCTGTTTGTTTAAATTGAATGACATACTGTGTGTGTATGTATGCGTCTATGTGTGTGTGTGTATCCTTCCCTGCAGGTCTTTGAACTGTTGGCATTCGGTATTCAAAGCTTCCTGCTTTTCTTCCAGATGAAAATACGCCGACCTTCATTTGTTTTTCTTACCAGCCTTGTTTAGGTGGCCATATCTCCACTCCTGGGGCGAAAAAAGAAAAACAATTTTGTTCAAAGTTCAAAAACACCCGTCAAACTCAGACTTGACATGGCACACTTGAACTCTTTTCAATTCTCCCTCCGTTCCGTTGGGGAAGATTTTGAAACAAAAGGGCGGATAATCAGTGCAGGTGCAGGTGAGGTTTTCGTTACTGGCACCATGTTTCCTGCCAGGTGGACGACAGTAGATTGGTGCTGTATGAGATGCGTTTTAGGCTCTTCTGTGTACTTTGTTAAGCTCTTTTGGCACCCAGGAAAGCAGTGTGTGTGGAGCTTTTGATGTTGCCTTTCCACCCAAAGGGCAAACTATCAAGGCCCCAAAGCTCTCTCACCTCATCTCCACCGTGGCTGCATGTAGGATCTTGAATCAGATTGAAATTGTTTTCTCTAGAGCTGCCAATAAGTTAAAACTCAAGTGAGTACTCAGATAAAAATGTATGTATCGCTGCAGGCTGCATTAAGATAATTTAACAAAATCTTCTTTATTACTCTGGGACAAAACACCCTTTGATAAAACACTAAATAAAGCCTTGCTTGCTTTATCACATTATCAAACGCTGACTGTGAGAGGAAGGTGGCTTTTGGCAGCCAAGCAACACCGCACATCAATTTGGATGTTTGCAAAAACGGGTTGATTGTTAACGTGTTGGGAGGCAGCTTCAGAAAGGCTTTCAGGCCTTAGTCTCAATGCTGCAGTGTTAAACTGTGTTGTAATCCCACAGTGTTTAGCTGTGATCCGGCTGGATTTAGTCAGCTAAAGCTGAGCAGCGGTGCAGGTGCCGTCTGATAAAACCTGGGATTCACACAGATAATGAGAAAGTATGTAACCCTAGATGAGTTTTATTACCTGGGTGTATTTGTGTTAGCTTACTTGGAGACTTAAGATCGAGGTAATTTGTCAAACTGCTAGTGGTGAAATTTTGGTCTTAAATTAAAAAATCCTTCACTTTTACTGTTGCATGCAACTTTAAGAATACACAGGTGATCACACACCGTTGAAAATGTGTTTTAGAGTGATTGTATGAATTTGTTATAATACTAAAGTTATTTATGAAAAGGTTGTTAAACATCCAATAAATCACTTCATCATTTCCGTGAGCCCCATCAACCAATTATTTTCAAAGGAAAAACAACCTTACAGAAACCCCTCAGGGGGCAGAAACCCGAAGCTTGTGAGAGGGAGTTTCAAAAACAATTATAGTGTATGCGTAAAGGTTTTACATCTTAAAAATAACCCCCCAAAAAATCACACGTACTTTGAATCTCTTACATAACTCTAACATAACACAACACAAAATTCATCCAAATAATTAAGAGATGATAGGATCTTGGCCTTAAGTAATAAATTATTGGATGTGATAATCTTCACTTGATGAATGTCTTTATTGTGACGTAACAAATGGAGATAATTGGATTAAAAACAAAAAGGGAAAGTCTGTTGTGATTAAGAATGAAAGAATGGTAATGGGTGAAACCGAAAGAGTTCAAAGATTATTAGAATAAAAAGTGAAGGATATAAATTGTCTTTACCATCAGATGGATTTTACAGTAAATGTATTGTGGATAATTAAGAATATGAATGTGAACCAGGAAACTGTGGAAGACAGGAAAGGATAGAGAAGGAAGAGAAGGAAAAGGAAAGGTGAGAATGGCAGATAAACAAAAAGTGCAATCTGAGAAAACTGCGAGGACAAAGACAGAGGATCGGACAGAAACTCCAGGGCATCTTTCCCATCCCTTTGAGAAAGTGTATTGTAGACAGTAATCCCATGTTATGACAGTGACATAGTCCATCTCTCCCTCCTTCCCACAGGTTGGAGGGATGAGTCAGACCGCAAGGAAAACAAAGCAGCAGGCAGGAACCTGCAAGGATTACACTCTCATCATGTGGAAACTAGACACCGCAACCGGAGCTACTGCAGCCTGCTCACTGACAACATCCACTGTACTACTGTACTCCTGTCTGACTGGCTCTGTGTGTGTGTGTGGGTGTGTGTGTGCGTGTAGTCATACTGTCAGTCATCTGTGTATTCTCTCTATATTGATTTGAACCAAATCAACCGAGGTGAAAAAACAAAACAAAGCAATAAACAACAAGAGACACATGTTGACTGGACTGTTGTTTAGTCAGTAATACCACCTTGAGTTATTACATTTTTTATATTTTCACTTTGTCAAAGGCCCAGTTGATTCTGATTTTCAAGCTGGCAAAAGGAAAAGATCTAGCTGGCTTTGAAAGGGGGTTCATTGTTGGGGCACGGACGGCAGGAGCTTCTGTCACAGTGACTGCTCAGCTGGCTGGTGTTTCAATAGGAACAGTAACTTAAGTGACATCTGCATTTAGATCTATGAGAAAGACATCAGTTAATAAGGTCAAAAATTGTGGTTGACAGTGCACATTTGATGACTGTGATGCTCGTGCATTAGTGGGATATGTAAAGAAAAGCAGAAGAGCAATTCTTCCTCAGGTAACTAAGAAAGTAAAAGCAGGACGTAATCAGACTGTCAGCAACAACAGTCCGTCAACAGTTACATAGAGTGGGATTACAGTAGGGTTGCAAGTCCATAAACTCCTCATTACAAAGATGAATGCACATTTTAGAGTTCAGAGGAGCAAAAAACCATAGGCCTGGAGGCTATGTTCTGCTGTGGGGGGCATTTGGCTGGCATGGTTTGGGTCCACCTGACTCATTAGAGGAGAGGATCACTCCAAATCAATCCAAAGTTGTTTTGAGGGGATCACCTTTATCCTAAAATGAAACATTTCTATCCATGCCAAGGTGCATAGAAGCTGTCCTAGAGGCACATGGTAGCCCAACACCCGACTAAGATACTTTATTTTGTTTTTTCCTTTAATTTGTCACCCATCTGTATTTTTCTTTCTCACTAGTAATGGATGTCAAGGTCAAGGTAACCTTAACCTAACGTTCAAATATTATGTACAGTTATCTTTCACAAGATATCAAGATATATGATGCCTGAAACTCTTGGGTGCATGATCCTCATCACTTGCAGATCTGCACAAAACAATACTAGAAACACGACCAAAACATTCAACTTTCCTGAACCTCCCTGTGAGAGAGTAAACCTGCTTTTTTAGACGCTGAAATAACCATGCTCCCAGAAATAGCTGAATAAACTATGAGACAGCAGCTCTGCAGGGTTTGAAGACCCACATGGCTTTTAAGGAGCGGGGCTTTCCAGGGTGGTTTGCAAAAGTGGACACACTCCCACACACACATACGCTTTCTCCATGGTGCATAAGGGTCACGCTTGTCTTATGTAAAACACAGCTACCCACAGAGAACTTCAGGGCCTGCGGCCAACCTGCTCTGATGTCCACATGTGCTCAAGTAGGGCGTTGTGTGTGTGTTTTCAGAGGGTTTTGTAAGAGCTTGGGAGTGTGTGGCAGTCTGTGAGTGATTGTGTGTGCATGTTTTGTTTTGGTGTAATGTGCTTGGCCAGTAAAAGAGCTGTGGCAACAGTAATTAGACGGTGATGGTTTATCAAGGTTCCCACATCACCTCTGTCGCAAACTCTCCTAATATCTTCCTGGAGTCCTCTTTGGACTGTCGTTGTGGTCTGTGTGTGCGCGTGTGTGTGTTGGGGAGAGACTACATGCACTCCTTTGCCCCCTTGTCTCCTCCTCTCAGCCAGTGAGTCTGGGACCCGAAGGAAAAGGCCAATTATATAAAAAAAAAAACCCTCTCTCCATCTTTGTTCTGTGGGCATAAACCACTTCTTTGCTTTTTTTGTTTTCATTCTTTCCCCTTCTTTGGCTTTCTGACATTCCTCATCCATTCCCACCGTCCCTAAAACCCCCACTCTACCCTGTTACTCACACTCACGCACACATGCAAGCTCACGCTTTTGGCTTAAAATAGCCACCATGCTTCCTGGTCCTTCATCAGCACCATATCTTATCATATTTGAAAGAAAAACTGGGTGGTGCTGCTTGTTAGACTGTCTGTTGCTACGGTGATAGCTTTATCCAGGGGTTAATTTAATGTTGACATTTCTGTTGAAAAATGTATATTGTTTCCATATTTCTAAAATTACCTCTTCTTTTTTTTTAACTCCCTGTAAAGCTTATAGGGCATTAAGTGGATGATACAAAGTAACATTAACATTAACGTTAACTTTCCTGATCTGCTGCTGTACTTTTTTCTACCTAGTCCCTACATCATAGACATCATTGGAATACAAAAAATTCTGTCCAGAGATAGATGAATGTTTCAGTAAAGACCTGGTCAAAAAATGTCACCTTGGGGTACATCTGCACCAAATTCAACTTTTGGGAACTTTGATGCGTCAATTGGCGCCGTCAAGCTATCTTGACAGTGTTGACCTCTGAGGCGAACTGTCTTGTCAGAGTCCAAAATGCAGGACGCTACGGTAGCTTACATCCATTTTTATTGAATTGCCTCTGTCTGAGCTCCACAAAAACAGGAGTGGTTTGCCCACAGGAGCTGCTGTTACAAATATGTCTTTTGAATAAACTGCGTGGAATTTCTGTCCCACGAGAAACCCAGCTGACCAAGCTAGCAAAGACACATGGATGACATTCACTGTGACACTTTCATGTGCGACCGGGCCTCCAAGCTGAGCTCACACGGACGAGACCCTAAAGAAAAAAATAGTGGACCGCTCTGATGTTGTCCTTCCAGCTGCTCTCTCACACTCCCAGACAGATTTTCACACAACTTCACTGTACGTGTTTTAATCGTACACGGAGCAGTCTGGAGAGTCTCACACACACACACAGCTCCCGTCTCTGTCTCAAATAAACACACACACCCTCGCGGAGCTAGAATCGCTGCTCAGTGTCCAGCTCTGGGCGGTGTTCCCATCCCCATGGCCTTTCCCAGCACAGACAATGCTTTGTGTCCCACAAAGGAAGCTCTCATCCAGGCTCTGGGGCCCTGTTTGGCCCTCGGCGGCCCCCCAGACCCCAGTAAGGCCCCCCGAGTCGCCCCACCACAACCTGCTGAGGTGCCAAGAGGAACATCTGTGTGACTCGGCTGAAGAGACCTTGCTGAAGTTCTCACACTGAATGTTTCTTATATTCCTCTGTGTGTGTGTGTGTGTGTGTGTGTGTGTCAGTGTTCATGTGAGCACAAGCTCCTGGGTCCTGGGAGTCTCCCAGTCCAGATAATAAATGGTGTGAGAGGAAAGACAGAATGTGTTGCCAGACCCTTCCCAGTCAATGAACCACGTGTCCCAGCAGCCCGGCTGCCAGCCATGGACTCGGAAATGGGGTCACACTAACAAGAACAAATAGATGAGGGGAGAAGTGGAGGAATGATTGAATAGAAATGATTAGGGAGATGGAGGAGTGGACAGATGGATGACTGGATGGATGGATAAGTAATTGTAATCATATAGAGATGATGATATTTGGATCTGAAAATGATGGTCCAGTTTCTTATGATTAACATACTGTTTTATTAGCCTGGGAACCAGACGAATCTTTGAGCTCATATTTTATTTGCTCTGGCAGATACGCAGATATCAGGCGAACCAATCACAACCGTTTATCTAACATGAGGCGGGTTTAATACGATGACTGACAGAGAGGAGCCCTGCTGAACCATCTTTGTAAATAACCAAGATGGCTGCCGCCGATGTGGAGTGTCGTCTCATTGCTCTGACTGGTTGCCTGTGCCCAGACTAACACATTTATTTGTGAAATAGTCTGGCGATGCCAAGCTATCGTTTTATTCATAGGTTGTATTAAAAAAAAACAGCTTTCTTGATCGGCCATTGCTGGCTTTTCAGATCAGACTTCATACAACCATGCAACCTAAATAAATTACACCAATCATAGGTAGTGACCAGCGAATGACTGTAGTGATTGTTTATTCTACGGAAGATTGAATTAAACAATGAGGGGATTCTAAATTTTGTTATAACGTTGAACTGACAATATGATTGAGAATTTGCCTTCAAATATTTAGAGTTTAAGAGTCAGTGTTTACCTTTGACTTGGATGAGAAAGACAAATCCAAACTGTGCCATTATTGCCTCATAAATCATCAGTTAAAGTCAGCTTAATAAACTTTGTTTGAATACTTGATTGCTAATTCTGGTATTTTAGTGCTATTCTGAGAAATGTTGAAGATTAAAATGTCAGTTTCTACAAAAACAAAAGCTTTTCAAGCAGCTTAGCTTGTGGAAGCGGTTTTGAGGCATTTATTGTTCTTGTTAAGAATCTGAATATCAGTCTTTGTGTATAAACTATCACATTCAATCAATCAGCCTTTTTGTTCAGTTTCATAATTGTATCGCTGCCAAACCAGACAGACACCTCATACTTACAGACTGTCTAATAATAACATTATACAATATACTTACTCATTTTTGCCATAATGAGTAAGCAACATTTCCTGCTCTACACCAGAATCTCAACACCTCACTGTGACTCAGCTTTACATAGCTCTTTCCTCTTAAGCAGAACATTCATTGCCCACCTGCACATTATGCTGGATATTGTATCTATTTTTGATGTGCAACAACTTTTTGATGCTCTGATATTGCTCCCAATATACTCCCAACGACTTTCAAAACATATTCTTAAATTTAACATATCATGTTGATGACATAAACCTATAATCACAAACATATAGACACGCACAAAACCAAGTCATCATCTGATCCCATATTGTAGTTTACAATCTAATGTATACATTTTCTTTGAAACAGAGCAACATTGAATATATATATACAGACATATAGTCAGTCATAAACCCACTAAATAAGTCATTCTTACTCTTGTGCCCTTCACCAGTTTCGACTGAGCCTCTAATGTTCCTCATGATTATAGTATAAATAGGTGAAATGTATGGGAAAGTGTATGTGCAAAAATGTCGGAATGAATTCAAATAAACCAAAAAATATCACAGAGTGAGTGGAAATCATCACATCCATTATGAGTATACCATTTTGCCATGGCAACCTGCTACGTGTCACATTTAGGATGTGAAATAGCTGGCGTTAAAGGTAAAAAAAAAAAAAAAAAAAGCCTAATTACTAATTAGGCCCATTACAATTATCTCCTAAGGCTGGATAAATAACGACTCAGTGTGTAAGATTTCTGATGTCAGATTCCTGTAATGGTGTCTGCCCTTTGTTCTGTGTGAGTGTGTTAGTTCCATTCATCTGGGACAGACAGTTGGGAGCCCATTGCAGCTGGGTCCGAGCATGGTCCACACCCTCACAGAAACACACACACACACACACACAATATCCAGCACAGGAAGTGACATCATGCACTACTGGCCAAAATACAGGAAGCATGACGATAACTTCTGAAGGACATGGGGGACACATCAGTTCTGTATAATCCACCAGCTGCTGCTACAGATCCCACACCCATGAGCACTCACACACACACACACACACACACTCACACACACTCACACACACACACGCACACACACACACACAACACACACACACACACACACACACACACACAGGCTCACACACTTAAAGCAATTACTGTAAATCAGTGAGTGAACTAAGTTGAGCTTCAACACAGTCCACTTTGTTAAAATAACATTCTATAAATCAAACATAATTTCTTTTTCTGGTTCAAATGGTTGTTCATGGCCAAATGTCAGTAAGAGTGCAAGATTGTTAGTTTTATATCATCTGCAAAGTGAGAAAGTGTTCGCTTGCTGCATCAATGATGTGAGCAGGGACACAGCCTTGCAACTAATTATATATTCTTTTTCGCTTAATTTATTGATTGGTATTTCCAATTAATGGTCGTTAAAATGTCGAAAAATAAAGTTCTGCATTAGCCTGGGAACCAGACAAATCTGCAAGCTCATATTTTATTTGCACTGGCAGACACGTTTGGCCCCTCTCCCATTCAGGCTGATTTCCTTGGTGCTGGAAGTGCCGGGTCAACCAATCACAAGCGTTTATCTAGTATGAAGCAGGTTTAATACGATGACTGACAGAGAGGAGCGCCGTTTAGGCATAGGAGGCCTATAGGAGTCTGTTCTTTAACATAATCTCCCCATGTCAACTAAGATGTCCTCCAGGTTTTCTGGTTCAGTGTAACCCAAAAATTCATACGTTCTCAAAACAACTGATTTAAAGGCCACCAGGCATTTCATTTGCATTCACTATAGTGTGAGTCACACGCCAATCAGCTTGTTGTGCTAACCTCAGCACATGTTGCTTACAGCATACGACTAAACGTTTGGTGGAAAACAAGTGAAATATGCTGTCGGTAAACATTTTACTGATACAGTCAGTATCACTATTCAGTTTGAATATTTTGGAACATGTCAGATACATTAATGAACAAAAATTTCTCATTACGTTGATAAAAAAACATTCTGCATTACATTCACTCACATCACTTTTTGTTTACAGTATACAGTTTGGGGTAAGACGGTGATTGTGCTCACGGTTTTCCTGTTGTTATGTTTATGGCTCCGTGCGGCCCATGTTCACTCTGCGTTCCCACTGGATCAGGTTGCCAGCGTATCACACACACACACACACACACACACACACAGGATCACATTCTTTCTTTCTTTCTTTCTGACTCTCTTATTTGCCCTCTTAATCACACACATGCAATCATTATGTTTTGGCATGAGTGTCTCTCTCTCCTTCTCTGTTAACCTTTAACTCTGCTCTCTGTACTTTTCACTTCCTTATTTTCCCTGTCTCAGTGTCTTTGTCTCTCTTCTGTCTCGCTCCCACACTCTCAACGCACACAACAAACCCACCACCACCCTCTTAACTTCTGCCCAGCTCATAATGCCGTGCCTCAGAAGAAGTATGCATCAATAACCACAACAGTACTCACTCACACACCACACTCACGCAAACATACACAGAGAGGAACCCGCTGTCGCCTAAACAACATGCTCCCAAATATTCATGAGAATCGTGAAAAAGCTACAAAGCAAATATGTGTGGTGAACACCAAGCATTAAATCTGGGGTCTGGAATCATTGCCGGGATGTCACAACTTTGATTTTCATGGAGCCTCATCCTGTCAAGTGACTTTGATTCTTTCTCTTTGTCTTTCTTTTTTTCTTTGTTTTTTTACAGTCGTCTCTCATTAAAACGAACTAAATACATACAAAACCTCGCGACTGAACCTGATCACCATCAAGGACTGCAGATACTAATGCCCGCAGTGACAGCTCTGAGTGCCCTGGTTGCCAACAAAGCCTTTCCTGTGCTTGTGAAACTCCAGCCTCCTGTCTATTTCCATCTGCAGGGATAACAAACACGGCGTAAAGCGCCCGATACAAACATAAACATGGGGAATATTCCTGAGTCCGCTGCATGTTTTCACATGGCATGTCCGAAATACCATGAGGCCTTCAACAAATAACTAGAATAGCACAGTTTCTGCAATCAAAACATTTGCAGAAGCGAAACCTACACTCTATGAAAGGATGTGAGCATTTACGTAACAAATCTGTTTGTTTTAGGACAACACACACTTGTGATTGACAATACATTTGAACACAACACGATGTAGCCATTTGACACATCCTTATATCTGTTGAAAAGAGATGTGTTAAATGGACACATCCTTCTTAAAAGTTGACCTACTATCGATGAGGCTTGGTTTCACTAAAAGTGGCAGCCCATTGCTTCCTGTTGAGACTGTGGTTCTGTTTCCTGTTAACTATGGACAATTTCCTGGTGACAGAGTGGTAGAGAGCCCGCTCACACTGTGCTGACATTTATTGAAGTGTGATTGAAGTGTTATGATATTATTGGGAAAGGTATTTGTTTAGAGTGTTCATTCTAAGAATTCCTTATACCTCAACAATAAAATATGCTGTTTGTCGCTATCTTCAAAAATGACCTAAATGAGCCTTTTCAGATCTTTGTTCCCTATGCTAAATGTACAGTATGGTTCACTTCAGGCAACCTTAACTACATTTAGATAATGGTCATGGATAAGATTAGAGAAAGAAAGCCTTCATGGTTAAGTGTGCCCAACCATCTACTTCAAGAGGTAAGTTACAAAGGATCATTTTGTTTTTTTGTTTTTACAACTTGGAAATTATTTTTGCTTTGTTTTGTCTTGTCAAGTCATTAGGTAATAATAACTCTGTGCTCATCGAGTTAATTGCTGAGATTGGCATCTCTAAAAAGAGGTCAGAGGGAGCAGCGAGCAGGAGCAGTCAGCTTAACTTGTTTGGAATAGAAAATGCAGGCAAACAGTAGAATTATTACTCACAGCGTCCGTTGTATACATCCATCACAATGTACAAACCAACTAGGATCGTTTTTTTGCAATGAAGTACTATTTTCAATATTTTGGGTGCATTCACTTTTGGTTTTACAGTCAAATGAAGTTATTTAGATCATCTGGCCAACCTGTCTGCGTGTTTACAACCTGTCTGATTGACCACTTGTTTTTCCTTTCTTGTCGTCCCTCATGGTACAGATGTGGCAGTGTTCCAAGAGCTCCCAGACCTCAGCAATTACTTAGATGTGTACAACGATATCATAACTTATAACCCCAAACTGCAAAATAAGACCCAAAATATGATGAACAAGTTAGGTATGACCAGGACTAGGACTGATCAAATGCAAATTCTCAAAAAAAATATATTAACTTCACCTTACACAGTCATACAGAAGCAGGTGGACCACAATATTAACTTGTTCTTCAGCTATCAGGCACCCAAACATTTTCAAGATAACATGTTTGCGTATTCATGCATAATGTACGTATGCTTGTTGGTGTATAAGTGTGTGTGTGTGTGTGTGTGTGTGTGTGTGTGTTTGTGTGTGTAATCCTTTCCAGCCGTTTCCCCTCCTTTCCTTTCTCTCCGTCACACAGGCCTGGGAAGCAGTCGTGGGGGGGATCTCTCACAGCCGCTCCGTGTGTGTGTGTGTGTTTGTGTGTGTGAGTGTGACTAGCAGACAGCTGTGTGGACGGCCGGGAGCAGCCGTTACAGCAGGGACACACACACTGACACACACACACACACACACACACACACACACACACACACGCACACCCACAGCCGTCCCAACTCGCCAACCCACCACCGCACCACCTCACCCCTCTCCTCCTCCAATACTCTCATCACTTCTTCTCAGTAAAGGGAGATGTCAGCTTTGTGTGTGTGTGTGTGTGTGTGTGTGTATGTGTGTGTGTGTGTGTGTGTGTGTGTGTGTAACAGGGTCAGTGGTTAGGTCGGCTGAAGAGACAGACAGACATGGTAGTCCAGTGTGTAGGACAGTACAGGTTATTATATCATTATGTGTAACTGTGTGGGTCTGGGTGTGTGCGTGTGTATGCGTGTGTGTGTGGTGGGGGTCTGACCACCAGATGGCTAAGCAGTGACCTCTTTACCAGTGTGTGTGTGTGTGTGTGTGTAGGCTGAGACAGGGTCACATTACATGGTTGACTAAGTGTTCATGTACCATATACCATCTTGAGCATGTCAGCATGTGTCTGTGAGTGTTTGTCTTACGTGTGTGTGTGTGTGTGTGTGGGTGTGTGTGTGTGTGTGCGTGTGTCGAGGGGCTGAGCCAAGACAAGTCATGTGCGAAGGTGGTTCACAGCGTACAGAAGTTTCAGCCAGCAATTCAAAACTTGCAGAATTTGAAAAAAATAAAATGTTAAAGGAGAATGTCATGTCTTGTACAACCTGGTTCTTGTTTTCATAGTTTCCACCATCATCTCAGGAATTAAGTTAATGAGGAAAATGTATTTATAACCATTTGGAATCATTCCCAGTATTGTGAAAATAAGCCAGGTTGCAAAATAAAATAGATTTTTTTTCCATCAACATTATGTTTTAAATCAGAGGAAAACATGATAGTTGCTGTTTTACTGTTTGGAATACTCCTAAAGGTAAGGTTTGACGTTATGGGAAATATACTCAGTGCTTTTTTGCCGAGAGTTAGATGACAAAATGAAATGCAACCCTCACGTCTGTACAGTGAAAATGAAGCTATTAGTTATTTTAGTTGAGCATAAAGACTGGAAACATTGGGAAACAGCTAGCCAGGTTTGGTTTATGTGCGGATTAAAGAAGCAAGGTACAATATGACGTGTTAATTACAGAGGATCTGGCGGGCGGATTTTGTTACGCTACCTCTGTCTTTATGCTGGATAACCAGCTGCTTGCTGCACGGTAGTTTGATACTGTCGATCTTCTAACTTTCGGCAAGACAGCGAATAAGAGTATTTGCCAAAATGTCAAACTATTCCTTTAAAAAGTTGTGAGGGTTGTAGACTCTTCCAGAGTTTTATATACAAACTTCACATCAGTGATGTCTTTACATGTCTATGTTTAAACCTTTGTTTCAGTGACATTGATTCAGTTTTAATATCCTTCTGAAACAGAATTGTTCTCAGTTTTTTCCTCTACAGTTTTGAAAATAATGAAAATAATAATTGTAATCACAATGATTTACCGTATGTTATTTCGAAACACAGACAGGAAGCTTGGTGTGGGAGTTTCAGGTTGCGGGGGACAGAGGGAAGAGCACGACCCCAGTGTTAGTGTTGGTATGGCCACAGGGACCCAATAAAAACAGAGCTGTCAGTAGCGCTCCTGACTGCTAGGCTCTGTGTCAACCCACAGACCAAATAAACAGCAATCAGCACTGCGCTAACCACTCTGTGACAAAACACACACACACACACACACAAACACACAGCCAAAGCCAAAGCTTGGTGAGCAGAGCCAAAATCAAATCATAGCAACCACACACAACGCACAGAAGAGCATGCATGTGCGCACATGTACAAATACACACATGCATGCAAGCACACAAATGCATACACACGTCACTCACAAGTCTAAAAGCAAACAAGCCGGGGAAGTCTGTCTAATTAATGTTTTGAATCTGGTCTCTGAGTGATGTAATGACAACACGCAAGTCATACTCTTTCAGCCTGGTGAGCGTGTGACTTCCCACAAACCTGGATTTGACTTGTGCGGGCACAAAGCACCAGCATGTGATCTGCAAACTAAGCAGCATCTTATACATCACATTTTGTTCTATCATTTACTGTTTTAAATGATGTTGAGTTTTGTCATTTCATTTCATAGGGCAATCCTTTTCATTAATTGGGGGTCGAGAGATAATCTTTCATGACAAACATTTCATCATATTAATGTCAAAGTTAAATTTATTTATCCAATAAAACTGGTTTAAAAAAACAACATCAAAACAATAACGTACATTTTCTATTATTGCTGTATTGTCTAATCCACTGAAGGATAAAAATCACACTTTATTTTGTCACAGACTAAACAGTTGTAACAACCAGAAAAGAGAAAAATGAATATTTGGTTCACCATATTTGTTTTGCAGAATGCAGAATGTAGCCAGAAAAAAGTTTAAGAACAGCCATCCTAAATTTTATGTTGCATATGGCCAGATAATACAGTTGAAATCAATATCACAATATTAATAAAGATATTTTTATGTTAATAGAATCTACTGATAGTTGATAAACTATAATGTTGAACTATTGTTCAGCCCTTTTGTATACTATCGTGTACAGTATGGTGGGCGGTACATTGTATCATATTGTGCATAAGGAAAACACATTGTTGTATTTTCACTCATTTCTTTTTATAAAGAAAATGTGCAAATCTTCAGTTGGTCTGTTTGATGTGACACCTTCTGTTACCATCATCATCCTTCACATCACAATACAGTGGATATTCACTACTAAAGGCATTTATGGCATTGCTTCAAAGATATGGTAAATTCTGACTGGATTCTTGACAAATTTTCTCTCTTTTCTTTTCTGCAAACCTCAAGGAATTTCTGAACAGGGTGTGCCGCACTTCCACGCCGACCCCATGTACAGCAGAGGGATCAGACATCACAAGTCCCAACTAATAGATCTGATTGTTTCGAAATGTCTGCACAAAGCCTCTGAGAGGGAGCAGACAGACGAAAAAAGCTCACAAGATCCCTCTGTGATTGAATAAGCAAAAGGGGGGATTGGTTTTGTAGCTGCCATAACGAGCCTGGAGATATGACTGAAGTGGTCGCATCTAAATAGGCAGAGCAGACAGACAGCGGAGGCTTGGCCCGAGAGCTCTAAGAAGAATAGCAGATGCTGAAGATGAAAGAGCAGCCAGGCCTTCACTGGAGGGGTCTGTCTCGCAGATACTGACACACACACCACAACACACACACGCACACACACTTAAAAGAAAACTTTTCTCATGTGTCTCTTGCTCTCTTTGACATACACTCTTCCCGATCCAAACACATTTTAAAGATGCTTTAATGGGATTAGACAGTGCATTTACATTGCTGAAGCACAGGGAAGACAATATACATTATTACATTTATGCACACATTTACATCAGGACAGTGGAAGAGGAAGTACTCAGATCCTTTGCTTCAGCTAATGTAGAAATAGCACTTGTCAAAACATTCTTGCAAGGTTTTTCAAGTAAAAGGCCTGCAAATTTACTTAAGTGAAGGTCTGTCGCAGGTAAGTTTTTTGTAACAGCGAAATCAAGTTAGAGGAATAGTTCAACAATATGATTGTGGGGGAAAAAAGCTATCCTGGCTCTGTCTAACTGTAATAAAAGTCCACCAGTAAGTGACTGCCCCTAGCCAAGAAAATCGTAATTAGGCCCCATAAAACCACGACTTGATGTTTTTGAGCTTTAGAGGTGCCTGTAGGTGGATTTTGCTACCTATGGACTGAGCCGGGCTTACTGTTTCCGCTTGCTTCCAGTCTGTATTCTAAGATAATCTAACCGGCTGCTGGCTCCCGCTTCATATTTACCTTACAAACATTAGAGTGGTATCGATCTTCTCACCTAACTCCAGAAATCAAGCAAGAAAGTAAATACACGTATCTCCCAACATGTCTAATCTTTTCTGCTCTGTTGTCTAAGATTGTTAGGGTTTTGCTGCACTTTGCTTTTTTACCCAAAATGCTAATTTGGG
Organism: Lateolabrax maculatus; assembly: GCA_031216445.1. Lineage (NCBI taxonomy): Eukaryota > Metazoa > Chordata > Actinopteri > Acropomatiformes > Lateolabracidae > Lateolabrax > Lateolabrax maculatus. Next base: position 11,645,588 of record CM062218.1, read on the forward strand.
GATTTAATTTGCTTCTTTCTCTCTGTCCCAGCAGACAGCGAAGCATGAAGTCGCCTCCACTAAAGCGTTTGCCTCCGCCGTCTCCTGTCATTCCTGCAGTAGACAGGCAGGCAGACAGGGCACCCTGGTCACGGCACGACAGGCCAACCACTGGGATCTACCATTTCCGCTGGTGCGTCTCCTGTCGCGGTTGTTCCCCTCCTACACACACACACACACACACACACACACACACACACACACACAACCACCACACATAAAAATAAATACACACCACTGGTCCCCTCTGGAGAGATCAATTTCACGGGATCACACGGCGAGCTCTGGTTCCCAGGCGCTCCTCACGCGCTCTGCAGACGTAGACGGATCCTTCACACAACCTGACTCTTGACCCGCCATCATTACTGGGGTCAGAGGACCAGCAACCCCTTCGCTGCAGCAGGAGGGGATGGGGGCTGGGGGTGGGGGGGGGGGGGGGGGGGGGGGGGGGGGCTCTCTCCCAAGACTGCAAAGATACCAAAGGGAGGTTCATTTTGTTCTCTCTTTCTTTTTCTTTTTTCGAGGCCAAATGTCAAACGTTAAAACATGTTTCAACTGTTCAGGCTCGTTATCAAATTAGTACGTAAAGATGAGTGATTAGAAGTTTGTGTGCATTAGGAGTGTGTGTGTGCATGCACTTTTTACAGATGCTTGAAACCGATTGTTGTTTTTCGCCTAACAGTTCGACATACCTTCGTGTCAGGCCCAGAGGTCACACTGCAGCCATAAAGGATCAAATCTGGGACAATCTGAGTCAATCTTTCTCACAAACCATGACTTTACGCTACTCGTGACTTCTGCCTCATGCCAGCAGGTTATCCTTTCTCCAATCTTAGCTGCCACTCTTGTCCTATATACTCTTAATTATATAAAATGTCAACACAGGACAAAATCCACAGTTTGCCAAGGGCACAGGGCCAGTTTGAAAGTGTGAACGGGTCAAACTCAAAGCGAATAATTACCTCAAGCTGAGATGAAAGTTAAGTAACTGCCTTTGTTCTCTATGATTTTCTCTCACTCTCTCCTCAGTGGCCACCCACCAGGAGTTTCACCCAGACATAAGTCACACCCAAAGCCCCACAAAACCAGCCGCTCTGCTTCCCACTTTACCTCCAGATTAAAGTCAGACAGTTCAGATAATGACATCCTGTGAATATTCACCAGCAGGTACTTCAGTCTTTGTGATGTGACTTAACTGGATGCAACAAATGGGAGTCAAATACCAAGTTCGGCCTCCCATCCATCTGTTGAATTTAGATATCAAATGTACTAGACTGAGGATTAGAGGACCATTTAGAAGATCAGAGAATTACAGATGAAGGCGGTGTTTTCAGGTCGTATGAATTTCCTGTAGCCAAAAAAATCACAGACATGATCCCTGCAACATATGTCTATCAACTCTGCTGTCTGGGAAATGCTACAGGTGCCTCAGAGCCCTCACACTCTTCGTCTGTTTCCCTGAAGCTGTTCAGCTAAACTCAGTTAAGTTAATGCTAACTGCATAGTTTATGTATACAGTATTTAAATTATTCTACTTTTATAAAAAAAAATATATGTTGTTTTATAGAAGTTCGGGCTGGCAATATTTTGTATTTTTCATCTTGTGAACAAATCCCATGAAAAGACCAAAACCAAAACAGTCAGTGTAGCCAAAGCCTAATGTAGCTTTTCATCAGATGCATTACAGTATCTACAAGTATACAAGCAGCAAAACCTTGTTTTGGTTTATGCAATTATAATGGCAATAAAGTTGAATTGAATTGTCTTTGAGCAAAAATTGCAAGAGCAAATATTGTAGGGAAAACCAAAGAAATATGCTATAAGAAAACATTTTGCAGAAACGTTCTACATGAACATTTTGCATCTTGCATCGTTTTGCATCAGATAGGTTGGACATTTCCTCATTATGTTAATAAAACACATAATTCAGACGGCATTACATCTTTTGCTGTAATTTGCTGTAGCAAGTAATTCCTAGGAGACAGGGTTTGCTTTGCAAATGTACTACAAATCAATCCATGAATAAGATTGTCAGCTAAACAGTTAAATTGTAACAGAATCCAAATATTGATTCAAGTTTGGGTCGAAGAGAAAATAATTGAGATACATCCTAAATCAAATATGAGAATAAGGCCAAAAATTTGTCTTTTTGCATTGTTTTCAAGAATTATAATTATACTTTTTAATAGATTTTAAAAAGTGCAAAAAAAAAAGTTACTTGAATAAAAAAAGATGCTTGTAAAATAATAATTTGGAGTCCAAAAGAAAATAAAAAGCAGCAGGAAATAATTAGCATCTTCAAAATAAAACATTTGTCGGTTTCTCCCTCCTCCTCTCTCTGTGTGCTGCTGGGTGTGTTTGACAGAAATGGGCCCTCGAACACTTCCCATGGGGAGACAAGACAGAGATGACTGTCAGTGGGTCGACTTCGACACTTCCTCAATACACACACACACTGAGAAACGTGTTCTGTGTATAACCGACGTGAGGGAAGAGGACCCCGTTAACAAAACTCACAGGGGGAACTGTCAGTGACAGACAGACAGGGGCAAACAATGAATCCACGTTCAAACCCCCACCTTCCTAAAGGACAATACTAGGGTGTCTCTCACACACACAACCCTCACCCCTGCCTCACAAACAGCCCACCCTCTTAAAGACACACATATTCATAAACAATGTCGGTCTTTCTCCCTCGCCCCCCTCCTCTCTCTCAGGCACAATGGTCGGGTGTCACACACGTCTGGAGCACAATTAGCCGTCGCTTCCTCTCCCTGTCAGGGGAAACAAAGTTGGCCTTCCTCAGTGCTGCACACAGCTCTATTTATAAACAATAACAAGGCTGGCCCTCCGCAGGGTTTCACCAGAGAGCGGCTCGCCGCATTGTTTTTGAGCGGACGAACATCTGTCTGCGGCTGACCTGCAGACGCCGAGGCTCGCGGTGTCTCGTCGTGACTCACTGAGGGTCGCACCTTTAAGAACCGTAGTATTTTGGCTTTGCAAGTATCTAAAGTCCCCCTCCACACAAGACATGTTTTTTCTCGTGCTCACTTGGATGTTTGAGCTTCACTGTGCGGCGTGAAGTAGGTGCAGATTTGGACGCCAAAAAGCTCACATCTCATTCATCCGCTCACCCTGAATCTGAGTTTATGACGTGTAGCTATGAGCATGATTTATGACATCACAACTGGAAATCAAACGTGGTCCAGTACACAAGTTTCGCAAGTGCGACATGAGAACAAACATTGAGAAAAGACTTTTCAGTGAGCTCTTGCGTCCAGTAGTACATTTTCTGTAATAAAAAGAAAAATGTGTATATTTTTTAAAGAGTGGGTTTTTCAATGAGGGATTTAAGAAATCTTAAGGTTAAAAAATGTAAGTTTATTGATTTTTTAGTGGTAAAACCTTATCAGACATAAATTATTATTCAAAGAAGAGTATTAATTCATGTCTCCAAACATTTCTGTAGGGGGTCCTTAAAAAAGGCTGGAAAACTACTTTAGTGTGTTTTGTCGATACTGACATCAGGTAGCTGCATTTGCTTATATAATGAGGCAAGTCTGCTGCAGTTATTCTATGATTTCTGTGTCTAGTTTACATTCCTCCAGTCCTTTTGAAAAGAATACCACATTTTTAAGATTTGTACAGTTATGTTATTGTCACATTTAAAGTGGCAACAGACAACTTTTCATATTTTCCCCTGTTAAACCGCCCACCATGCTTCCAAGTGATATAATTGTAACACAGAACAGCTGTTGCAAAAAAGACAACTAGATCGCTTCAAATATTCAACTATCTGTCTGCTGATCATAACAGATTACAGTAAGTTTCACCACTGCTCATTTTAGAAGGGTCGCCGCAAGAAAAACATGTTTCTTTGTTCCTAGTTGACCAAGATTGAGGCACGTACACAGCACCAGGCTCAGCATCTCCTGATTCTGCGAATTAGAAGTTATCTGCCTATATGTTTCAAGCTTGTTCACTGAGAACAGTCCTGCGTACACATCGTACAGCAGAAAGAAACTTTTGAACATCAGATCATGCAATTATGACAACTTTGGCGATCTCTGACTAAGCCCAGAGATAAGAATCCCAATTTGAAGAATGAAGAATAACTTTTACTCCTTATGTTTTTAATTTTTTCCCCTATGAAAACGTTTTTCCAAATTATGGTGTGAAGAATAGAGGGTGTTGTAAAATATAATATAAATAAAACAGCAACAACATGTTGGACACAGGGTACGAACATGTTGGAATGATGTAGAGGAAAAACGCAGATTACAAATCTAAAAAAAACACCAGCTTTATCCCTTAATATCAATCATCAGCTGAGTCAGCAAGGATCTGATTCATTTGTCCAAAAGGAGGAAGTGGTGAGCAGGTTTAACTGATACTTTAAGTGTTGATTTCACAAAGCTGGTTCACATGTTGTATCCTTCTGTTTATTTCAGAAGACAGGATTTATTTCCTTTGTACTGGAATTACAGTTTACCCTCATTTTGACCTAGAGAAGTAACACAATTATTGTATCGTACTGTCGATTGTATAATTAACCTTATAAATGAGTGATATTCTTTGCATTTTGTGTCTTTTCATATTTTAATTTCTGCGGATAAATGTTCCTCATTGGAAGTCAGCACCATCAATAATAGTTTGATCAGTTAACAGTTTAGCACGACTTTGTTTGGTTAAGGAGTAACTGAGCAACCTGAACCTGATCTCAACATCATTCATCAATGTCACTCTGTCGACACTGCAGCCTGGCTTAATTTACACTCACTGAAGTCGTATAGATTCACATAAGCGCTTTGCAGGAAATCAAATGTAAACAAACCGATACAACTAAACACCTGTTGACATGTGGACTATTGTATAAATATGTACGGAAGGAGTAATTGCACTTAATGCAAACAATATGGACTGTGTACAGCACTGAAGTGAATCTAGTGGTGAAATCTTCCTTTGAGTGTGCACAAATAACTCGAAACATTTCCTTCTGGTAACACAGTCTAGACTCAATTAAAGTCTGCTCTGATGACATGTTATTACTGCACTTGTGGCTTGCTAATATAGTGAAATTCAAAACCCTTTTTGATTGTATAGTGTGAGTGGGCAGAGGACGTGGAAATCCTTTTGTGGCCAAAATTTCAGGATAATCAAGGACAATAACATTTGATTTCTAAATAAATCTTAATGTCTCCCCTTTGAACTGACCCTAAACCATGTGTATCAACATTCAGTGTTTGGCAGCTAAAGAGATGGTTTGGAGACACAAAATTACCTTTGAGCTCAACCTCACAGCAAAGTACTGATTGAGAGGGAGAAAAGGCAGAGTGAGGATACGATTTAAGAAAACAAGACAGAGGAAAATATGTGAAAACAGGAAATGAGACATGAATGAAAAAAGAGAAATGAATACAACAGAACAGAGAGAGCAATGGAGGTGAACCGTCACTGCAAGCCTGATTATTATGGCTCCTGATTTTGAGTCAGTTTGGTGGCCTGATTTGCAGTGGGAGAAGAGGGGAGGAGGAGGAGGAGGAGGAGGAGGAGGAGGGGAGGGGATTTGATGATGTCGTGTTGCGGGCCCTCACCTTCAAAGGGCGGCCCCTGAAAGGCCCTACTAATCACAACATGTGATGAGACCGGTAGAACAAAGACAGCCGTGCAGAAAATAACAGCGTGGGAACTCTGGGTGAACTTGAAATACAACAAGAGGGCTCCCCCCACCCCCGCCCATAGTCTCACACACACACACACACACACACACACACACACGCTACACTAATGTGGATGCACACCTGTGTTTATTGTGACAAAGGTTCCAGGTTGCATGAACTCGGAAGTATGTGACTATATATTACATCACCCCCCCCCCACCCCCCCACCCACCCACCCACACACACACACGGCTCACCAATAATCAGTTCGATGAATGTGGGAGTGGATCTGTGTGTCTGTCCGGTTATAAGCGCACCCTTGTACAACAACAATAAGATGAAAACAGCCCTAAGTGCTTCCTCTCATTCATATAAACCAAACATGGCAGCCTCCTCTCTCTGTGATGACTATTATGCCTTTGGTTGCTTTCGGCTCCCACTGATAAGGATCAACATATTACTGCATGTGTGTGTGTGTGTGTGTGTGTGTGTGTGTGTGGAGGTTATAAATGAGTAATCCATAATTTAGTGTTTTCTGTTGACCTTTATTAACACATGATAAAAATCTTTAACAGTGCATTCCCTCAGAGAATGAATGGTAGTGAATGTAATTCATATTGCAATATTGTTTTCATGTCTGATGAATCATGGTCTTGTTTCCTCATTGCATGTTCTTAGTGCGTATTTCATTTTCTCATTCATAGTGTTTCGGGGGTTTTAGACATGGAGGGGATATTTCACAGGAAGCATTATGTTTTTTTCAAAAAAGTGACCTTTAATGACATTTTGACAGTTGCGAGGTTGGATGAAATGTCATTGTGCTGCCACTACCAGCTAGTTTTAACGTGGATAGCAAAGCATTTTTTGGTTAATGGTGTCAAATTCAGTGAGCTTTGTGCATGAAATGCTTTTTAAAATCATGCATGTCCATCAAAGTTTTAATTTGACGAATGACATACATGAAGTTCTTTCTGTTTGGGAGAATTTCCTTCATAAAGAGACATAAAATACTTTATTCAAGGGATGTTATACCATTCTCACCATATGTGATGTAACAGGTCTGGGCAGCATTGTATGTGAAATCTGCATAAGAAGTCAATAAAAATGCCCCAACTTAAGGGGGCATAATAGTTTGAGATTTCTATGCAAAAATATGCAAAATTAGTGTACAGACATGAGCGTGGTACCCAACGATCTTCTAACTCTGCAACAAAGTGAATAAGTATATTTGCCAAAATGTCAAACTATTCCTTGCGGGGGTCTTAAGCTCTCCTATTATTCGAGCCCGTTGTACAAACTTTAAACTGAGGTAACCCACTGCTTCCATCAGCTTGATACTTAGCCCACCATACTGAAATGAGAGTGGTATCTCTCGACTGAACGAAAACAAGCTTATTTCCTCAAATGCCAAACTGAAAAACAACATTAATAAAACACCTGATTTAAAACAGGCCAATAATATGATTCATAGGAGTCTGCATAACTACAATCTACTTGATTATCACTGCAATAAACCATTAATAAAAACAATAATGACAAACAAAGTTCAAAACAAAACTACAAGGTGCTTGAAAGTTAAAGGACCTTTTTTTTTCTTCATGTTGCTGTAAAATGATTTAGGTTATGTAATGCCGGCCCATGTGATCTTACATGGTATCATCCTTTTTTCTACTGAATGCCAGTCTAGCCTCTGACAGTGAGACCCTCCACTGAAGAGCTCCAGCTCCACATGCAGTAACACGAGCCCTCCGTGTATACAAACACACACCAGCAGCTCTGTCAAATTATTTGGGGAGTGTGGCCATTATAGGAGCCACCAGTCTTGTGGTGGCGATGATGTGGAAACTCCTGGGGGGCTTTGATTGCATTACGGCCTTTTGTAGAGCGCGCGCTCACGGGGTCCTTGAAGTCCCCACAGCGTCTTTGCCGGGCATGAGGTCCCTCTGTGGGGTCAGATTAGACTCGGTGGCTTCCTCTGGTTGCGGCGGTGCTCGCCGTCTCTCCTCCCGGGCTGAGTTAGTATTGGATTACAGGTTCACACGCTCGCTCGCAGACCGCCCGTCGCCCCGACCAATTGCTCCATTCATTCCAGCGCCGGAGACGGCCGCCGGCCTCTGATTGGTTATCAGCGCCGGTTAGGGAACTTTCCCACGGCCAGCGCGTGCTGACAGCCGGCCAGCCACTCCTCATCACCACCGGGACACACACGGGGGGGGGGGGGGGCAGTCACGGACCGAAAGTCCATTGGACCTCTGTCAAAGTTTCTCCAGAGATCCTCTATGTTTGGGGAGACGACTCACTCCTCCGTAACCTCATCGAGCTTCACTTGTGGGCTGAAGAGCAAGCGGAAGGTGGGGAGTGAATAAAGCTAAAAAAAAAAAAAAAAAGAGAGAGAGAGACCGAAGAGACGAGTTTGAATATATTTGAGGACAAGGGTTTAAAGCTGTATGTTGTAGCTACAGATTGTTAGAGGCAAAGTTGTGATTTGTATTTTTGGGATGTACAAATGACTTGAATTGTTATACTGTATTTGAGTTGTTTGAAAAATTTAGAGAAACAAAAAGTGTTCCACCAATTTGGAAATAACAACAAGACTACAAAGGTCAGTTTCAATTACAAAACAAAAACAATTCTCAGTGGCTGAGCTCACAAAGGCACCAAATCTTTCTTGAGTGTTCAGGTATTAATCTTCTAAAAGGTCAAGATTGAAAGTTCACTCTTGACCTCTGAAGCTTTGGCAAAACAATCTCAACTCAGGCTCCCGTCAGAAACTGATCTGGAGCTTTTGATCATATCACACGGCCTTCTTCATCTTCAGCAGATGGAGTGTCCCAACTGCTGTTTCCAAGGTCAAAAATGAACTTTCAGTCTCAAATGTGAAACCACAATGGATGAGGAGGGCTAAGAAATAAAAAAGAAAGGAAATTCAAGCATCCATGACAAGTGGGAAACTCTATCTACCGAGGAAGATCATGTGATATGATAGAAAACAACCAGTGAGTGGATCTTGAGATGGCCATAAAAGTACTTTATATATATCTTTATATAAACTGTCACAGAACTTTAACAACATTTCTAAAGAAATTGAGGATGGGACTAAGATATCTGGTCATTATGAGGATTTATGTATTTTTTGTTTAGATATACTCATAAGACCTTAATTGTCTGTCTTAGATAAAAAAAACTTTTCAAAAGATTTAATTCCGGATGGAACTAATAGTTTTGGTGTGTTTCCACAGCCTCCAGAAACAACAACAGAGTGAGACGTCCCTCCTCTCTTTCCCCCTCTCTGACCTGTCAAAGCGCACCGCGACGTGTTTGGGCCAACTGCGCTGTCGCTCAAACCCAGGGCCGCCCTGTGATTGGCGGGCCCGGCCGGAGCCCCCGCCCCGGCCGGCCGGGCCCGCAGTTGAAATGACACCGTGGGAAAGCTGAGCGCCTCAAACCGAGACGCTCCGGGCAAACCTGGGCAGACGCAGACACGACGGGCACGCTGAAGGACTATTGTGGACGAATCAAAATGAAAAGGAATCACGATTTCAGCTCCTCGGACAGCGAGTTGGATGAGACTATTGAGGTGGAGAAGGAGAGCGCGGATGAAAATGGGTGAGTGGTTTTTATATATTCTTTATTCTCTTATTCCTCTTATAAAGTGGTTCACATTAAAGGACAAAAACGCGTGTAACACTAGGTATGATATATATGAATCGAACCGAAAAATGAACTGGGATATTGATTGATTCTCCTTGTTTCGTCTCTTTTAAGGAACATGAGCTCTCCTCTCGGGTCCATGTCTCCCACAACCTCAACTCAGGTGCAGGCGAGGAAAAGGCGTCGAGGCGTAAGTGAAGTTATAATCATAGAAAAATGAAAAAAAACAAAACATTTTTTTGTTGTTTTTTTCTTTTTCTTTTTTGTTTTTTTTTTTGCATTTGGATACCTTGTGAATGATGCCATTTTTTTTTTTGTCATATGCACATATTGTGAAAATGATCGAACAATGTGTTTTTTCTGTCTTTCCTCAGATAATTGAGAAACGGCGCCGTGACAGAATCAACAACAGCCTCAGCGAGCTGCGCAGGCTGGTTCCCAGCGCCTTTGAGAAACAGGTGAGCAGCAGGCAACACAGCTTTAATATCAGTCCTGCACAGTCTATTAAATCCAAAAACATGGAACAACTTCGTTCATTTAAGTTCTTTTGGATTATTCATATCTAAATGGCTCGTTTCTGTCTCCCCCATACTGTAGGGTTCAGCCAAACTGGAGAAAGCAGAGATTCTGCAGATGACTGTTGATCATCTGAAGATGCTTCATGCTGCTGGAGGCAAAGGTATGTCTGGGATCCATTAAATGTTACAGAAAAACACCTTTCACTCGTTGAAAAAATTTTATTTATGTCTTTAGTCTTATTTATAGTTTTACTTGTTTGTTATTACTTAGATTATATTCTATTTTTCTTAGTTTTACTTGCGTGTCTCTCCTTTACATATTGTTTGAACATTAGAGGGAGCCTGAGTTTCAAGATTTTTATGACCTATTATTTCAAATCATTATAATTATTGTGCACATGACACTTAAGAACTTAAACTTGAAGAATCATATGCTTAAGAGGGCAAAAATTGGACATTGAATACTTTTGTGCCCACTTTGTTCTCATTCTTGAAAAGAAAAGACTAAATAAACATATAATATGTTTTAAAGAAATGTCTACATTATAAAGTTAAACTTATTTACTCTTTCACAGTCCCAGAGCCAGGGGCATTCAATTCTGAACAAACCTGTTTCGTGGTGAGCGGTTGAGGTGACTGTTTTATCTAATCGGCTATCTTCTTGCCTTCCCTTCAGGTTATTTTGACGCCCATGCCCTGGCGATGGACTACCGCGGTCTGGGGTTCAGGGAGTGCCTGGCTGAGACGGCCCGCTATCTGAGCATAATCGAAGGCTTGGACAGCGCTGACCCTCTGCGGCTCCGCCTGGTCTCCCACCTCAACAACTACGCCAGTCAGAGAGAGGCCCACTCCGGCCTGAGTCACCTGGCGTGGGGCTCCGCGTTTGGATCCCCGCCGGCCCACCTGACCCACCCCCTCCTCCTCCAGCACCAACAAGGGGCGCCGTTGGCACCTTTGCCCCGCAGCGCCACCAGCAGCCCACAGACTCCTCTGTCATCCGCGTCCACTTCGTCCACCTCCTCCTCCTCCTCTTCCTCGTCGTCCTCCTCGGCTGCGGAGACTCACGTCCCGGGCCGGCGCAGTGGCGGCAGCAGCACCACCCCCCACTCGGATCAAGGCCTGATCCGGGTTCCCGCCACCACTGCCGCCTCTACCACCGTCCCGCACCCGGCGTTGATCCCCTCATCAGCCTCCAAGCTCTCCCCTCCTCTCCTCTCCTCCCTCTCGGCGTTCCCCTTCCCCTTCAGCGCCTTCCCCCTCATCTCCCCCGCCACCGCCATCAGCCCCGCAGCCCCGACATCGAGTGTGGGCAAACCCTACAGACCCTGGGGCATGGAGATAGGAGCGTTCTGACTGAAGTGAAATCCTCAACACGATCTATCAGTCTATATAGACTCGCTACCCGGCTGAGCTGGACTTTCAAGGACAAGACTTTTTATTTTCCCAGCTAAGAAAGTGCTATTTTTTCTATGACGTTGACATCCCACAGAGGATACCCCTAGCTATAGGATTTTGTATTTTCTTGCTAATGTATTGTGTTTTGTATAGAAGAGAAAAACATTGAGGAGGGAGACCACGATTAAAAAAGCAACGAGAGTGATTTATTGTGAATGATCTCTGTTCCTGCCCACCCCCTTTAGAAGTTTCACCCACTGTTGTCAGCCTATCAGGAATGGCTTTTCCAGATGGTCAAGCAGTCGCCGCCCGTCAAGTTTTCTGGGCGAAACCCCCCCCTTGTTTTCCCTCTGAGCTGAAACACCCAGTGTTTGTGCCCTGGTTACATACAGAGAGGGGGGAGTGAAAGGAGGGCTTGAGGTGGTTGAGAGTCACCCCCTTTTTACAACATTTTATGGGGTGGAATAACCGGAACCAGGTGTTTGTTTGACTAAATACTGGGAACAGAAGTTAGCTACCAGCTTGGCTGAAATAAACGTAACCATGATTTACCCACAACCTGATGTTCATATGGTGCTTCATTGTTTGAGCTTGCTTCCTCGAGTTATGTTTACCCTCTACAGTAAATTTTGTCCTTAACAATCGAGGCTTCACATATGTTGTACCAGTTTCTGCCAGCCTTTCAACCTTTTTACTTGTCATTTCTCATGTAACCTTGTCTGCAAGTTATTTTCATGTACCTGTTCAAAGTAGCAGCATTATCAGTCTGTAATTATCAAGAGGGAGTTTATTTGTAACCGTCACAGCAGTTGCAGTAAAACTAGGTGATGCAATTCAGTTCTTTTTCATTTAGAAAGACTAACCCCTGCTTTCCACCTGACATTTTGGTGTTTCCTCACTGTGAGTTTGTATATTTTATGTTTGTACAAAGCACAAGCGAGCACTGACAAATCAGATTTCTCAGCTTTTTAAAGGTGTTGCTGGTGGTAATGACAACTTCCCTGTAATAAAAGAGTTAATGATAAATCACCTGTGGCTTTATCAGCGTCTTTATGAGTGTGACTGCATTTGCATGTCTGTTTGTTCAAGAGTGTTTGAGAGTGTGAGTGTGGCTATGAATGTGTTCTTGTGTGCATGTACGGTATGTGTGTTTGCTTAATGATGCCTGTAGTTGTTTCTGTGTGTGTGTGTGTTTGTGTGTGTGTGTGTGTGTGTGTGTGTGCGCACGTGCACTCGGGGTACGTGGCAACGCCTGGTATCAGATGAGGCCGCTTGTTTCTCTCAGCAGCCCTCTGTGTGTGCACAGGAAACCATTAACAAGGAGGGGATATCCTGGACAATAGCAGCCCGGCTGGCCCCATGTGCTGCGTGGGAACTAGAGGAGGAGGAAAGAAGAAGGGAGGGAAGGTTGGAAGAGGATGAAGAAGGAGAGGAAGGAGGGATGGAGCATAGAGTAGAGTATGGAGGGAAAGGGGGAAGAAAGAAGCGGGACAGGCGGATCAAAGGAGAGAGCAGGAGAGAGGGACTGAAAAACTGTGAGAAAGGAAGTGTGCAGAGAACAGTTTTGTCCCTTTGCCATCATTTCAGCTAACACCAGCTGCACCTTCTGTTCTCTCCTGCATGCGGTCCCCTCTTCTGCTGAAAGTGAATGTACACGCCAAAATATCCGTCGCTCTTTCATCCCTCGTCATTCTCCTTAACCTTTTCCATTAATACTGAGGAGGATGCAGGGCCAGGTAGTGATGTAAGCTCCACTGCAGCCAAAACCCCAAGGTCAGTGAGATTTTTTGTTGAGACAACTTGTCTTTTGTCTCCCCCAGCTGGTCATTCATGGTACATTTTCACAACTCCCGAGCAGACTTGAAATAACTATTCAACTTTAGTTAACTCATAACTTTCTAAACTGAATGACAATTCAGACAATTACAATGTTTTACAGTGTAGTAACTAGCTGTTACATAAATGTATTGGAGTAAAAAGTACAATATTTCTCTTTAAAATGTAGAGTAGAAGTATAAAAAACACAACATGGAAGTACAAGTACCTCAAACTTGTACTTAAGTACAGTTCTTGAGTAAATGTACTTCCACTACTGGCCAAGAACTCTATGTATATAGTTATAGTATATGTAAAATCAGCTTTCTTATTGCCTTTCTGATTTCTTTTAAATGTCTTCTAACAAAAAATTCCCGCACATTCCCTCTGTTAATATTGATCAATCTTATAATATTTGACACTTAAATGGTTAGTTGATTACTCGATTGACAAAACATGTATAATTTTGATTAATCATGTAAGACATTCATTACAAAAAAAGAAAATATTCACTGGTTAAAGCTTCTTAAAAGTAAGGATTTTATCAATCCTTTTCTAAGTTTGTAAATGGGTCTTTCACAGCAGACATTTTGTCTTGTCATAGTAGGAAAAGCACAGGTGTAATTAATACTCTTACTAATGGCTCTGTATCATTTGCGTGGGTCAGTGAGCCAGCATCCACAACGGCAAGGCCCTGAAACTATTAAAGCTACATTGCATTGCAGCCCCTTACTAATAATATTTTCTTTTTGTTTGTTTGCTTTTGTGCTATGATATGTAAAAATGTCTGGCTTGAAAAAGGCCAATCAAACTCTGGATTTTGGAAAAACTAACAAATGAATAAATGATTATAAAATATCTTAATCTACAATGAAAACAATCCTTGGTTGCCTCCCTAATAATAAATGGTAATTTGTGTGTCAACACATTGTTGTAATCTGATACATTGTTTAAATTATATTGATTGTCAAGGTAATCAAGTCTCACTTCCGGACTGCCACACTGGAAACATGTCTAATCACGGTATCTGAAAGAAGTCACTCTAAAGCCAGTTTCATTCACTGAACCCCAAATCTTTATTAACCACTGCTTGCTCACAAAGATATACGTGGAGAGGGGGAAACACACAAATGGACAGAGGAGAGAGAGAGAGAGAGGCAGGTAGGATAGTCACTGTTTGTGATGTACTTGTGACAGCTCTTACGCACTGTAATGGTGTTGGTTCATACTGGGTCAATATCACATGGCACAAACATTCGGTTATCTACCCGCCCTTTCTGAAACACGCACACACACTCACACACATCTATGGGCCTACTGTGCGTGTGTGACCGACGGGGTTCAACCTCAGGCTTCAACACCCCTGGTAACAAACTATTTGGATACTTTAATACACTCATATACACCTTTACAGATGGCAATACTGTGTTCATTAATCATTGTTGCAGCGATACCTGTTATGGCTTCAATATCTTTCTTGTGCCGACCTTTCAGTGGCATTTACAGTGTCTTGGAGTGAAGTGCAATGATTCCAGTAGGCGCTGAAGATGTTGAGCACTACTCTAGCCTCTATGAAACAGAGAAAAGTTTGTGTTTTCTCCAGTGTAAGATTCACAGTAACAAGTCTGATCTCAGGTGAAGCTATTTTACACTCCAGCGTTCTTCAGATGCATTTTAACCTCAGTTGTGTTGTATATTACGGTAACACGTGATTGAAATGTGATTGGAAGGTTGTTTCTCAGGAATATAAGAGGCCCGCCGTGGGTCAGGGATGTTACGTGAGCTTTCCGGTGCCAGATGGACAGAATTTAGCAAGCTCCTACTGAGCTCTGTGCTATGATTGGCTAAATGCCTGCCCATGTGTAGAGCGTGTGAGTGAGTGCATCTACAGTAGGTATGTACGTGGAGAGATGAAGAGGTTGCATACGGAGGGAAAGAGGATGAGGATGGGCTCATTAAATGCTATAGTGTTCTCCTGTGGTACAGTCACCATCTACCTCACAGGAGTGGATGTGCAGCGACGGCTTGCAGTCCCCACAGAGAGCAAACTGTCCCCTTTCCTTGTGCCAACTTTCCTGCACATGTCCCTCGCTAATTGGAACATTGGCATAAAATGGATGGAAAATCACTCCAACCAAACACAGATCCAATTTTGTTTCCAGATCTGCAGGGTCAAATGAGTAAGTGCCCTCGTGAAGGGCCTAGGGAACGGAGCCAGGATGCAGGCCTTGTGAGGGCGCAACCAGTCGCAGCAAACATCAGCTAGCTGGCAAACTCACAACAAACACCTACGCCAGAAATGATTCTCAGGCTGAAAGGAACAAACATGAAAATGAACAAATTAATACATCCATATATATGCAAGGAGAGGAAACTTATATAGAAAAATGGCACACTGCAATCAATACTTTTGCTGCTTGGATCGTACTGTATATAACAAAAAAAGAAGTATTTACAAAAACCAATACCCACTGTCACTTGTCAATTCGATTTTTTTCTTTTCTTCTCATTTGAAACGGAGCAAAAACATTCTTTTTTGGGAAGAGTGGGTGGGAGACATTAATCTTTCTTTCTTTTTTTTAAATTCTTTTTGCTTTTTTTCCCACCCCCAACCCCATTTGAACCTCCCACTGTCTCGGGGTGGCGTCTCAGGCTGTGGTAGTTTCATAATTGTATGGGGGAGTATGGCAGGGGTGGGGGGTGGGTGGGGTGGGGGGGGGACATGTGGGATAAGGTGGGGAGAGGGTTGTTCCTCGGGGTCGGGAAGTGGTGGTGGGGGGTTTGGGGGCGGGGCGAAGAACCTGTTGGGGCTTCTCACGCTGTCACTTCTTCTCTCAACTCCTTGTTCCTGCGCACCTCCTGAGCATGCCTCTCCTAGAGAAAACACAAACACAGATTGAGGATTTCATTTTTTTTCTCTGCTGTCAGCGTTTTCCTGGCATTGTTTCTTGCTCACTTCACCGTTTCTTTTCTTTGACCTTTGCAGTGACAACTGACTTCATTTTCCTTCTTCTGCCTCCTGTCCTCCTCTCCCCCACTCATATAAGTATTTATCTCCCACCATGCAGGCACCAGACTGCATCTTTGTCTCCTAAAGGTGCTCTATTTACAGAGTTCAGGCAGGTGTACCCTTTTCTTCCTCTTGTCTCACCTGCATGTCTTTCTTTGTATTTTTTTTTTTTTTATCATTCTCTTGTCACTTTTTATACGTTTTTCTTACTCTCGGATCCCATCTCTGTAAAGGTTTAAGATTAGACATTTAATTCTATTTTTTATGGTGCAATACAATTTACAGTAGTGAATCACTAGTTTGAAACTAGCAAGTAGAGATTTTGTGATTTACAAATAGCTGTTGTGACCAGACCAAGACTATGGCTACAAAGACACTGAGGTCACGTCCTCACTTTAGTAATCTGGGAGGAGTATCGGCTAATAGGCTTATTCCCGAATTTTTTTGACACAATCTATAAAATATATAAATATAAATAGTTGTATTACCATTCTTGGCAGTGTGGTGAAGACTTGGAAACAGCATTTAAAGATAACTGCTTGAACTAATAAAACTTACTGTACAGACAGTACAATTGATAGTTAACTGAATAAACAGAATGTTGAAAATCCAAATAATTAGAATAACTATGAGACTTTTTTTTTTTGTTTGTTTTTTGGTCAAATTTTTTTGAGACTTGGATTTATGACCTCAAAATATCTAAAATTATGACTACGCCACTGCTCCCTCACCCTCTCCTGCAGGCGCTCCATCATGGCACTCAGGTAAGCCAGACGGTTTTCCTCATTTTGCTCCATCTTCAGCTGGAGCTTCTCCTCGGCCATGCGGCTGAAGTTGCTGTTCTCTTCCATGGCCTTCAGGAGCACATCACGCTCGTGCTCCCGCTTCTCAGCCAGGGCCCGAAGTACCTGCGCCTCCTGGGACTGGAGAAGGAAGAGCGATGGGCAGCAGAGGAAATGAGTCAGAGAGCAAAGATCGATACCAAGACACTGATTAACTGGATACCATGTATTGATTTTTCTTAAAATGTAAGCATGAGTCAGAGCTGGTGCTACTAATCAGACTCACACATAAGCATAAAAATGTCTGGACGTAAGAGTATTTCTCTCCAGGCCACTTTCATCATCTCCTGGCATGTACTATGTATGATAAACTTTATGTTTAACCTACAGTATTGGACATCTGGTGTTTCAAAATAAGTCAAACTGTGTTATTGTTTGGGTGATTGATTTGTTGGTGGGTTGCTGGATTTGTCAGCTGCTTGATTGACTGTATTGACATTCGAGGATTAGCCAGTGTCAGATATCTAATTTTACATGGCAGTTTTTCAGCTGCAGTAGTCAATGTGACACAGAACTGACAAAATAACCAGACATCAAATTATACATCGAGAGAAAAGGGTAGTTATTACAATACACCAGTAAAATTGTGGTTTGGTTTAGTTTTTTTGGTATCACACAAAGCTTTATTACAGCTTCTTGTGGCTCTTGAAGGGACGCTTTTGGGCGTAACAATGGCAGCTGGGTGCAATAAAAATGATTGGAAACATCCTTACTCTCCTCCGATCCTCAGCTGCCTCCAGTTTCTTCTGGATGTCCTCCAGGGAAAGGTCCCTCTTTGGGGGGCTGGTGACGCAGTGGGCAACATCAGACACGGGGGAGGAGGGCTTCAGGATGACCTCAAAGGCCTGGCCTGAGGCTCGCTTGTTAATGGGCTTGATGTCCATGTCTGCATGTGTGTGCATTAACGAGAAAGGAAAACAGCCAGATGAACCCTTTGTTGTCTCCATTTGACTTTTCATTCAAGTATGTTACTGAAAATGTCGGATTACCACGTACCTTCAAAGTCACCCATGATGTTTTTGCGGGTCTCAGGGTACAGACAAGAGCAGATGAGTGAGAGAACTGAAATCTCCTTCATCTTCTCTTTGTAAGCTGTGGGGGTAAATTAAAACATGACTGTGTGTTAAACTTGCAGTTGTATGTACACTGAGTGCACTGCTAAAACACATACACATAGACAAAATATCATTAACCTACTAACATTCAAAAAGATGAAACATCGTTAACCCACTTCTACCTCCACAGGGGGTCCTTGATGTAAATATCAAGATTTTTAAAAGCATAATTATTCATCAAATTCTCAGAAAAGAAAACCTCATCAAAGGATGTCTTGTGCAGGTGAACTACCCTGGGTTGAGCAGGCATTCTGTGGCCTTTTCTGTGGTTTTCACAGAGCTGTGATGGGAGCAGGATATGTCCTTACTTGGCCTAATTTCCCCAACAGCCAAGATGCTGCCATCCCCACAGGATTCTCCACACATCATTAGCTATGCATTTCATTTTGGTCTATTATTTATTAACGTAGCTAGACCAACGCCCTATTGCCTCTCAGCCGTTCTGTGGCTACCACCAAAAAAAACATCAGAAATTACTTTCTGCTTTTCAGGTAATTTAGAAAGCAGAGAAGCCAGAACTAACAATAAACATTGGGATAATCTTTTGGTTGTTTCTTATCTTCATTGTCTGCGACTTATGGACAAAGGCTGATAGCCTTATCTTATCAGCATAACATAGCAATGTGACTGGGGACTCCATCCCCTGTTCCACTTATGGTCCTAAAAGTTAATAACACAGAAGCAACGCTGGCATCAAATCATATTGGCTGTATTTGGCAACCTTGCCCTGCTCAATGGGGAGAGACAAAGGGCTCCAAAGGGCAGACAGTGAAAAACTGAAGCGAAAAGAACAACCAACCTTGTCTAACCTTGATTTTTTTTTTAATTTCTGTTTTTGGCACCTACTACTTTGTAATATGAGCCGAGATTTCAGCAGCAGTCCCTGCAGGGAGAGCAGCAAACATATCTGCAACACACTGTAGGTTGTGAAATATTCTGCTTTTGCACATAGCTGCTGTGTTCTGTCAAGGTACATTGCCTCATAGTGGCGATTTGCATGCCAACTGTCATATTATGGCATAATCCATCACCCAGAGCACAAGGCCTGCAGGGCTGAAGTGTGCCACATTGATTCATGATTTTCAGCAGGCTACAGTAGCAAAGCCAGAAATGAGATTTACTGTGAAAGAGCTCCATGGAGGGGTACGGTGTACAGTATGATTAATCCAAATCTTCTTCCTTACTCATATTCCCTGCTCGCTCTCTCTTCTTCTCCTCCCTGCTTCTCGCTTTCTACCCTGCAGACTGGCAGACGCCACAGTAATGTGATCAACTCTCAGATGTAGCTCTCACTAGTCCCTGATGGCCTTGTTAACCCCTTCCCTGAGGAGGAAGTAAGACCGGGTTGTGAGCATGGTAGGGGGTGAAAAAAAAACGTGAAATACTGTAAGAAAGGAGAGATGGGTTCAGTAGGAATAGACATAAAGGTGGAGTTCGGTACAGAAACACAAAAATACTGAGATTTCTCTCGGATGAAGGGAAAGAGTGGATGGAAGAAGATGGAGAAAATGTTTGCTGTTGGGGTGGGGCTGTATAATGGTGGTAACACCTTTCTGATACAAACAGAAATCACAGACTGGAGGATTAAAAACCAGCAAAGGGGGCAACTCCCAGTGGGACCTGCAGCCGCCATCAACTGCCCAGAGGAGAGTTTATGGAAGCAGCCACCTCAGGTGGATAGCACTTTAATTTGTAATTAGCGGACTGCACCATTTCTGCTGACGGGAGGGGGAACAGTGCTTTTGGAGGGTTGTCACTGGCTCATTAAGTGCTGTGCATATGTCAAGACCCCAGCAGCCATTTTCTCCCCCACACAACCCCACTTGACAGCTAAAGACTCAAACTGTTCACAATTCAGTGGAGCAGGTAATTTTGGCTAAGTGTGTATGGAGCAGATCAGCAGAGATTCTTGTTTTTGTGAGTCCTGGGTGGGGCCTTTTCTGTGTTCAATTATGTTTTTAAACTGAGCATGTAGATATAGATGTATAATTTATGGGCTGCTACTCTTCTCAACTTTGAAAAGTGATTATTTTCTTGATGAATTGGTTAATTGTTGGGCCTATAAAACATAAAAACATTGTAAAAACCCCCTTCACAATTTCCATGGGAATGTCATGATACGACTTGTTTTGTCCGGTCAACAATCCAAAACAATGATATAAAACAGAGAAATCCTGTTTTAAAATCATGTTTGGCATTTTACTTAAAGTAAATACTTAATTGATTTGAATCATTGTTAATACATTTTCTGTCAGTCGACTAATCAATTAATTGATAAATTATCGCTCTATTCTATTTTGTTTGAGGTGAATAGATTTGGTTTTGACTACTGTATGACTGAAGTTTCATGTCCTCAATATCTTGGAAGATAAGCCCAGTAAATTGAAACAGCTCGCAGCGCTGTGGAGCCGTTTTATATCCCTAATCAAAAAAATATGAGATTCCCTATTGTGCGAAAATATGAAATTGCTGGTGTATTTCTCCTGAGAGGAAAGATCCCCTCCCTCTGTAACCACTGTAGTAATAAGCTCATTCCCAGTGGATCAGGCACATAAAAATGACAAATGATCCTAAATGATATTCCACAGCAGAAGGTGTCCAAACACCAGCTTCTGTTCAAAGACATTGGCTGAGTTTCAGACAGGCTGGGTCAGGTTCGGCAATGAGACAAAATAATCAGACGGAGATGACACCACTTTTATGCTCCCACTCCCCTCCAGCAGGCTGGTTTCAACCAGTCAGCTCTGCCTCCTCTCAAGAGAGCTGCTCCTCCTGTCCCGACCACAGACACACCGCCAGCAAACTGCACTTCCTCTTTCAATCCATCAGCCAAAGAGCACAGATCATCAATATCTACTGTACCTCCTCCCCCGCACGCATCCCTCTTCACCAGCACCTTCTGCATCCCCAAGCCTCCGTTTCATCTGTTGCTGATGTATTCTCCCTCTCAGTCCCAATTTGTCTCCCTTACTCTCTTTCTATATTTTTCTCCCACTCTGCATCACTTCACTTCTGCATTAGCACAAACCACCACGTCTCTGCTTGGTACTTTTCCTCCTTTATTCCTCTCAATCACACGCTCCCTCCCTGCCTTCCTCTTTTAAAGGCCCAACCCCCACTATAAGAATTAAGACAGAGAATGGTGAACAATTGCCATTGGACTTTTTGGTTCAAAGTGAAAAACACATGAAAGATACTGTTGAAAAGGCT
Organism: Lateolabrax maculatus; assembly: GCA_031216445.1. NCBI lineage: Eukaryota > Metazoa > Chordata > Actinopteri > Acropomatiformes > Lateolabracidae > Lateolabrax > Lateolabrax maculatus. The sequence continues at coordinate 11,666,843 of CM062218.1, forward strand.
ATGGGCCTCCTGGGTCCTTTAACCTAGCAGCAGTATGGGCTTGGCATCTGCGTTGTACAGGCCCTTTACAGCAGGGCCACTGACAACAATATAATCGCAAAATTATGGAGGTATTGCCACAGCAAAATTTGCTAATAAAGGAAACATTATGGCACCCAGAAGATCCAGGGCAGGTCCAGTCTTTTGATGTAGGAGGGATGGGCTGGTTTCCATCCAAGGAGATCAGTGTAAGTATTGTCTCACAATCAGTCCAAAACCAAAAGATATGTACTTTATTCTTTCTATTTATATTTTATTTATTATATAAAACCAAGAGAAGCAGCAAATCCTCACAATCAAGAAGCTGAAAAAAGAGACTTTTTGCTTAAAAAATGACTTAAATGATTGAACGATTACCATAATAGCTAATTGATTGATTAATAAACCAATTATTTAAGTTCCAGATCAGTGCATTAAGACAATGAGGTAACTGTGTGAATCTACTGTACATAGAACGTGAGTATAAGTTCAAATTTGCCAAACTATTAGGTTCTGAACTGTCAGATCATGAGCATATGGCATACCATCACCGCTGGATTGATGTCACCTCTTCCTTAAACAGCAACAGTCATCTGAACCAGTAATGGGAGTGTGCTGCATTGATCGATGGGGCTCAGTGATTAATCAGGATGAATTATGAGACCAGGAAGCTTTCATGCTTTATGCACACGGACCATTACGTACAACAGTCATGCAGATGATAAGATGAGAAACATCACTAAATTTGGACATGACTAGTTGCTTGAAATTTGTGGTACGATCGCCTGGGAAGCTTCTGTTTCTGCACACAAAGGAATTGATTTTAAGGGAACCAGCTGAATGACCACACCTAATTGGAAATGAAAAGTGTGCATGATAAGGATCAGGAAACGGGCTTTAGAAGCCTTAATGCACATGGGAGTGGTCCTGAGCATGAGTTTGTTGGTAGGATAGTTGATACATATTGTAACATAGAGGCTTTAGGGTGTCTCTATTCTCAGTTCTTCACCAAGGAATGAAAAAAACCCACAAATATTGACCCATAAAACCTCCGGTACTTTTGCTCCTAAATCTCAGAAGTATGAAAAAGTAGAATTAAAATCCACATGTGACTCTAAAAGCCGTAATGAACTCAACGACCTGATCGGATGCCGACTGGCATGATGACTGCTTTCTCCCAGACAGTGTCTGCTCCCTGCCCATCCCATTCTGCCTGTCCACAGCTCAAATCATGGAGGAAAGAAGAGGAGGAGGAGGAGGAGGAGGAGGAGATGGGGAATAAATATAACAGTCAGGGTTTAGTTGTCCCTCAGTGGAGATACCAGGACCCTTACCGCTGTCTGTCTGCATGCCCCTCCATCCATCAAGCGCCTAGTCAACCAGAAAACAAACGGACCATCCCCTCGACTGGCCACACACACACTGCAGTTCAACACCCCTTAAAGCAAACACACCTTCTTTAACGTTAGATGTGGTTTATAGGCTTCTTTTTGATAGAGCCTGCAGGTCACATCCCGTGTTTATAGGCCTGAGACAGCTCACAAAGTGATATGTAAATAATTAAAACCACACAAATATAACGAATATGCAAAGCCTTGATTCGGAAATAGGCTGACACAAATACAAGGCCTGCCACCTGCCAGAACATGCAATCTTATTTTATTCCTCCATGAATTACACATTATACTAAAGCCTCAATTGTGGCCTGATAATGATACAGTCATCGAACATAACAGGGCACATTCACAGTCTATAACCTTCCTAATAGGATTGGTGTCTGATGTTCCTCAGACGACATTCATTTTCATCGCCAGTCATAAATTCTTCCCTCGACTGCAAAGCAATTCTGGGAAGAGAAGGGAAAAAAAAAAAAAAAAAAAAAAAAAAGATGCTCTCTTTCTCCCTCATTCATGCCCGCAGCGGTCACCCACAAAATTGGTTCAGCTCGGCTTTGCACTACAGCTGGATAAGACTGGCCCAGTTTTTTTTTTCTTCTTTTTTTATAAGGAGATTTGTCACGGTGAAGTGTTTCGCACCCTGGAGAGCGGCTGGCGTGCTTTGAGGGGACCGGAGATGTTGGGTGGGGTCGCTGGCGCTGCATTATGCTGCACGGCTCTGAGTCAGGCAGCAAGGCGGCAGGTGCGGCAGCCAGGCTTCGACAAAAATGCTGCTGTGTGAGGAGGGGGAAAAAAGAAAATCGCCCTTCTCCCGTCGATGCGGATTCATTCTCTTTAATTCGCTTGCTGTGAACTGAATAAAAAAAATATATATATATATATGCGTCACTGGCGTGGCAAACCGAATCCCAAACTGGATCGTATTGATCAGCACCGATTTATATTTAGGATCAGACAAAAGCCACAAAAATTACACTCAGTAGCTGCAACAAAGATTGAGGAATTCGGTCGTGCAACTTAATCTTTTTTTGGAAGTGACTTGCGACGGAGTTTGGCCGCTCCCCTCTCATCAAGCCCTCAGCATCCTTTTGTGCCATGGGTGTCGCCACAGCCTCGCAGCCTCTTCAAACCCTGCGGAGCCGCTGTTATCTCTAGAAAAAAAAAAAAGAACCTCAGGTGCAAAACTCACCGATTGCGGTCTTAGCCATTTCTGAACGGTGGTGCCGGGGCGGGTTGACCGGAGGAGCGTGCGTCGGTTGCTGGATGCTGTATCTCGGTGTGAAGGGACTGCTGGTAAGGCACTGAGTCAGCAGAGACGGGGGCTGCCGGTGCGCCTGGTGGTCTGTTATGAGCTGCGTCAAGTCCGCGGAAAATAACTAGAGCCAAACCGGAAGCCCGCAGATCTGGCCTTCAGAATAAGTGACACAGGCCTGAACGTGCTCCGTTGTAAATGCATGGTTTCATTATTATGATGTTGAGCTGCAACATCATAATCTATCAGTTAATTAACAGAAAATGAATAGGCAACTGTTTCGACAGCCGATTCATCGTTTCAGTAATTTTTCAAGCAAAAATGCCAAACCAGTTCCCTGGTTCTGAGGTTTTATAGACCTGGCGATTCACCGATTAATCGAGCAATGAAAACAATCATCAGCTGCAGTCCTAATATGTATGCAGGGAAGGATATGGTAAAACCTTAAACTTCAGGTTATGGTTCATGATAACTATTTTTTTCTCATCACATTCCACCAGAGGGAGAAAAAAAGCTTTTGGTGAATTTATGTTGATTGAAGAGGTTATCTCATCCGGAAACATTGAATAACTGACTTTCTCCTAACTGAATGTTATTGATTTCATTTTCACGAAAATCATCGAATTTTCATCCCTAAAAAGTGCTATTTAGATGTTGGTTTATTTAGTTTTAACACCATACATATCCAGCTGGGCATCCTTGTTCTCGTGCATGTGCACAGTTTTTGCTGTTCTGTGGTATTTTGGCATGATAAAACCGTCCAACAAACTGTGTCATTACCCACGACACACCCAAACATTACGGTTAAATGCACGAGCGCTTACAAAAGGCTTTATTTTGAAATTAATGACAGGAAGTCTCAACATGCAATCTGATTGGCTTGACACTGGGTCAGTAATGAGCGTTTTATGTGCCTCCTAGAGCATATTGGCATACTCCCTAGACGCGCCTCTCCCAACCAAAGGCCTGACAAATCCAATGTCCCCTTGTAATAGAGAGTTCAGGCTCTCAACAATGTGGGTGTTTCCCTCTTTGTTTCTCTGGTGATGAGAAGGTGCAGATCATCCACACTCTCTGTCCACAGTGCTGAAAGAGGAGGAATGACTCTTAAAAAGGGTAACATGCAGATTAAGCATGTTTTTATTTTTAACATTTTCATCACATTTAGATTTGAGGTAGCACCTTGCACCGGCCTTGCGACGAATCAGGCTGAAGGAGAATTGCAAGCAGCCTTCATATAGCTTAGCCTATCTAATGATACCCAAAACCTAATGGATCCTGTCTAATCCATGCACACAGTCAACCGGACGAATGCTACCAGTTATCACCTCTTTCTGACTGCAGAAAATACATGATGGTCAAATCACAGCCTACTAAATAAATGGGTGGGATCATTAGAACAGAAATCAGTAGGTGGCAGCAAATCTCAAGTTACATGAGCTTGACGAATGCAAGGCTTGAGGGAAACTATTGCACAACACACAGCCTTCAGCATAGATTAATGTATTGTATATACTGCAGACCTATCTCCATTAGGACAGACGTTCAGCAGTTATCCGCCTATTTGTACTAGTTTTATGAACAATTGAATCTATGCATGATGTCCAACTCTGAGACTACAGGCAACAGTAATCAGGCTACCATCACAGTCCATACCAACCCAAAGGACATGCAGCCTATCAAGAAGCATGTGTTTGTGCAGATAACAAGGCAGTTACTTTTTCACTGTTTACTTAAAACTATACACAAATGTCAAGAGTATATGACCTTATGGTGACTGATTAACCAGAACACTGGTTTGTAACAATGCTGTAGATATGTTGTGAACATTTAAAGAACAAGTAGATAAAACAATTCAAGTTGGGGTACAAGAAAACATGTATGTAGCAGCTAAACAAAAAACTTTTAAATGACAACCAAAAACCTTTAATGTCTTCAGTTGTCTTTGTGTACTTTTAATGCTTATGTTTCATGTTTTTGTTTGCACTTTCATGCTGCACAAAATAATTCCCTCTTGTGAGGCGACAAAGATGTATGGAAGCCCATTTGCGCCACTGTAAAGAAAAAATAACGATCCTGTAAGTCATAATTATGAGATAGCTATCAGATAATAATGAGATATTATGAGATGATTATGAGATCAGTATCGTTATTTTTGTTCTTCACAATGGGCTTCCATGGAGATCTGAACTGAACAGTGTAAAAACATAAACAGGATTAAAATAAAAGCTCAGTTTATAAATAAAAGAATTTAAAAAAAAAAAAAACGCGTATCGAAAGGAGGAGATTTAACAACAGTGAGTCAGCAGCTCCGCTATAAATAAAATATAAATATATGAATAACGCCGCCGCCGGCTCACGGTGACACACCTGTGCGACCGCATCACGGCTCAAATCAGTCAAATCAATGCGCCGACCCGCCGGTAACGCTGTCAACGTGAGCCCGGTGTCACCGATCAGACACGCGGCGAACAAGACACCACGACGCGCTAAAACCGGTTGTTAAGTGATCCGTTAACCCCCCCCCCCCGGTCAGTGGGCGGCGCCGACCCTCCTCCTCCGGCGGTGAGGAGGAGCCGCCGGCAGCTGCAGATGTTTTTCAGTCGCTGGAAGAGAGACAAAGTTTGGCTGCACGAGTCCCGGAGCCGGCGCGTGTTTTCCTCTGGTCGCTCCTGCTGGAAAAAGAGAGGTAACTAGTTTCTCGTGTATATTGTTCGTTTATTTGTTTTTATTCATTTTTTTTTTTTTTTTTTCTGGGTACACGCACCGTCTCCCGCCCGGAGCTGTCGGGTAACGTGGGGCCACCGTTAGCACGGCGACGTTACATCCACGAGCATCTCCGTGTCGGTGGCTCGGCTAGCTCCGTTAGCCACACACACACACACACACACACACACACACACACTCACACACACGATGGACGCCAGTGGTATCGATACACAGATTGATTGGCACCATTTTTCCACACGCGGGCGTTTTAGCGTTGAACCAGGCTGAGACACCGTGGGACCGCGAAGTAGTGCGTGTCCACGTTTCACGTCCCCGTCCTGTCCCGTCCCCGTCCTGTCCTGTCCTGTCCGCTCTCTGGTCGCTGCGTGTTTACTTTTTAAACTGGGAGCTCGGGTCCGATTTGTGAGATGAAGCTGCTTCTTTGTGTGTGCAGTAAGCCGTGGCGTTGACTGCAACGTTTAATAACTTGGGGTAGTTTCCTGAAGTAGTCCATCTGTTTTGTTTTTTTTTGTTTTTTTTGTTTGTGCTTATGGACGCAGGGGTTTGTTAACAGCAAATGTACCTAATGTGGAGAATATGATCATTTCCTCCACGGATGTCTTTTGAGCCCGTGAACGGAGACACTTCACTGCAGCAGCCATATTTGCTTAAGCAGACAGACCAGATGCTCGCGTAATTTCATTGGTGAAGTAATGTGACACATGGCGCCTGTCCTTCACAGATCCATTACTACTGTGTATTTAAAAGTCGCGGGCAAGAAGTTAATCATTTGCTTTCAATCATGACTGATGTGGAATAGAAACAAATATGAGTTTTTAGTGGTGCGGTTGACCACACTTAAATAAATGAAAAGATGTGGGAGTTTGGTGCAGTCAGTGCTCTTTAAACTTTGCAGTCCCAGCTCATATCTTTGCAGGTATACCCTGTAGTGTACACCTCGCACACATGTCCGCATATGTCTATGACTTTTCCATTGTTTACAGAAGGTGTTAGAGGGAAAGATTTGTGTTTTGTAAATGGTAAACATTGTAAATTGTATTTACCAGAGATCAACATTTCAAACAAGAGAGAGGCTAAGAGATGCAAAACAGACAGAGTAAACGACATGGCACTCGGTGGGAGAGAAGCAAACATTCAGACTACACATAAGGTGCAAACAGAACAAGATACAGAATGGGCACAAAACAAGTGTGGAGTTTAAGTAGTGCAGTTTGTGTGTATTTTACACACAAGCACATACCTGCAGGTGTGGAAGACCACACGTTGCTAACATTTCATTGGCTCTTAGCCAGGTGTAAATTAAATCTGTGCAGTTTGGCCCCATTATTAAGAAAAAAGATTATAAGCAACCCCAGCAAAGAACTACAGATTACCCAATCATTGGCTAAAGAAAAAATAAGTACTGACCTGTGGCATCTCCAGGAGCTCTTACAGGCTTACAGAAGCTCTCATAAGATTACGGGAACAATATTTTTGATTTAAAATGGCTTACTATGATTAGAAAATGGTAAAAATAGTTGCTATGACAACAGTGCCCTGATGATTGGCTGTAATGAACATATTTAGTATCGCATTTGTAGTGTGTACAATAACCGTTCTTGTCATGTTAATTTCTCTAGTCTCAGTATGGGAAAACAAAAATGTCTGTCTTCTTCATAAAAACAAGTTCATACAAGACTTATTTACCTTATTCGTACAACTGCCTCTTCTAAGACAAGTTTAGTAAGTTATGGTTAGAGGCTCCGCTTACAGGGAAATGTTGCATTGTGAATGCCACTCTTCATGAACTGAACCATCGGGGTACAGAGCCGGAGACACTTGGTTTTGACATCTTGAACACTTTTAATATCACAAGTGATCAAATGTATTAAGTAGAAGACACAATTATGCAGCCAACAGTCTTAATAATGTTTGTATTATTTCCATTTGGTCTCTCTGGTTGTGAAACAGGTGTTCTGTCAAACAGCAGGTTAGTTAGGTTGGTTTGTTGTAGTTTTCTGTAGCAGACTTGTCCTGTACTTATTACTTACTGTAGATGCAATGTACCTCATAAAAGTATTAAGGCATTAATTTAATCAATTTTGAAGATTGTTGGTGAAGCAAAACCACCTGCAACCAGTGTTGTACAGAGTCTTGCTTCCTGGCCAGTAATTTATTAACGGAATTCATTTTTAAACCAAAGAAACTAATGAATGTTTTATTTATTTGTCAAAAAAAGAGACTGACCTGAAAGTATTTATTCATTAGTGTCCATCAGGCTATATGGGGGTAATACCCTGCATCATGATCACTTACTCGTCTGCTTTCAACGAGCAAAAGTAGTGTGATGTGTAAATCACTTCTATGACACTGTGTTCCTTGTTTTTCTTACAGATTATCCCAGTGAAGAATTACTCCTCAGATTCCACAATGGCTGTGTGAGGCAGGCACAGTTTTAGCCTTTCAGTGACACTCCCACCTCCCCTTTCTCTGGCCTCACCGCTGTTTTCACTTTCTGATACTATTCTCACACCTTGTCTCAGTTTCCGGTGCTGCCAATCTGCAGTCTGTCCTCTATATCACTCCCCGTCACTTCCCCGTTGCCTCCTCTCAGTTGAGGTTGACAGCAGTAAATCCCTCAAAATGGTTGCTGACGTAGACTCAGCGTCTCAGGGCAGCGGTGTGCGGCTAAAGCAGGAGATTTCCCTCCTCCATGGGGTCTGTCTCATCGTGGGAAATATGATAGGTTCTGGCATCTTCGTCTCGCCTAAGGTAAGAGTCTCTCCTTTTGTTAGGCCAATTAATTTATTTGCCCTAATTAAAAAAAACTTTTTTAGTTTGACAAAATAAAAATAGTTTTTCTTGCACTTTGGTTTTGATTGTAAAATGCATACTATTATTCAAACATTATTAAATCTGTATTTGTTGAGTAATGTTAAGGGTTTGTTATACAGTTATGTTCCTGTTAAGTGTTTACAATAGGGTTGGGCAATCATCTCAGATTGCCCTATTGTGTTACATGGCCGGTTTGGTGGCATTGTTTGGTTTGCACCAGAGTTCAAATGACAGCTTTTGCACCAGAGTTCGAATGACAGCTTTTAAACCACCCTGAACAATCTGAAACAAACACGGAAATTCACTGAACATAAATACAGATCAAACTAATTATCTGCTCTCATTTGTTGTCCTGCAGGGCGTTCTTAAGTACACTGGCTCATTTGGCCTGTCCCTAGTAGTGTGGGCTATTGGAGGAATATTTTCTGTGTTTGGAGCGTTATGCTATGCTGAGCTGGGTACCACCATTCGTAAATCCGGAGCCTCCTACGCCTACATTTTGGAGGCCTTTGGAGGTTTTTTGGCTTTTATCCGGTATGTGGTTGTTTTGTGTCTTTCTATTAACACATGATCCCAGAAACAGCACACGATAGAAACTCAGTACTTATACCACATATTATTTCTTTCAAGCCTACCAAACATCAAGTACAGTGTGGCTAAAATTAGATCTGGTCAGGTTTTTTTCATATGAAGAACAGGGTTCACTTGGAAATCAACAGAGGTGCATAAAATTCAGTACACAGCTATCCTTTCTTCTGTATGTCTCATATAGCTCCCATATAAAATACAGTAAAGTAGGTGCAGTTTCTCCTTTAGGTCTGGCATATCCAAACATCATCCTCATCATTTCACTTCAGTAAATAATGATTCAAACAACAGCCTCACACAATACACTTTATACACATTATAAAGACATTTTCTGTCATTAAATTGTTAATTTCTTATGACATTTGTGGAGGCAATTCACCAACATCAGAGATAATTATTATTAAGCATGTGCAATACTGAAAATTTAATTTGGAAAGCCATTTTTCCAATGTTAGAGGTCAGTAAAGTCTGATGTTATTCATTGTTATTATACAGAAGTTGAACCAAAATTGGAATATTTATGCCTTTTATAATAATTAAGTCTTATCAATTTGCTGTAGATTGTGGACGTCGTTGTTGATAGTTGAGCCAGCTTGTCAGGCAGTGATAGCTCTGACTTTCTCCAACTACCTGGTCCAGCCCTTCTACCCCACCTGCTCAGCCCCCTATGACGCCGTCCGCCTCATCGCTGCTGTCATCATATGTAAGACTCGCCCTGTACTAAACACATGTACATGCTCTAGGGAACCTGTGTTTGTGTATGTATGTTTACATAAGTGGTGAAAGGACATGGGTGACCTAGGTAAAGGCGTATGTCTGTGTTTGACAGCTTTAGTGTTTTGTACAGTATCCATAGTAGTAGGAGTGTCACTGTGGAGCTGTTGTGGCAGGAGGGTTTGACCAGAATTTGGACAACCTTTCTTCATTCCCAGCATGAACAAATACTGATATTAAAATGCAACTTTTAACCAACAGCATCACTTTAAAGGCTCAGTGTATTGAATAGATGTAACCCAGAGTGGCTCTGCTCTCATCACTTGCTCAGTGTGGATATCATTAATTGAAACTGTTGGTTGATGTTTATGTGGCCATGCTGCTCTGTGGTCCACTTGCAACAAGGTGCATTAGAAAACTATTGTTTAAACACAATGCGATGGAGCAAAGAACAAAATAGGTTGGTTTTGGTCAATTAAACCCCAATCATTTACCACAAATGCTGTTCTGGTGTTGGACTGTATGCATTATAGGTGTTTTTCTTTTTTTCTCTTATTCTGGCTGTGTGTTAGTTCATGTTAACCTCTTACGCAACTCCTCTTAAGTCAACACATGTACTTTAAGGAAACACTGTTAAAAACATCTCTGTAGTTATTGTTTGCAGCACAACTGGTCCATGTTAAACCATGCATGCTCCATTTACTTAGATGACACTTTGAAGCAGTCACCAAAGGGGACTTTTCCATAAATAGCTGCTTAATTTAGTTTTTCTTCCATTGCACTTATTTGTGCTGGGATATGTGTTTAACCACACGTAACACCTGTTGATTTCCTCTTAGCTCTGCCCTAAGTCTAATGTGCTTAGTAAATTAAAACCCTAACACTTTGTGATCCTGCTAAATAGAGGGCGTAACAGCAATGCTGTTTAGCCTAAAACCTGTTGGCTTTGTTAGAACATGATCTGTGATTGTGTGCCAAGTCGGTTGCACGAACTGATCATAGAGGAAGGAAGAATTTAACTGAGCAGGGCCTCAAACTTCTGTCTCAAACAATCTGCCAGCTAGCTTAAAGGTGGAAATCCTCTGCATGTTCTTAAAGGCCCAGATATAACACCTTGGATCAGTACAGTTTGTGCTCTTACCACATGGCCCCCATCCCACTTTTACTGTTTCAGTATACAAAATATTCCTCTGTCAATTGATTTTATTATAGAAATTGATTAAAATGAATAAATTTTAAAAAAGAAAGAAATCTTTTCTTCAGAAGTCCTTGAGTTTAATTTTTAAACCCTGCTTATTTACACCTCTGTGCATGTGTCCATCATTGGTTAACTGCTGTTATTTTTTATCTCCATCAGGTCTGCTGACTTGTGTGAATTGTATGAAAGTAAAATGGGGTGCAATTCTTCAGGTCATCTCCACCGTAGCCAAGGTCCTTGCTCTCATTGTCATTATCATTACTGGCCTGGTTAAGCTGGGACAAGGTAGGATGTCCTGAAGTCTCTATCTGTCTGTCAAACATATTATTCCAAAACCACTGTTCTGACTTTGCTGTAAATTGAATGGATGAAATACTACTGCACTATTTAGGTAACAATGTGTATATAACATGCAGGACATGCTAGCTATCTGAATATGGAAATAAAAATGAATTAAGGCATCAGCTGGAGTAAATATTCAGAAAATATTTAGCTTTGGAAGATGAAAGAAAAACATTTCAACACATCTTTATGTACTGGGTTCACATAATGTATTTGTGTAGGTTTTGACCAGAACTTTGAGGACTCGTTCAAAGGCTCCAAGCTGGACCCAGGTGACATGGCCCTGGCCCTCTATTCAGCACTCTATTCCTACTCTGGCTGGGACACACTCAACTTCATCACAGAGGAAATCAAAAACCCTGAGAGGTACAAAGTCTGGAATTTCAGAAAGATTTTAAAAGAAGGAATTATCATTCCCGATGGCGTTGTTTTACTTAACTATATGACTTTACCTACTGTAAAACTTTAAATCTAGTGTTGCATAAACCTGACTTAAAGCTAAGTAATCCTACTTGCGAATTTCACAAGTCATGAAGCCCTCATCTCGTCCAATAGGAACGGTATGCATCACAGCTACAGATACACTGAAAATGTGTACACTCTAGATCCTCTACCTGAGGCTTATAATCCTATTTGTGTTTGTGTTGTAGCAAATACTTTTCTTAGCTCTGAGCTTTAAATGAATAAAAACAACTTTTCTGATTTTCTGTTGTAGGAACCTGCCCTTGTCCATCGCTATTTCTATGCCCATTGTCACAGTGATCTACATCTTGACCAATGTAGCTTACTACGTTGTCATGGATGCAGACCAAGTGCTCAGCAGTGATGCCGTTGCTGTGGTGAGTATGTGAAGGCATTAGCACAAATTGAGTGCGTTCTCCTTGTGCACTAAAGAAGGTATATATGAGCAGTCTGACCGTGTGCATACTAATGTAGCGATTAGTACATCACAGGACTTATTCAAATTGACAGCATCTGCTCAGCCTCATAGGGGCAGCAGGTTTTGATCTTTCCTTCCTGTCCTGTGCTATCATCTCTTTCAGTCTGGCTGGCAGCCACTGGCACTAGTGTCTGCTTCGGTACTCCCTTTAGGTTATCTGTGACTGCAGGAGTCAAGATGATGACAGGAACCTCATTTAGTTAAAGAGGTTAGCGCCTCACACAGGAACATGATGATGTGATTAGTGCACTGGAGGAGGAAGAGTTGTACTCAGGCTTATTGACAATGGTATTTGCTAATAATTTTATAAGAGTATTCAATCTAATGGTTTGCTAATGTTCCAACAAGCCATGTGCTGTGTGCTCTCTTAAATTAAAACCAAGAGACACACCAAATAGTTTTCCTATGGTTTCATGACTGGATTTGTCCAATTTTGGAGAGAGCGATTATGTCAAACTTTGTCACTGGGCAGTGTTCACTGCTTAGACTTCACACCTCAGCATCGCACCAAAAGTTCATATATTATTATAAGATAATATAAGGCTTTTATTGATCCCCAGAGGGGGATCTTTTCAATTCTGATTTGGGCCACTTTCATATGTGGTCCTAAATCAGATCCAAGTCAGATTTTTTGCAATGCGACCTCAGTCTGAACAGTCGGAATTCGTGCGACACTAATTTTCAGTGTCTATCAGTTTTTATGCCCCTACGCCAACGACAGCCGTGGCCAGAGGCTGTATGTTTTCGGGTTGTCCGTCCATCTCTCCCATTCTTGTGAACGCAATATCTCAGGAACAAAAGGCACAAACGTCCACTTGGATTCAAGGATGAACTGATTAGATTTTGATTGTCAAATGTCACTGTGACCTCACAAAACATGTTATTGGTCGTAACTCAAACAATCATACACTAATTATGACATTTTATATTCAAAAGGTCAACTTCACTTTGACATCATAATGTTCTGCAAAAACACTTTTCTGGCCCTTACTCAAAGCCATAACTCCATAACAGAAGGGGAGATTGTGACCATACTGTATTTCCCATTTGGTTGGATACTGAATTGGTGACACTAATCTTGGGTGCCCACTTTGAAACTGTGGTGATTGTATAGATCTGTGCTGCCGGGTTGAAGATGTGTGTGAAGCATCACCGTTTTAGAATTTGTAGCTACTTTTACTGCATCCATATTTGAAGAATTGTCTACTGTCATGGCTACAACTATGTGTTCTATCAGAATCAGCTTTATTGGCCAAGTATGTGAACACATAGAAGGAAAAGTGTCTTTTTTTGTTTTTTTGTTTTCTCTATGAACTTGCACACTGGTTGGCAGAGGCATACAACTGCGAGGCAGTAATTCTAGTTAGTTGTTAGTTAATTTGTTTGACATATTAGTGTTGAGAGCTTTTGGCACTAACTCTCGGGTCACCCATCTGGCAAGTAGAGCTATAACTTCTTATTGTTTGTAGATAAGCCTACTAATGTTAAGTAATGCTTAGATAGTAACAAAATCCAATAATTTCCGTAGCTTTTTCTCAGTGTAAGACAGAGTCCCCAAATGATAAAGCAGTACAACATTTTGTAAAATGTCTTTTGTTGTAGCTGTAATTCCTGCATTTCTTTTTCCTGCAGAGGAGTTACACTCTCTCACATACATGCGGACTTACCCCCTATCTTACAGCTGCTGTCATTTATAGTATCACACTTGGCTGCTGCATTAGAATCCTTTTGTAAGTGAGTTGACTTTATTTATTGCCTTCATTCATAACTGTAGGAGTTTAAAAGCAGAAGTGACAGGTGGCCAGAAGTAGACTGTTTGTTTTTTAGGAACTATGCTGACCTTTTTTATAGTCAGAAATATTACCTCACGAGGCAAACGACAGAAAACACGTGGGGAAGTTTACAGTCCGTGTACTTTCATTCCAAGCAATTTCCTATTCTGAAATAAAAATTGAAAATGGAATTGGAAACTGGGCTCTTTTTAAATTATCAATGTTTGTAAAAACGGAAACAGAATCGTTTTTTATTTAATTTTGTCCTCAAAATAGAATTTTGTGATGTTTCCTTATAACAGATTTTCATATAGTGAATCAAACACAAGGCCACAAAGCAAAAGCTGACGATCTTGCAGCACATCAAAAGGCACTTAAGGTTATGCTTAATATCCTTGCAATGAAATTTGCTGTTCAGTGCCTTCACTGCTATGTGTCTGCATTTATTTTCCGCTGTAAAGATGATTAAAGGCGACCGCTGCAAAAGAAACACCGCCCAGTGACAGCGCTCAGTGGCTTTGGCATTTAGTGTGCACTCTGGACGCACCTGACAGGAGAGATCAAAGTGTTTTCCTCTGATCCTTTTGCCTGTAGACTAGCTATTGTATTGTCAACATGGATGTAAATTGTTTAGCCTGTTTATCATTTTTTCCAATAGTGATGAAAAAAATTGGATGTATTATAGCCGTTTTAATTATTTTGTGGTCAGGGATTGATATTTTCAAGAGTATAATTATTGTTTTTCATTCTGCATATTTTCAAACCAAATAATCAATAACGGACTGTGCATTGCCAGATGTATTCCATACTTCTATTAGTGTAACAGTGGGAGAAAGTTTTCCTATGGAATTTCAAGCCAACAAACACCGCCATCAACCTTTTATAATAGGTAGGCGGAGTCCTTGATATGTGCTGTTGTAGGTCTAAGTGCTGAATAGCTTTGCTCATTTATATGTCCACAGGATTAGGGTACTGTTGACAGATTAGTGGATGTGATATATTAACAGACCATGGTCATTTGCAGCCAATTCATGTTGAAGTTGGAAAAGTTTAGAGTTTGAGAAACTTCATGGCCGTTGATAGCCTATTAAGTGTGATAAAATAGTCGGGAGATTATCCTGCATATTGTAGGCAGACCACTGTTGCCCTGCACTTATTCTGTGCAGGCCATTCTGTGCCTATTTATAAACTGGACACTACGTTTAACTGAACAGTCAGTGTTGTAGCTGTTGTTAATAATGTTGAAGGGTTAATGTTAACCCTAGACAGGGGGCTCCTTATCAAAAAAAAATTAAACTTGCAAATTAAAAAACTGAATTTCGAGCCTTTTTCTATATATTCTCATTTGTGTCTGAAAATGCTTTAATATCCTTTTTTTATTTTTCAAATTCAGTGACAAAACATTTTTTTTAAAAGCTCTGTTTTTTCCATTTTCCAATATTCGTTTCAGAATAGGAAATTGATTGAGAGGAAGGTACACGGATTGTTTACAGATTGAGATAAGCAAGTTAGTCAGAAAAATTAAATAAATTAAAATATCTTTTAATGATGGTATACACTTATAAGTCATGTTATACTAAACTTAAAATGTTTTGTTGTTTTTACTGTTATTTGCTAACACTCTAATTCTGCTCTTTAACTCTGAGAGCCACTTATATTACCAGTAAATTCAAGTGAGCGGTAAACACTGCTGAATGTCTCCTCAGACATTTGCAGATGAGGTGCTGGGCTGGGCTCGATGGCTGATCCCTCTGTCTGTGGCCATTTCCTGCTATGGAGGCCTCAACTCCTCCATCATCGCTGCCTCCAGGTCAGTAGATACAAGCACACTTGAAGTTACTCTGTTTAGCTTTCTCTTAACGCAGATGTACCTCGCTATTCTACAAAATTGTATTTCTGCCTTCTGCTTTTGACTTTTAAAATGTCAGAAAAACTATGAGCAAACACGGTGATGTGTTTTTACAATGTTTTTCTCTCCTGCAGGTTGTTTTTTGTTGGATCCAGAGAAGGCCACCTACCTAATGTCCTGTGCATGATCCACATTAAGCGCTTCACCCCAATTCCTGCCCTGATTTTCAATGTTAGTATCAAATATTTTTGTGGGTTTTGAAATTTAACTGTGTATTTGGTTATTTTGATCACCTGGATGAGTTCTTTTTACCAAACTCAAACAATGTTTTTTTTTCATGTGTGTGTGTGTGTGTATGTTATCTTGTCTTTTCAGGGTGCCATGTCTCTGTTCTACCTGTCTGTACCTGACGTTTTCCAGTTGATCAACTACTTCAGTTTTAACTACTGGTTGTTCATCGGCCTGTCAATAGCCAGCCAGATCTACCTTCGCTTCAAAGCCCCCGACCTGCACAGACCTGTTAAGGTAAAAGATTGATGCAGAAGGAGTGCTGATATGAATTTCTAGCAACCGTGGTGACTCCGCCTTCCAGGCACATACAAGTTATCCCATACATTTTTGTATATAACATGCAGAGGCATGAAATTTTGTTTAGGCAGCTAACGACAGTGACAAAGAAAACAAAGCATAAGTGACACGTCTGTGTTAATGCACTTGAATTGAAGTTGTCAATGTTATGCATTTGTCTGTGGGAAACTCTTGAAACTTCTGAATCACATTTGCAAGCTGTGTTGTTAGAAACATAAACCAGGCATTAACATATACAAACCAGTCATATGATTGATGTAGTTTGAGGAAAAAGTGCGTGAACTCTCACTGTTGACAGAAAAAAGTTCAGTTATTTCTGTACTGTTCTCCTCATCGGTCAGTCGCCTGTCTGTTATCTTGCAGCTGAGACAAAGTTGAATATAACTTAAGCCTGATATGTTGCGTTGTACACCTGCAGCCTGATTGTATTTGATATGGTTCCTTGTTTGTGATTGTTTTCAACTAGCCAAACAGAATTATTATTCATTCACTCTGAGTTGCATTCTTAATGAATGAAGGGCCCTCACAATGGCCAAAGGTGTGATATCGTGACATCTCTTTATACCCCAATTATCCAGGTGATTTCTCATTATATAATTGACACGTCATAACCTTATAAGATGTAGCCTGGTATGGCCAGACTAATTTGCAAATGCGTTTTAGTCTGGAACCTCTCAGTTCATTTTCAACTTAGAAGGGGCGTTATCGACGGGTGCAGACAACCAGTCAGAGCGATGAAACGCTGTTCTGTCATACGGTACGTTCTGTCAGAAGTTCGGCAAACACATATTTCTTATCTATATAAAGTTTAAGTGCAGTTGTTTGTTCTTCTTTTAGAGTAAATTTACCATCCAGTCCATTTAATACTGCCGCTTTAGCCGGCCGTGGAACATTACTCGTCGGAAGCAGCCATCTTGGTTATTTAAAAAGATGCCTCAGCGGCGCTCCTCTGTCAGTCATCGATATTAAATCAGCCTCGTACTAGATAAATGGTTGTGATTGGCTCGCCTGATACCAGTACCAGGACATCTCTGAATGGGAGAGGGGCCAGACGTATCTGCCAGAGCAAATAAAACATGAGCTTGCAGATTCGTCTGGTTCTAATATTAGATGCTGTGTCTGATCAGAAAACTATATAAATATATAAAGTATCTGTCCTCTAAACCGGTAGGGTCAGATAGATAAGGTGCTAACTATGCACTTTCAAGCAGTTTGTTTACCCATCAACAGTGCCTCTATCGTAGGCCTGACCACCCTCAGCCGTGGCTTTTAGTTATGAGTTATGACAATGTTTAAAGCCCATGATGTTTTGAATCTCATAACTCTGTTTATTTAATTCTCTTACTATAAAAGTGACTGCAACCAGTACTGGCTAAGTAGTTTAAGGGCAATTAGAGCCACAATTAAATCATCAGAGGGATATGGTTTAAGCTAATAATGTTTGTATTTGTTGATGTAAATGTAAAGTTTCAATCTTCCTACCTTTTTTCTCCCCAAACCTTTGCTTCCTGCATTATTCTTTTCTATTTTTCTTACTTTGCCCTTGTCGTCATCTTCTGCTTTTCCTCTCTCCGTTTCTCTGCAGCTGCCCTTGTTCTTCCCAATCGTCTTCTGCTTGTGCAGTGTATTCCTGGTAGTGGTTCCCCTCTACAGTGACACCATCAACACTCTGGTGGGAATTGCTGTGGCGTTGTCTGGTGTACCAGTCTACTACGTTTGCATCCACCTGCCGCCCAGCTCCAGACCAGCCTTCATCCAAAAAATCCTCGGTAAGAAGCTTCAGCTGATGCTGTCCTGCATGTCATAGTAGTGGTTTTGTCGGCATAGTGGTCATGTTTGTTTTGGGGGACCCACTTTTTTACTCACTTTTATATTTAGATGTATATTATATATCCTATGGGTACCAAAATGTCTGTGTACGGAATGAGATCAAAAAAGAAAACACATAACATAAACAATCTTACAGATTCCTTAGATTTATTTTTGAAAGAATTGTGACCAAGTTACATACTGAGCAATACATTTTGCAGTTAAAAAATCTACTTGTCAGTCCCCTCTGGTGGATAAACTATGTAACAATGAAACTGTTTCCACATTACCCAAAATCTAGTTTGGCATTTCTGTACTGTAATTTCCTGTTACTTACGGGCCGACAGATACACGATAAAGATACATCTGCAATAGGCCGATATCGGCCAATATATTGGCCTGGCTAATTAATCGGTCTAGCTCAAATTGAAATTCCTAAGTAAATATAAAAGGAGGCTTTACTGTGTATTTTAGTCAAAGCATAATTTTAAGTATGAAGCGACATTGATACCAGCATTTCTTAGGGCACAATAACATTCAAAGTCGTGGGACATGGGATATAAAATGTCCCTGTGAATGAATGTGGTTGTGTGATGTTATTATGGATAACTGCTGAAAGTAGCTTACTAGTCCCAAGTTGCATGTAGACCAGCTACCATAAGCACATGTTAAAACTCCTACTCCCAGTTAAGAGCTGAAGAGTGATTGAGATTAGTGTTTCAAAGTTCATTGTACTATATAGCCCACATACTGTAAAGAGTTTTGTAGTACAAGTATAAAACCCCTGCAGTAGAGGAATACCCCCTCCTAATACTATTATCCTTATGCCAAAATGTTTAAACTAGTAATGCTTTAGGTAATTTGTTCTATAACTAACACCAGTATCTGTTTAAAAACATTAGTTTGCTGTATTTTCAAAGACGATCTTTTGAGTGCAACCATTGATATTTTTTTTTTTTCTTTTTTCTCCTGTCACTGCAGATGCTCTCTCTCTGTACACCCAAAAACTGTGCATGTGTTGTGTGGCCTCGCCTGATATTGACCTGGACAATATAGACCCAGAAAAGATTGAATGATGGCGCAACAAAGGACTCTGGTGAAATACTGAGGGGAGAGACGGAACAGAAAGACTAAACACAAAGGAAGCTGTGAGCTACATACAATCAGGATTTAGATGAGTATAGCTTGATTGATTTTAAAGGAACAACGGTGGGGAAACTGGAGAGATGAGCTCAACTCACCTCTTCTGCTCCTCTTCTCTCACGCATGAGTCATACGAATAAAGGAGCAGGGTTTTACTCAGATTTAATAAAAAATTTGCACATGATAACCCTCCAACAATAGCCTGCGAACCAGACGAATCTGTGAGCTCATGT
The DNA here is from genome assembly GCA_031216445.1 of Lateolabrax maculatus. Classification (NCBI taxonomy): domain Eukaryota; kingdom Metazoa; phylum Chordata; class Actinopteri; order Acropomatiformes; family Lateolabracidae; genus Lateolabrax; species Lateolabrax maculatus. Next base: position 11,686,230 of record CM062218.1, read on the forward strand.
TTTATTTGCTCTGGCAGATACGTCTGGCCCCTCTCCCATTCAGGCTGATTTCCTCGGTACTGGCAGCACCGTTGGGTCGGGCGAACCAATCCCAAGCGTTTATCTAGTATGAGGTAGGTTTAATACGATGACTGACAGAGAAGAGCGCCGTTCAGGCATCTTTGTGAATATCCAATATGGCGGCTACTGTTCCACGGCCGGCTATAGCGGCAGTATTAAACAGACTGGTCAGTAAATTTTCTCTAAAAGAACAACAAACAACTACACTTAAACTTTATGTTGATAAGATATATGTGTTTGGTGTTCTCCTGACAGGACGTACCGTCTGACAGCACATCGTCGTTGCTCTGATTGGTTGTCTTGGCCCCTTGGAACCGGAGTCTTGGTTCCAGACTAATACGCATTTGCGAATTAGTCTGGCGATGTCAAGGCAACTCCAACAAACAACTCTGTACAGATTAACTCGGTGGAACTCGTGCACATTCACATGCTAATACACAATGCAGTGTTGGTTGTGCAATTCCCTCCACACATGTCCATACACTGCAACACACACAAGCACATAAGCTGACCGAAAGCCAAAAGGAATCAGCCAATCTGCCTGCAGAGATTTATTCATAAACAGGAGGTTATTACAAAAAATACACGGGTGGAGTTGAAAAATGTCCAATATGTCCAAAAACACGATGCATGTGTTACATCATGTCTCTCATGTTAATGGGGTAAGTTACTGTAACTCATGTGAATGTGTGGAAGATGAGCCTGAATATTTCAGACCAGTGAATCCCAACCCTTTTAGCTTGTGACCCCTCACAGGTTGCAAATGTCACAAGATGGCGGCCAATTCAACTTTTTTTTCCCCTCTTATTTAAACATTTTTAGGGGCCTTAAGATCATAAAATTAGTCAGTAATTCATGAGATAAAGCATTGATTTCAGAAAAATAAACATAATTTTCAATTCGGATGACCCAATGGGGTCGGTCCCCCGACCACTGGTTTAAATGCTGAAAGGGGCAGACCTCTACACCCTCCCACTGCTTATGTGTAATGGTTTTGATGGGTTTGTATCAATGTCTGACAGGTGATTTGACAGTGTGTGGTACTCATACAGTTGATATTTAAACTCTTACTTAAAAAACTTGTTGACAGACTTCTGTAAACTGCATCAAATTTGCACATCTTGCATTTTCTGTTTTTTTTTTTTTTTTTTTTTCTTTTTACAAATGCCTTTGTTATAAAAAAAAAAGCTTAATTCTGATCTATTACTGAACCGAAGGGCCAAATGGACGGATGTCGTGTTTGTAAAAGTAGCTGGTGTAGAAGGAGGAAGAGGTTATTCACAAGTGCAGTTATTTCTCTTGCAGTTTGAACAAGCTTGTTGTAGATGTGTTGGTTGACTTTGAATGGTTTTATTTTACAAGTGGTAATCTTACTATGAATATGATCATAAATCCGTCGCCATGAATTCTGCTTTTGTTCCACCTCAGTAATGCATCTAAATCCTTTGAATCTCAAATCTCCCATCTCCAATGCTAATTTAATTTTCTGGTGCCTCCTAGTGGCAGCTCATATTAACTTCCAAGGACACGTTAGAAGATTGTTCCAAGTGTCATTCAAGAGTCCGTCTAAAACTTGGCTGTTACTGTCATCATGTCACCACGTTCTCTCTTTTCAGCCTTTTATAAACACAAACTGGTGAGATGAATGAAACTAGTGTGTTCTGGATATTGAAAACATTTTAAAAGTTTAAGCTCATATGGGATTGTTTCTAGATTAATGTACCTGCCAGACTCTGTATCTACAAAAATCCCATTCTGAAGAAAAACAAACGAACCTCAGGATCAACCATGCTGGTATGCACACGTTGTTGCTGATATTTATTATCTTTCTTCTTTTTTTTTTTTTTTTTTTTTTACCCACTTTTGTCTAAAGAGTTTGTATCACAGAGAGGAATTTTAATGTAATGTTGCCTTTTGAATATATAAATATATAACCAGCTTGGACCATTCTTTCACAGTGACCAAAGGTCTTAAACATGCTGACCATCTTTCTGCTCAGAGTGCAGTGAGCCCGTAGCAAAGTATCTCTGCTTTCTAGTGAGAAGATCATAACTGTAGTGTGTTGAACTACAAGTAGGAACCAGTCAAACGTTGGTGTTAGCAGTGTGAAATGTGAACCCTATGAACTGTATGTGCCTTTTGTGAGTGTGGTCTGGCAAAGCCCTGTCTATTTTTGATATTGTAATGTAGCTTTTGTGTACAGTGTCTCGAGCACAACAATATTGACACGTTGCTGTAGGATTTGCCAAATGTTTTAGAGGTGGTCAGTTGGAAATATTCAGGCCTTTAGACAAGCACTTCCACAACACCAGCCAACAGAAGCACACACACGTGGCTTTTTCTGGGGTCAAAGTCATCATTTAAACCAAAGTAGTCTGTTTTGTGTGTGTGTGTGTGTGTGTTGTTAAGAAAACCACAATATATCTGCAGTAATCAAAGAATTTTCAATGTATTTCCATATATTGTCATGTAATGAACTTATTATATACTCTGAAAACTTGAATGTTGCAGTATAATGCATATTTGTGTTTGTTGGGTACCAAATGTTTGTTCTCTAGTTGGGTTGTGTTTGACAAAGTTCTGTGTATTTGTAGAATTGTCTTAAAGGGTTTGTTTGACTGTTTTTATTTATCATATTTTGGATATGGATAAACATATTGCAAGATATGCTTTTCAGTGGAGGAAGTCTTGTTTGCCCAGAATGAGGCAGGAAAGTTCTTAATTTGAATAAAGGAAAGTACAGAATATGCATTTCAGTGACTTTGACTGTTCTTATCCACTGTCCTCTACCTGAACTGGAAAGATACTGTAGATACCTTGAACCTCTGGTTGCAGTGGGCAGCTCTTAGCCACTAGAGGTCATGGTCTTGTAACACTGTAACAACTTGGTGTTGCAGTGCACATAACTGACTAGCCCACAGAGGAAAAAATCTAGTCTGAATGCGTAATTTCACTCAAATTTATACCAAGAAATAATGTAGATTTTACATTTATACCGCTTTGTTTGTGAGTGAATGCTTCACACTGGTGTTCTGCATAAAAGCTACAAGATTCATAGTTTGCAACAAACACCAACATTCACGGTGGCAGTGAATTAAAGACCAACATAGCTGCAAATTCAATAGACTGTCAAAAGTTCATTTATTTTTCCCAGATGTTACAAATTACAGTTTGGGAAATGAAGACTAACTGAAACACGGTTGATACTTGTTTGCTTGCTTTATTATACATTTGTGAACACTTGATGCTGTGTATTTCTGTATGTACACACAGACAAAGGAACTGTCCATGTCTTGGTGCCTGTGACTGACCGTCTTCCTCCCAGCCTCCTCAGGTGGCCGGCCAAGCCCCACCTCCTGTCCATCCATCCACCTTGCCCCCTGGCTCCTGTGCAGAGGCGTCACGTTACAGCGGAGGGTGCACTCTTCGCTTCAGATGCTGCCCGTCGATAGGTGTTTGTTCCTGGGGAGAGGCCTGCTTCTGTCCCTCCCGAGGAACCGAGGGGAGTTGGGTTCCACTGACTCATGCATAAAAGATAAAGCAGTGGAGGGGGAAACGTAGCCAAGCACCACAACAGCTACTGTAGCATCTCTCTCTCCCAGAGAGTGGAGGAGAGGCTGCAGACAAAGTGAATTATTAGCTTCAAAAGGTCCAGGCTGCTTAGGGGGTACCTGGCACCACTAATGCTCTGGAGGGAGTGTTTGTCCTGGGGATGGGCAGAAGCACCAGGGTGCTGCTTTTTGATGGATGAGTGGCAATTACTCACTGGCCCCAGCTTGGCATCATGGAGCTGCCTAGACGCCTGAACTGGATACGAAACAGACCCTGGAGGCCTCATGTCTGCCGCAGGGAGTTCAACCGTAAGTGTTTCTCTGTTCATTTCGGACTGCCTCATTTGATCACTAAGATGCATTGATTAACTGGAGCATTGTAGCCCTGATTAGTTTTCTCGGTCCTCATATTTTGCGTTTCTGCTGGGTCTACTTTTAATTGTCTAAGTGCTGCTGTGAACCCGAGAAGCTCCTCGTGAAGTCATCTCTGTCTTGTCAGCTGAAGTGCTGTTAGTGACTGTGCTGTGGATAATAGACGCATTGTTTTTCTAATGGTACTCAATTATTATAAGCAGGTAAATATACTGCAAAATCATCCAGGTTCTGTGTTTTAAATTAGTAATGTGACTCAGTGGGTGATTCTCTTTTTCCAACAAGCAGGCGCCACTTACATCCCCCACAGTGGACCAGGTGTCAGATAAGATTGATGTTGGGCATGATAATGCATGGGAAATGTCTCTTTTTTTTTTTTTTTTTGAGTAAAATTATACACCATGCTGTATGTAATTTCACGACAAACTCTCTAATAGCTTCTGTTTGCATCAATTGTAAAATCTGGACACATCTCTAGACCAACATCGATTTTGCAAATCACACATCACACCTGGTTAGTCCCAATTTTATCAGGCAAGGTCAAATAAAAAGAAAAAGCAAGATATAAAATGTAATATGTTAAAAAAAATCTGTGTTGCTGTGTTGTAATACTGAGATACTTCTGCATGATTAAGACTCATTCTTACATGTTAACTTGGAAACTTACTATAAAATCCCATGGCCCACACACAGACGGTGGTCAGTTGACACTGCAGTCTATTTGATAAGACTTGAGCGGTGAATGTTTAATTGAAATAGCATCTGTGTTGATTGTGTAGGATCAGATTGTAGGAAGAATGGATTACAACACTCATGTGGCCATGCCAACTGGGTGTAGTGGTGTAATATTGGGTCTGGTGTTGCTTACAAACTGTAAAGTCCTGAGAAGAAGGAAAAAAAAAAAAAAAAAAAAAAAAAGATTTTTGCTGACTGACAAATATGAACTGTGGATACATATGCACAGGGAGAACATGTGTGTAATGTTAAGTGCATACCATCATGGTACATTAGGAGTATTGATCAAAAGAAGAAAAGAGTGCCTGTTGTTGTCTGAATGTTGCTGAGCTGAAAGGATTTAGTAGCTACAACTTCTGTCTTGAGCAAAGTGCAGTTTTCTCCTCATCCCACATCCTGTCAGCGAATATTTTATGAGGATGTGTTTGAAGCTGAGATGAGAATGTGTTTCTCTGCATACTAAAGTCTTAACTTTCTCTCTGGGGATCGATAAATGGGATGTTTTAGTTCTACTCAAAGCATAAAAGCTTTGTGTTATGTTGTTTGTCTAGAGCGAGTGTATACGTGAATGCGTGTTAGGGACTTGCTAATTGTGTGTTCAACATTAGGTTGCTTCAGCCTGGGGGGGGGGGAGGTGGGGCAGGTATGTCGGGGGCTGTTTATCAACTGAGTGATTATGATGGGGTAAAGACTTGCAATGCTGATGCGTTTAAGAGACTGCGTCTTGTCTGGATGGCATTTGATCAATGTTGTTTAATGGAGGCACTGAAACCTATTACACCTTCACAGGTGGGTCCTGATAACCACCAGCCGACTACTGCCACACAGGAAGGAGTAGAGCAATAATCAAGACATTAATTTGTCTGAAAAATCATGTAAAAAGGAGTTGAAATTGAAATGTGATGAACTGAGACAATTTGCTGCTCTGGATGATGCGTTATTAAACATATTTTTTCAAAATTAAGTCCTGAACTCACCTCAGACTTTTCCCTCTACTCTACCCCCAACCCCATTTCTGCTTGATTTTCAAATTAAAACAAATTTGTCGCAACATATTTAGATAATAGTTCAGCCAGCCAATACTATGTAAAGTGACTGTCCTAATACAACTGTATGACAAATTAGATTTTAAATTATATATATCTATAGCTACTCTACAGTATATTGAGGTGCCTGTATGTTTCATGTTTATAGGATTCAACTGACATAGAAAAGTTGATAAAAACATAAACATTTTGTTAAAATACTTTCAGTGGCTCGTAAAGATTTTGAGCACTGAGGACAAAAACAGAAATGTTCCACTGCACTGATTCAGTTTTAATTTCAGATACCGATGTTCTATATTATCTAGTAACTTAAGCTGTTATAGCTGTGCAGTAGCCATTACACAGACATGAGGTACTCAAAATGCTACCAATCTATTCATTAAACATTGGGTTACCTAAGCCTAAAACATCCCACAACAATGTCCTGAGAAAAAATTACAAATCTAGGGGCGCTGGCTCAACCGTCTCATTGATTATCTTGCAGTTGTTTCGATTTCCTGGTAGAAAACATGTACCCGTCCAGCCCGTTTTAATCTGACTGTCAGCAGCAGCATGGCTTGGGAGCCCGCGCTTCAAAGAGGAAGCAGTGAAGTTGAATGTTATTGATTATTCTTCGTCTTTGAGTGGCTTTGTCCACTGCTAATTCTCAGTATTTATTAATAAGATGTTGTAGGGTTTTACTCGCGATCACCACAGAGTAGAGGCCATGAACGTATAATAATTGCATTTTATAGCATTTCCATGCTTGTGCAGCTCAACTGCTGTTATATTCTGGTTGTCTACTCAGGAGTGTTTTTATTGTTCCATATTTTGTTTTCATCGAGGTCATCCAACTTTCTTTCTTCCAGAATCAATACAGTTGATTGCCTCTTAGATGCTGATTAAACTTGAATGAGATTGTATTTCTTGGTTAAAAGTGTTGAGTACACACTCTGTAAATTACAGTAAATCCTCCCACGGATTTATCTTTTGATGGTTACTCACATATTTCAGAACTTTCCAATTTTAAATCATTCTCTTGACGTGTGTTTGTGTTGTTACAGTTATTCTCATGTGTTGTAAATTGCAGTATCCTTGGCAACCACAAATTCAGTGCATTATTCATATATACAAGTCAGAGGTGACTCACTTTGACTGCACACGAACACTAACACCTCGCCACTAACAGCAAGTCTCAGGATTAAACATCGTGGCATGATGCCTGCTGAGTTGTGTTTGTCCATCACAGTGGAGAAAAAAGGGTAGTCTGATGTGCAGTAGGTGATCCAACCACATTTTGGATAAACTGGAACCTATTTTGTAAGAGAAGGGGGAGACACTGGGGAGGTTGGGGCTCTGTCATTAATCGTGGGGTTGTTGGTTTGATTCCTGGCTCCTTCAGTCACAAAAATACATATTTAGCTTTGTGTTTTCTGTTAAATTGTGTTCACTGGTACATACAGTAGTTTTGAATTCTTATATAGTGTTTTAAAATCCTACTTGAGTGGGTAAACCATGAATCCTCGTTAGTTTCAAGTTTTAGGTGTTTTATATCGAGCAAAACAATGCTTTTTTGCTTGCTATTTTGGCACAAGTTACCTCTTTTGCTGCTTGGTCTACTTGCAATGTTCCTAACCTTGGGCAACCTTACAGAAATTTGTTGCATTTTAAAGGCAAATCCATCAAATCTTTTGTTTGTAAGACCAACACCTTACCACTTGGCCACCACGCCTATATTGTGCAGCTTCCGCAATACAATGAAAACGTTAAATAGTTCCATGTACATTTATAAAAATTATTTACTTTAAAATTCATCTCTCCAAAAATTTACAAAATGTCACCTCGGTGTGTATATTTCCATACTGACTAAATCTTCTTGTTCCCTGTAGTCACCAGTAGGTGGCCTCCACAGTTTGATAATATAATGTTTCATTTCAGTTCACCCCAAAGTGAAGTGAATACAGGACACTGCTTCGCTCAGAGGGAAGGGGGAAACAACACCAAGACTGCACTTCTGCTCCACGCAACAATGTCGAATAGAGTGTGTAATGTGATGAAAACTCTCTTCCTCCTCTGGAAATTGCAATTTATTCTTCCTGTTTCTGGCACCAGCTGAGGGCAAAGTTCTACTCAAAGGATCATCCGACTGATTTTATGAATAATGTAGAGTCAGAGAAAGAGAAGTGCTTGCATCCTCTGATGAGATGCGCAAACCTCGTCTCTCATTCTTTATCCGTCAGGCCGTCATCTTTTGCTTTAAATGGAGCTGAATCCATAATGGAGGTGGCTGGAATAAAACACTTTACCAGATTGTATTATTCTGTTCCTATGACCTACCTGCACATTTTTTTCTCCTCCTTTATTCTGTTGTTGTCATCCCCCCTCTTTTCTGCACCTCCCTGTCCCTAACCTCTGCCCTTTTCGCATTTACTTTATTGCTTTCGTTCTTTCTCATCTCTCGTACAGCCTCTCTCCTCTGTTCTCCCTTATCGTCCTCGTGCCCTGCGACCTCACACTCTGCCACCCTCCCCCATTTCTCCCCCTCCTCCCCCCCTCCAGATCTTCATTATCCCCTGCCTCTCCTCTCGGGCTCTCCAGCCAGATTTGTAATGGTGCTCACTCTGTGCAAATCTTCCCACTCCATAGCAACGCGCCTCCTCACTACTGTAGCCTCTGCTGGCACTGAAGCAGGAGGCGGCGTCGGGATGTAAAACTACATCAGAGGAGATTACATATTGCCTCGGCTCGTTTTCCAGTTGTCAGCTGTAGCTGGAAACGATTCTCTCTGTCTCCCTCACTGCTTACTCATACTTTCTTTCCCTCTGTTTCCTCCTTTCCTTTATTCCTTAATTTCTTTGTTCTCTCTCTTTCTCCTTTCTCTCCTGCTTATCTGCACGTTTCCACGTCCCTCCCGCACCCTGAAAGGAATTCAATTTACAAGCTTTCAGGGCACATGTGAGTGTGGAATCATGTTGGCCCTTTCTCTGTAATTTCACACAATAAAGTCAACAAGCAGGGCTGCTGCGTGGGCTGCTTATGAACACAGAGAGGAAGACTAATGGAAAGACGAGGGGAGCGTGAGAGACAGAGGGAGGAGAGAACAAAAAAAAAAACACTGCCTGCATTTCCCGAAGAAGAAGGGCACGTGTTGTACTTGTTTATTTCTGCTGTAGCTCCGATCTCCATTTGTGTTTGACAGCAAGTTTTCCAAATGCCAGTATTTTCAATTTCCGTGATGCTTATAAACTCCTATATGTCCTATTATCAGATGGTCAAATAAAACCATGGCTAGATACCACTGACTAAAGTCATTACAAAAATATATGTTTTTGTTTTTTGTAATTTAGTTGACTTTTTAAAGCTGCCATAGTTTTTTTTGGTATGTTGGGGGTAGCAGAAACAAGTTGTAAACACAACACTGACACACCATCGCCTTTTAAGATATATGGCTAGCCTGTTATCAAATACTTGCCTATTTACACATTTAGCAGACACAGAGCAAACATTATCATTCATCTGGAGTCATGTTTGTGTCCACTTGATGCATCCAAATTCAGTATTCTCTCTTTTTTTAGCTCTGGAGTTTCCACTCATTTTCTTATGCACAAATTTAAAATTTGCATAAAAACATGTGGTTGGAAATGCACTTAATGTTGGGAGGGCTCTGAATCAAGCCTTCTGACAGCCAACACCCACACTGCTTGAGCAAGACACTGAATATCAGCCAGCCTGCTGCCCTGTAGACAAGCCGACATCTCTGTATAATGGAAAGAGCAAATACAATCAATGAAGCTCGTTGTTGTTGTCGTCGCTGTGTTGTTGTTGTTACAATCCAGAGGTAACTAAAGAAAAGTTCAGGTTGACCTTGTCTTCTGGCTGTTGTTTGTGAATACGTCACAAGTCACAATGTACAATGTTTGAACACATGATGAAAAATACCAATAGTATAGTAAATGTAATAATATCACCAAAATTCTATTACTTATTACTAATGCGTTATATTACTTTGTTATTGCTAAAAGTAATAGATTACTGCAATGTGTTACTTTTGTAACGTGTTTCCAACAATGGTGATGAATGCAGTTAAGCAGATGACTTTGCAAAAAACAAATACGTGACGTTGATCTGAGGCAAAGCAAGACAAATTAGTTTGAGGAAATGTCCGTGTTACAACATTTTTATTACATAAAAGAACCTGATCCACTGTCCTCTTTGGCTCTGTTTCCTCTTCTTTTCAACGTGTGCAAGATTCTTGTCTCAGGATTTATTGTGTACTTGCCAGATCATCATTCAGTTTCTGTCAGGTCTTCAGACATGTTGCTATCAGACACCAAACACGCTGCATGGACAACAAAAACACCTCCCCACCACCTCAGGGCTTCACTCAATTCAATGGGACACAAATGAGAAGATCCTGCTGAAAAGCATAAGGCTGACTGATCAAACTTTATGCAAGTTTCAGTGTCTCAGGGCCAAGGCCGGAAGATCTGGCATCCTCTGAGTATATGGCAACACTCGCTCATGAGCTCATGGTTCCCATGTCATTGGGTTGCCAGTTTCTTCTTTGTGCTTCTCAGTGGAACTCCTGGGTTTTCATGGTGGCCAGGATGTGGCTTTATTGAGTGTCCATTCCCCTCAGAAGGGTGCCAGACTAATTATTAGTGTGTGTGAGTGTGTGTGTGTGTGTTTGTTCTTGCGTCTTAGAGCACAAGATACTGGCCTTAGTTAAACTCATGCTGGCTTCACAGATGAGAAGAAACATTCAAATGCTGATGAACCGGAAAGAAGGCCTCGATTCAGCTCTCCAATGCTGCGGGAGAGCCTCTGTCTGTCGCTCTCAGTTAAAATCTATTTCTTTTAACAAAATGTAAATATATTTGCTGTTACCAATAAGGCTGGGTGTCCAAATTTCAGTATATAATGTGTATTTATTTGTTTTGTTATTATTTCAGGTAAAGATTTGTACGGAATATCTGAAAAAAGCTGCAACTTTTGATGGTGTTTAAATATAATAAATCCAGTCTCAGGAACAAATTTCTAATTGAACAAAAAATGTAAATGTATGTAGGTCACATGAGGTTGGTGTAACTAGTACATTCTCACACTCCAGGGAGAAGGACAGATGTGTAGTCATGGCAGATGTGATCATTCTGGAGTGACTTGATGCAAAGTTAGACACGGTGAAAACACACTTACACACAATTAATGCCCTCATGCGCAAGGATGAGCTGTCACCACAGCTTCCAGCCCAGCTCTCACTGCCCCGCTGACCACCGGGGCAGAAAAGGCTACATGTGTCACGCAACTTTCTGGGACCAGTTCTGTCATCCTCCTACTCTGAATAAATCCTCCACCCACTTCCTAAGTGACTTTATTTCTACTGTGGCACATGTACACCCTGTTGTACTCTCAGAGACATACAGCTGCAATAGGCACTTAATGTTATTTTACACACTATTGCCCAACCTTCCTTTCAAGTCCCCACCCTACTTCTCAGAAGCTGTGTTGTGATGTCCTCCCTTCCTGTTTGCTTGGTAGAATTTGTTTGAATGTATAAAGATGTCCCACCTCTGCCTGCTCACTCTAGCTTTTGAATCCAGATGTTTGTGTGTGATTGTAATTGTGTACATCACAGGAATATTGCGACACACCTACACGGTGTTCCAAGTTTCACAGCTCAAGCACTAACATTGAAGGTCACAATGGTGGGTAATACTGTCCATCTAGAGTGCATTGCATCAATTGCCTGTGTTGTTACTTCCCTTTTCTCTAGCAGGCACGTGTTGACTGTGTTGTATGCTGGAGGACAGGGGGATATGCTGGGTGGCGTGGGAGAGGAAACTGTGGTTTTCAGAGCTTTTGCCACCCTGTTGCCCCACCCAGCTGCAACCTTGCTCATCTAACTTTTGAATCTCCAGAACCGGAAAATGGTTCCCTGTCAAAAATAGTACTAGATTGTGCAATAACCAATGAACTGCTTGGGGCTGTGGGGAGATATTAACTGTCAGAAATAGGCTCATAACTTAATATCATAGTCATTACAAGGTGATTTGATGCCTGTAACATTTAAATGAGGGGACTTACAGAAACTCTGAGTCCTAAAAACAGTCTTAAGTGTTCTAATTGACCGTTCGCTAACCCCACCCCCCTAGTTTCTGTTGCCACGCCTGTTTCGTTCTCACACAGCACATGGAGTTTACAATAATGATGGTGGCGATTTCACCTCTTGAAATTCTTAGTAATTTGTCAAACAATAGGTCCTTAATTTCAAACACAGACAAATGCAGGCTTCTCATTTCTAGCCGACAGCAGTTGCTTTTAGCAGGTGAAATGACAACCGGCAGATCAGCTGTAGATAGGTAGCACATTAAGTTTACATTTCATGAGTTTTTTGAAAAGGCTGTCTCCGGCTGACTTTTTAATGTTTCCAGCTGTCTTCTTTTAAAACTAATATCTTGCAAAAGGGGTATTAAATATGAGCCTGATGGCTACATCCACGATATCTTGCTGAAAGGTCGAGCCTAAAGGTGCATTTCATCTGCTTGTTGATAATCGATTTGTAAGACCCTAAAACTCTAATAGCATCCAGGACTGGCTTTGACACAGTATGGAAATTCTAAACAGTGGATGTGCTAGTCGTGCAAGTGTTTTCTGTTTTTTTTTTTGTTTTGTTTTTTTTATGTAACTGTAAAAAACCCTTGGACCTGAAAGTAACGCCTGATTACAACTGTGCTGTAGGTAGTTAGGCAGACATGCTAATGATTGCATCTTAGAGCAGATAAACACATCCTACACTTATGTTTTTGGTTTTGGAAAGGCTAGGAAAAAAGACACACCTCCCTCCCAACTCTTTAAATCCTATAAATATCTGATCTAAACATTAAAAAACACTTTACAGTTACAGCAGTAGTTTTTGTCATCCTCCAAATTGTCTTGTATAGATCAGTGCAAATTTGATCCTGAGGGTCAGAGACAAATGAACAGATAAGGCCGTGGTCTGCCGATTCATTTGGTTGAGTGCTTCAGCTCCCTGTTATCTCTTCCCTCCAGGTGTACCCTGCAGCAGCAGGGCGCAACATGGGCACTGCCATCTCTGTGGTGCCACCCTCCACAGCTGGTGTGTAGCGGCTGTGTTGCTGCTATTGTCCGATGCCCTCTGTGCACTCTGGGGAAGAGACAGAAAGGCAAAGAGTAAATGTGCGAGAGAAAAGGATCCAATTGTGGAACAGAGAGAGACAAAATACAATAGCGACAGGGAGCGACAGGGAGAAGGCACCAAAATAGAAATTGGGTGACAGCACAAAAGGAGTTGTAGGCTTCACACTGACAAGGAGGCTTTTGCTGGGATCATTCTTCGACATAATGTACCGCAGAGTCAGGACATACAACCATATCAAGATGAAAAGATATCGATATACTTACAGTAGGTATATCTACCAGTTGTTCTCCTGCAGCTTTACTTTTGGCTTTTTATTAACATAACTTTGGCTTTCTTCTTTCATTCCACCATGCTTCCTACTGCACACTAAACCAGGCAGAATATACCAATAATTACAGTCTACATGTTTGTCCAAGTGATGTTTGCCTGAATAATGTGTGGATGCTGGGAAGAAACTAGAAAAGTTTGAACTTAAATAATTTGTAATTCAAATTCAAAAAATGTGGATGCTCTCTTGTTTGCACAGACTAATTTTCTGGTTAAATACCTCTGACTCCAGGTATTCATGAGGTATTTCAATCAGCGCTTCACACTGATTGCACTATGTTGTTATGGAGTAGCTCTCAGTTTTATTCATTATATCCATTCTCTGGTTTAAGATTAGGATCATTTTGGTTTTACCTGCTTGTATGTTTGATGTGAATATGACTGACTGTCCTGTACTGTGACTTCTTGTATGAAAGAAGCATCAAGATCCACTCTGTGATCTCCAGTTTGTTGTTGTTTCTTCAACAGAAACAGCTCTTGGTTGTTAAGAAATTGTAGAGACCTAGAAAAGATGTGTGAGCCAAAGAGTGTCTTTAAGTGTGTGTGTCTACATGCGTGAGTATGTGCAAGGTGGACCACAGTCTGTACATTATGGTAGTCCTCCATCAGACACATGAAGCCATAGTGCATGGCACGCACACATGTGCACCTCAAATGAGTCAGAGAGTGCCGTGGCAAATTGGATTTACCATGCAATGCCCTCATTATTGTTACCGGGGTAACCAGGCACTCCTTCACAATCATCCCATTTTGTCATCCTTCTTAGAGGGAGAGAAAAAGGACACAGGCCTGGGTGGAGGGAACAGAGTGAGAACGATACCAAAGACCAAAGAAGTCTCTTTTTACTCGTCTTTTTTCCTATGTCTCACTCACATTAGTCTGTGGGAATTATCAAAGTTGAGTTGGACTGAGGAGCTCTTGCACCATCCTCCAAAAAGAACATTATATTTATATCCTTCCTTCTTTTCCATCACCTTAGACCCACATCTGTCTGTCATGGTTTGGCAGAGGAAGTCACACTGACATTGAGAACTTTTCCTCATCTGTCTTCTCTTGAAACTTCCCCACATGCTAGCCTCTCCGTGTATTTGATATCTCTCAGCAGCCTGGGCATGGGCTGACATGTGGTTTCATTCAAGTTTCCTGTCCTCGGAAATACAGTTTCCACAGGATTTATGAATTAACTTTTGTGTAGAAATAATATCCTGTTGTGTGATATAGTTTTGGTATACTTTATGCAGTCCTTTATAGAACCCATAGATTGAATATGTTATTAATATATCAGCAAGTATTATGCATTGACTTGAAATCACTTTCTCAAAAATCTTAGAGATATGTTTTCTGTTCTGTTTACCTAAGAGTGCAGCAGGGCAATGGCCAGATCATGAAAATGGTAAAAGTGTGTAATGTATTTTAATTATTCAGATAGGTGCTTAATTATATGGTCTGTAATTTTCATTTCCCAACATCAAAAATCGAAATTGAAATTTAATCTAAACTGTTAGTAATAAAATCCTGGTGGTAAATTGCTGAAGCTTTTATTTATTTATTGCCACATTTAAATATACCAAGGTGAAAAAACACTGAAATCAGCACGTAATCATTAGATATCTAACAAGTGTTATTTTTTCATTGTAGAATTTATATGTCCCTCGTGTTGCAAGTTTTCAGAGAGAAAAACATGAACTCAGTGACCTCAATGGAAACTACAGCCCTGGCGTGCAATAAATAGCAAAAATAACCTGTGAATTCTTACTGTGAACATTGATCATTTTTGTTCATGAATCATTTGGCCACAAGCAAGTAAACTCTTTTCTAAACCAGGTAATCTGACAAACTCATACAGTATATAATTACTTTCACAATATTTTATTTATAAATATTTCTCTGTAATTCTGCAAAAAGTTAACTTGATTGAATGTGCTGTGTGTCTTCGTTGACATGTTGTAGTTTTACGAGCCCTCCAGCCAATCAAGAAAAAGTTGACATTAAATAATGTTAGTGCACCAAAATGTTTAGGTTTTTAATGTAGGTATACTGCTGTCTGATTCTAATTACTTCCTCTAGTCTAAGTATTTTATGGCCATTGTAGCATCTGTGCAAGAGGCTGCAAACGTGCAAATTAGCCTGCACCATAGAATTAGCCTGGATGCTAATGAGTTGCTGCTTCCATGCTAATAACGGATATTTTAGACCACAGTAACAGGCGGCGCACTGATGCATATTGTCAGGGCCAGAAGAGCGAGTGTGTAGGAGGCTGAAGCCGCCTATTCAGCCTCCTGGGACACTCATCATCTGGCTCGATTCAGATGCCAAAGAGACCCATTGTTTGACCCCATTCAAACAACACCATTGTACCGAGCGGGTCTGATTGTGCTACTCTTTGCACGGCCGTAGTAACAACTGTGTGTGTGTGTGTGTGTGTGTGTGTGTTGAGTATTATTATATGGACGTGTGTGTGTGTGTGTGTGGCATTGTGTGTTTGCATCCCAGCAGCATGCGTTTGCATTTCCCGAAGCAGGGGGTTTTCTCGGCTGGTGACAACAATGCACCCAGTCATTGAAATGCAGCAGGGCAGATGCAGCCCAAACTTGACCCCGTTGTCTGGCACTGCTGACCGTGAAGTAGCTCATGGTCAGAAGTTGCTGCTGAGAGGGGAAAAAAACGTTGTCTGAATATTCAGATTTGGAACCTTTCACAACCACATGAAAGCATTTTTTGCTGTTAATAATGCAACTCTCGGTTTATCTCAGAAAAGCTTTGCACATACATCATGATACAGTCACCAGAACACGTGATGATAATAGCGGTGAACAGATGGAGGTGGGACGTAGCTGCATGAGACAGTGGGCTGTTTACTTGCCTGCATGGCCTGTGATTCTCCATTCTTCTTCATGTTTCTAGGATCAGAGCACTAAAGCAGAGTGTCCCTGCTGTTTGCTGTGAACCACCACATTGGTTAGAGATCATTAATTGTATCTGTTTAAATAACCGCCATCACCATCAGTTAATCTGCTCTGTTTTGCTTGACAGCCATAACTATCAAGTTAAATTCAGTGTTTGCAATTCATCAATATACTCTGTTGGAATTATTTCACTGCTCTTCTCACTGCATCTTCATGAATCTAGATTGTTCTTATATGTGGCTTATTTCACCACTTTCTGTTATTTCCTGTTGCTGCTGGGGAAGTTGCTCCTTCACTTTGATAAGGAAGTTTGTAGCTGTATGATTGCCTTAATAGCTCCTGCACTCAAAAACCTTAAAGTTGTCCCTTCCCTGATTTGTATGAAACACAGTCCAGAAGACCTTGTATATTTGTGTATGTGTGTATTTGTTTGTGAATATGCCTTTGCATTAGGATGCATTTAGGCGGAAACACCAGTCCTCCTATTCATTTGAATGGTGGTAGTGCGTTTAGGCTGCGGTGGTGGGGAACACAGGGGATGCCTGCGGCGAAAAGTTGAAACAGCATAAACTTTTGGAGAAACGCAACTCACTTACTAGTTTATGAAATTGAAAGGTGATGCAATTGCTCACAACAGCTTTTGATGGTTTCTGAAGAGCGATTTGGGGTGGCCGTGGCTCAGTGGTAGAGCAGGGTCATCCAATAACCCAAGGTTGGAGGTTCGATCCCCGCTCTCCCTCCTGAAGATTGGTGGACTGACAGCTGGTGGGGTGGCAGTCCACCTACTTGCCACGGCCGAGGTGCCCTTGAGCAAGGCACCGCGCTCCCCGGGCGCTGTGAACTGCTGCCCACTGCTCCAGTGTGAATATGGCACTTGTCTCTTTGTGTGACCCTGTGTATGTGTGTGCTCGTACAGGTGCCACTGGATGGGTTAAATGCGGAGAAATAATTTCACTTGTGTGATAAATAAAGTTAAAAATAAATAAATAAAATTTGTGTGAGTGTTTTGGGTTGTGGTGGCCAAAGCAGTTTTAAGGAGATTTGCTTCCAGTTTTAGCCACAGTCACAGTTTTGGTTCTTGGCTCAGATTGACAGGTAACATGCAAACACGTGCACACACTGTCTCTCTAGTCTCTAACACACACAATCATACACTTCACTGTAGTGTATTTCTCACATTGGACAAATAAGACATACTTTCATCTTATACACTTGTAAATATCACTGTTAACAAAACTTTCAGTCCACATCACGTTTTTCATACGTATTCAGATCGCAAATCCCACCTCCTGATAGCTGTAATGAATCTGAATTGTCTGGACAAGCCTCAGTGAAAATTAGTTTGTTTCCAGGTTTGTTCCCTTGAGCTTTGGCCTTAAAGGGAGGCGGTGGCAGGGGAGAGGAAGTCTGAAGGAAAAGTGATAATGAATTGACTTGAGGCCTAGTTTCTATTTTGGTTGGGAATTGCTTTGTGTAAGTGGGGTGTGAGTCAGAGAAACTGCACAGTGACGACTGATGGAGGCACAGTGTGAGACATAGGAAGAAATTCTGTGTGTGGCTGCTTTTTTGACATTTCCATCGTACAATAAATTAAAGGTCATAAAGAGACATGCCACCAGTAATTTGGGATAGGACATGAAATGCTTGGGATGCAGTGGTAAGGGGCGTCCTGGAGATGGTGCAACGTTTTTAAAAAGCTGCATGAAAACTATTTCAAAGTCACCCTGCCCATGATTTGCTTGAAAGTTTACATGCAACAAGAGTTTATAAACAAGGAAGTATGTCATTTCAGGTTACCATTTTTGTTTGGCCGAAAATAAGACTTGCAGCTTGGGAAACCTGTTAAGAATCTTTTATATTATGCAGCAGGTGGAATATTTTTCATTCCTGCTGGATAGAAGAGTCTTTTGAAGATTCTGGAAATATCTTCAAAACAGCAATAAGTGGTTTCATACAACCTGCAGAGTTGTTCAAAATTTGGCTCATATTTATGTTTCAAGAACACAGATACTTGTTTTAGCTCTCAATCTCAAATATAATCATCAACGTGAAACATTCAGTTGTAAGAGACGGACAAACAGAGCCTCCCACAGTGTCTGAATCTGTCTTCTTCAGAGCAGGTGAGTGTGTTTATTTTATTCGCTGCATCCTGAGCAGCACCATGGAGACTCAGCAGCAGCAGACAACACCAGACGTTATCAGCTCTGCGGAGGCCCCACCAATGTGGGCCAAGTGAAAAAATAGAGGGAGCAATCAGTGTGGTCCCATGATTCCTAGTGAGCTGTGAAGGAATGACAAGTATAGCCAGCCTCCCATCTCACACACGATGTCACGTACACACAAATACACGCAAAAACACACACACTTTCGCACCCTTTTTGCATGTCCTTGCTGGCTCAAAATACAGAATCTAATTATTCTTGTTAATCACCTGCACCTCGAGCTGACTCATTGCAGAGCCATACTGTGCATATGGACACACACATACACACACACACACACACACACACACACACACACACACACACACACACACACACACACACACACACACACCCACCCACCACTGACCCTCCCCATACAGTACACACACACACACATGCGCACACTTACTCATACAAGTGCTCTCCAAACAGCACACTCTCACTTCAGCTGTGCACAGGATGTTATGAAATCAGCACTGTTGCTGAAACTTAGTGAAGGTCGCTGGGAGTCCTCTCGCTCACCCACACACACACACACACACACACACACACACACACACACACACACTTCACCTAGCACTTACACACTCACACACACATCGTTGTGCAGAGAGCTGAAGCTCAGCTCAGTCCCAGTCCTCTGCTACTCGAGCGAGGGAGCCTGCCGGTGATCGGACTGTTGCCTGAAGCGAAGAGGCCGAGCCGGCGTTGATTCAATTTTACAGCCCAGTCACTCTCTCTGAAGCTCCGATTAGTCAGCCGAGAGAGACGAGGGGGAGAGAAGAAGAAGGAGAAGAAGAAGAGGAGTAGTGATGGCTATGATCGACATTGCAGAGGATGACCTGGATGAGATGATGCGTGAGGAAGCGGAGGATGTCTTCTATGACGACGGTAGGCTTGCCAAGGGTCAGTTGTAAAGCAGGAAAGCTGGCGTGGGTTAACAGGTGCACTGTACGATTACAGCGAGGCTTGTGGTTGTGATTGGGGTTAGGAAGAGGGTAAAAGTGATGGCTGAAGTGAGGCCCAGAGGGACCTCTTCAGCTGTGTAGGTGGGGTTGTTTGCTGCGTGGTTGAGTAGGCTATGATACACACTGATGCTTCAAAATAACCACCAAAAAAAAAAAAACGTTGATTTATCTTAGTGAAGTGGAAGAAAAGCTTCAGTATGCTACTAGATAAAGTCTTATCCAGTGGTTATTACATGCAATGACTGTAATAATTAGTCACTGCAATGAATCCTTGACTAATGAGAACTTCATGCTTTAGTCTCCAGTTCCCCTTTTGCTGGAGCTCTGTGCAGAGTTTGTTTATTGATTTTTTAACTTTGACCCTTTTTAGAAAGCTGAGAGGAGCTGTGCCCTCTGCAGTGTGGGCGTTCTTGTATAACAGGCAGATGTTTTAAACCAAGCATTATGCACCACAAGAAAATCTTTTCAACATGTACTTTGTGTGAGTGTTTTTATTTTAAAACCAGCTGTAATCATAACCTATGTTCAGTTGGCTCCTGGAAGAGTGATGATTATTCATAGATAAAAGAAAAAGGCCAAAATGGTTGTATAATAATTGAAAATTGTCCTTTTAATAATCTCTGATCAGGATTGTAGAAAAATCATTATGGATAATGATACTTCATATATTGTTTCAGCACTTAACATGTCATCATGTACCATGTCAGTGTATCATACAGTATTCTGTGTTTAAAAGAGTACTCCACCAGTTTAGCATTGCAAGATGGGCAAAAATCAATACAGCAGAACCAGACATGTTGCCTTTTTTTATTCAACCTGCCGCCTACATTACCCACAATGCAACTTGACCACCAACATTTCAGTATGCTAGTAGCAGCTCACTCTTTTGACTCTTTTGACAGAGTCATGCAAGCTGTTTCCCCTCTTTCCGCTCAGATAAACTATCCGGCAGCTGGCAGTAGCCATCCAGTATATTGAACTGACCGACACAAGACTGGTATCAATCGTGTCATCTAACGCTGTTTATTTTCCAAAATGTCAAATTATTTCCAAAATGTCAAACTGTGATGAATCCCCCCATGCCCCCCTCTTTGAAACACAAACACCAGTGGCAAAATGCTCAAACACACACACAGACGCACTCATGCTCAGAGCTCTGCCATGTATTATCTTTTAAACCTCAGAAGTGTTTAATAGCACACCAACTGATTACACTGTACACTATAACACTGGTGTATTTACACATTTTAAGAGATATTTAAGCTCCCTAAAGGCTCTAAGCGCTCTGCAGCCACTCCACTGATGATGTGTGGACAGTGAGCAGGAGGATATTCCCAGATATTGCATCATTTGGTGTGTAATGTATGTTAATGCCTCCACTGACCCACTTCTGACTGAAATACACCGATGGTAATGTGACGTTCCCTTTGAACAACACAGCCAGGAGGTACGCAGCCAGATGACTCTCTGCAACAAACCAGCCAATCAGAGCGCACAGATTCATGTAGAGGTTGGCCAGCAGGCATCAGCGTGTTTATTCAGAGTCACAGCTGAGGGTTGCAGAATATGGATCACTTATATTTTCTGTTCTAATTAGCTCTTTGGATTAGTGATGGAAATTATACTGTGTGTTTTGTGTTGAATATTCAAGTGTTTCATTCTTATTGGTGCTGAATGCAAATTTACTACCACTGGCCTATTTTCTTTCAAAATAATTACTGGATTTGCAAATCTTTTCTACACAAAATTAGAATTCATTCCTGAATGAACTCGGCTTGAAGTATGGGATGTGTGGTTTTGCAACAGTCTTATGTGGTGGTTCCCAACCTGGGGGTATGAACCCTACAAGAGGTCACAAGATGAATCCAAGGGGTCGGCAGATGATTACAGATGCATGAAATATATAAAATTATAATTATTTTTTAGGCTTTTCTCTAATTGTTGCATGTTTCTTTTATACGGCATAATACTTTTACCTCTTCAGACTTCTAAAAATTATTCTAATGAAACAATGCAAACAGGAAAAATCACTCTTGAATATAACCAAATACAAAATGCCGTGGCAGTCCATCCAATATTTGTTAAACTATTTCACTCAAAACCACAAAAGTCAGCCTCATGGAGGATCACAGAAGTCCTTAGGATACATCACCTAGTACCATGAATGTCTGCACCAAATGTTGTGGCAATCAATATTGTAGATGTTGGGATATTTCACCGGATAAGTGTAAACTTTGACCTGTTGGTACTAAATGAAAAGTCAGAGAAAGGTCAATGACACTGTGGATGTATGAATATTTCATAGCAATCCATCTAACAGATGCTGAGATATTTTAGTTTGGACAAAAGTAGAGGCCCGACCAACATTGTCAAGAACCACTCATGTCATGTAATAATGTTTTTGATGCTGTTGGCGGTGTAGAAATAGCTGTAAAATGGATAAAATAAAATATTAAGTAAAAGACAGAGGCCATTAAGCAAGTAACACACATCACAGTGTATTACTACAACTACGAGTATAACCTACATGTGGCACTGACTTCAGAGTTACTGTAATAAAAAGGGAGTAGATCAGATGTCTTTGCTGTTATCTCTGCACTTCCAGAGACAATAGGTTGTATATGGCATGTTTAGTCTACTTTGTCATTATTTTGCTGCTGTGCTGTAGCAAACTGAATTATGACTAAAGGAGCACTGCTTTTAGCCTGGCAGCAGAAATGTCAGAGTGCCTGAACAGAGCAAATACACATTTTCCTGCCTCTCCTCCACACTCACACACTCAGTGAGTCCACTTTAGGTCGTATGAATTAGCAAAAAGCCTCGGTTCGCTTTACTCAGTGGGAACAATGTGTTTTAGCCCCAGTCAGTGCTATCTTTTTTTAGTCAAAGCAAAAAGCAGTAACTTTGCAAAAAACAGGAAAAGGGATTCATAACGGGCAGTTTCTCAAGCTATGAAATTTGGGGCACATGTTGACCGGATTGTACCCTTTGTATTTAGAAAATGTGGTTTCATGTGCATAGACACATTTCACCACAGAGGTCTGAGTATACTGAAGAAGTTTGTAAATAGTAGGTAGGTGATTTGTGTCTGGATTAAAGGGACTGTTCATCCAGAATACAAAAAACATATCCCCTCACTCACTTTTAGTGCTGTCTAGCCATGCAGATATTTTGGGTTGTATTTTGGGTTTTATTTTGAAATGTACTCAGGGTGGTCTCTGGATTATCCAGAGTAACCAGGGCATATTGTCTCTGGAACGACAGATTGCTGT
Source organism: Lateolabrax maculatus (assembly GCA_031216445.1). Lineage (NCBI taxonomy): Eukaryota > Metazoa > Chordata > Actinopteri > Acropomatiformes > Lateolabracidae > Lateolabrax > Lateolabrax maculatus. The sequence goes on from CM062218.1 coordinate 11,708,809, forward strand.
TGAATTTTTAAATGTCATTTTTCAAAGCTGTGAGCACAACAAACAACATTTACAGGCATTGTGGGGTGAAGGTAGCCTGGTTCCAGACTTCTGAATCGCTGCTTTTGTGAAAAATTGGGACAGAAAACTGCCAACATGAACAAGGTGTCAGGCTCAATGAATGAAGTGAAACATAATGACAATTCAGTTTGATTATCAGGCAAGGGTGGAGGCAGACATCTCAGAGATAGAAATCTCAAAACCGGGGCGCAAAAAAACAAAATCTATGCTTGTGGCTTGATACCACCAGACGTACGTGAGAAAATATGGTTGTTTGTTTGTTTGTAATTTTGAACACTATGTAGATAAATATTTTGGCTTCTCGGGTCACTGGGATCCCCAGGCCTGGTCAGATGAAAACTTTGCTCTATGCTCTATGACAACAGGATGATACCACAAGCAAAGTCTCAGCTCACCCCGATGATTACACATGAGCCCCAAAATCGCCTCTGCACCAACACCCACCGGACCTGAAGGACTCCATTCAGATCCTACAGAAACTAGAGCTAAAGCCCTTAAGTGGCTAGGTGGTTAAGTTCAAACAAACACAACTCGGCTTTCTTCCCTTGTTATCACACTTTACCACACATACACACATGCACAGCCCCCTTTCTTGAAACTTTCCTCAGAAGAAAATGTCAACACCAAATGAAACAAAGATATTAGTAGAAGTGCACAGCAGCTTCATTGAGACCAAAATAAACACAATGGTTTCTTTAAGTCCTTCTTCCTCCTTATAAGTAATTCAAAAAGCCTGATTTTGCTCTGCTAGTCTACTCATGTGGTTGGCAGCAGAGGAGCAAACAGAGTGCAAACGCAAAGTACAAGTGAGCTGTGTGTCCCGAAGGAGAGCCGCAGTAGTAGGGCTATAATGACAGTAAAAACATAGCTGAGTATGAGATCGATGGTGCTGAGGTTGGTGTGAAGCGTTGGTGTTAGATGGCTAAATAAACCCGTGTTTGACTAACTGGGTCAGGTCAGAAAGCACGACAGAGCTGCTTTCTGTCACAAGTGGGGAGTTCCTAAATGGAGGCCTTGCAGCACCCTGAATTATATTTCCGCTCAGGAACCAAATAGGAAATAGCTCTTCCTTTGACATGTCAGCCCCGAGAGTCTTTTAAATGTCGTATGTTGGTGCTTTGCAGTTTTATGTGTGTTAAACTGAACTAAGTCCCTGTCATTAGGTATAGTGCTTGTTTTGGAAATGTTTATCTGCTCTGATGCAGGAATGTTTTTTATTGTTTGTGTTCCTTGTGCAATAGGATGCGTTTTCACCCCTCCCCTCACTACCACTTACATGACAAAACCACTAATTGCTGGGCTCAAGAGCTATTGTTTGTTTGTTTTTTTTAGTTTGGTTTTTGAAAACTCCTTCACTGTGACAAGTCAATCACTCAGATTTTATGAGAGTTTCCCATTTTGCCAATGTACCTCCACAGATTTTGAGAATTAACTACCAAGATGAAGTTTAGATGTGCAATTAAATAAATTCTGGGGTGAGGGGTGTATGTAATAATGTGACTACACTACACCTGAATGGTGTTAAAGCTTTAATGTAGTGTTTTACCTGTGCTGTTTAAGCCTTTGCTCCCGACTATGCCAAAGGACTTTTCTTTAATGTTCTTAGCTAAACAACACCTGAGATTTAAGGAGTGAAAAAATAAACCAGAGTATTTAAAGGCATGACACAACATGCAGGCTTATTTTAAAGGAGGCATGTCTCGTTTCAACAGTAAAGGAGTTTTTTTCAAGGGGTGGTGATAGAAGGGCAGCATTTCTCTGGTAATCTAAAAAAACAAGGACTCAGAGACACAAATTTGGAGAAAAAGATTCTGGATTGAGCCAAATACATTACCTGAAAAGTTTTGTCAACCAAGTTAACATTCACTTAACCAACATTTAACTGACATCTAACTGACACACTGGAGCTTAATTCAATTCACACATGTATCTTATGATGAGATGCTCAAGCTAAAGAAAAAAATACTATTAAATCACATCTGTATTTAATTGAATGGAGTCATCATGAGTATGTAGTAATCAAATCACAAGATCTCATTAAATTCTCCTTCTGATGACAGAGCTACAGTACAAGCTTTCAATGTTGCCCAGAGGGTGAAACAGGGGATGCACCCCCACCACACACATGCAGTGCAAACACACACAGGGCATTAACATGGTATACAGAGCTCATGGAGAAGGCTGCAAGACTAGAAAGCGGGTCAGATTTCACAAATCCATGTCTCTCTCAGTCTCTTGTCCGGACTTGCCTTGTGTGGCAAACCTCAGGAAACTGTATCCTCCTCTGAGCCGACATGATGCCCACTGAGGCTCAGGATCACAGTGAGCAGAGTCATGTTTCCAGAGCTGTTTGACAAAGAGTTAGAAGGTATTAGAGACACCGAAAAGCCTTTCGACCTGCATTTCTCCCTGTTCTTGGTGGATTGAATTTGATCGGACAGCGCCACAGATATTGTGTAGCAACCCTTCGTTACTTTGGTCTTTGCTTATGCAACACTATTTAGTCCAGTCACTAGTTTGAAAATAGTTGGTAGTTGCCACCAACTTGGTGCAATTAAATCCAAAAGTACGAAATTCAGTCAATACAAAAAAAATGTAGTTGAGCAGTTTTTACATCATGGCAACAGTATTGACAAACATCTTAATATCCAGTGGATCATTTTATTATACCCTAAAGTTGTTTTACCAAGGTATGTCAACTTTAAAACCCACTAAAAGAGGAACAGGAATATTTACTACTATCTACTCATATTTATTTATTTATTTTATTAAATATTCTTTCATTTTATTTAGTTAATAATGTATTTGTCTTATGTATGTGTATATGTATGTGTAAAAATACTTTGTTGACTTTTCATTTTTGACTAAAGGGATAAGGAGAATTAAAATACGAATATACATTTATTTATTTATTATTTAAAAATAAAACAGCAACCAAAATATTTCTTGGGAAATAGACTACTGACTATTTCCTGATCATGAAGAATGATATAATAATGTGATAAAGTATTGGTCATTGGGTTTTAGGTCTGCAAGCTGACATGCTCAGACTTTAGAGCGTTTTAAGGTAACATCACTTATGAACGCTACATGGATCTGTGTTTGATCTTGTAGACTGTGTTTATATGTAGACTCTATTAGCTTCACTTCAAATGTTTATAGCAAACTTAATGAACTCTCTCCGCAGCAGAGCAGCAGTTTCAGTTCTGGAGTGTTGTAGTCTGACCAGGAAATAATTTGATCAGTGCTTATTGCTGTCTGTCAACTTGAGCTCAACCTATTTGCGACACAAATGCAGTAACTTCCTCCTGCCAAAGCTCTCTATCAGAAATGGGTTTGTCAGTGGTGATCATTTTGGGTGATAATGTGACTCAGTTGAAGTGCTTATCTGATCTCAGAGCTGCATTGGACATATAGTACAGCAGGGGTGGAGTTAGAGCCAAAGAGGTCACTGCTAGACGTTGGAGAATGATCTAAAACGGACTTGATCTACTTGCCCTACTATAAAACACACACGCACACATGCGCTGACCCACTCCTCTGCAACCTCGTGTGCACACACATAAGCATTGTCTCCAGTCCTCAACATTCACACACTGACAGCCCACCCACACATACACCTCCACTGTCTGGCCACAGATGTCGTCTCTGTCCACGCCGATGCAGCACACTGAAGAACATGACATTACTGTAGTTTGTGCGTCAGTGGCCGCTCTGTGCTGTTGCTAGATCTGACCTGAGGGGACCTACTCTAGCTGGAATATGACCGCTCCGCATCTCCCTCTTTCTGCTTTTGACAGTTGGCTCCACTGACCTACTTTTGCTGAAAGACTCCAACTATTATTATTTCCTGCAGTTTTCACAGAAAGATGAGTGAAAGCATATAAGGGAGATTTAAATTTAAGAAAACATTCTTTTAATTTGGGGTCTTGAGGTGATTTTTTTAATGGTGCAATGTTCAGTAAGCCAGATGATGCAAGAGTAGGAATCTTTCTTTCTTTGTCTCGGTTGTAAGTGTAAACTGGTCTTAGTTGTTTGGTCACAGATGTTTACATGTGGCTTATATCTAAGATGGCAGTACTGCTAACCTTTCCTTCACAGTTACCATGACAATCAGTGCTGCGGGCGACATTGGGCGTGTGAGGTTTACACTTAGTGGCTTGGAACCTCTCTCACAATGAGGTAATCCTGTTTAAAAACAAGAAACGTAACAGACCACCCATGACTCTTCACAGAGGGGTAACCTGGTGAAAGTTTGGAAATCACTAACATTCATGGTTGCCTTTTTAAGACTTGTGCTCTGTGCCTGCATCACTTTTGTTCATTTGACATACACACAACAGTAAGATGTCTAAGAGTCCGGCTCTTTGTAAATAACAAAAGTACTTCCACTTTATTGTTAAATGAGCCCGAAATTTAAAGCTGCATTAATTGAGTTTTTGGCCACCTGAAAGCAGAGGAAAACTCTTTACAGAGACAGCCGATATGGAACATTAGCATTCATTTGTAGTTGTGTTTCTGCCCCCCTGATGAATGTACGTCCAGCCTTCACTCAGTTTTGGTCCTCATCAACTCCTGACTCCTGGCTGCTACATGTTTTGAGTTTAAGAGCTTGAATACCAAAATAAAGAGCCAAGGATGCTAAAAAGTACAGCTGATGGGGGCTGCTGAGTTGTCTTTTAATTCTATATGGGTTTGTCTTTATGAGCAACTATACTGATCCATTGATTTAAAAAAGCAGATTTAAAATATGTAACTAGTCAGAAATTAATTAAATTAAATTAAATTAAAACAGTTAAGAATAAAGGAATTGAAAAAAAATGCATTCCATATCATGTGTCTTTGCTTTGTGAGGTCACTGTATAGCGGCTGGTGAGATGATATTGTCTGTGGTCCTGTGACGTGCCTCCAAGCCCCTCAGGAGAGAGACTCTACCTGCAACAAGTCATTACAGACCAAAGGAGCCTCAGCATGAAGCCGTGCCACAGGGCAATATACAGCTGGTAAATGGTGCATCTCTGTAAAGACACAGAAAAAAATACAACTTTGTACATATACAAACTTTTAATTTATCATTAAGGAAGAAATCCAGTAAACACACCTGTGTATTCAGAGCTGCATACACACATACAGTAGGCTACTGTGTGAGTTGAGAATGTCAAAAATTTACATGGATTCAAGTTCGGCATTTACAACTAGGGAAGTCCAACAATGAGTCAATCTAAACGGGGTTAGTAACCGGAGAAGCAGTCAGCATTTTCCTCAGATATTTTAGTGCCACACACTCTCACTCTGACACACACAAACACACACACACATGCCGTCAGCTGTGCCTGTACATCCTTTCGCCTTGACCTGCCTGCCCTCCAGTCACGTGGCCTCTCTGACTCACCCTGGTTTAGTGGTCAGACGTTTGTCAGGCCGAGACGAAGAAAATGTTTAGAGAAAAGGAACAGCAGCAGAGTAAAGACTTTTTGGAATAAGACAGGATAAAACACAGAAGAATTGGAGGTAAAGGGAGTGACAGAAGGTGTTTCAATGCCTCACTACATGCGGAGCAGGAGATCGATGGCGGTGATCAACAGCAGTTGTGGCTGGTACGGAGGAAAAGGAACTGCTCTGCTGGGAGGTCGGTGGGGTTGGTTTCATTGATACCTTCTGTGTATGAATGGGTGTGCATTTATGAATGGGCACACATAAATGGGTACATATAGTTTATATATACCCATTTATTGAGGGTTGGGAATATTCTGTAAAATCATCAAAGAAAACATTTTGTTAAAGTCTAGCAACCAAAATGAATGTATTTCAGCTTCAAAAAGTAAGTTTTAAGTATATATGGAGTATAAATCAGGGAGGGACACTTCAACATCAAGTGAGCTGGACCAAATCAGAGATGGAGGGAGGAAAGTAGTGACAATCGTTGTAATCTCAGTTTAGTGAAGCAATCTCTGAAATTGTCCCATTTCTTTATTTACAATTTCTTAAGATTTCGAATTTCTGAGTTTCTGGGTTGATCTTTGTGAAGTTGCAGGTGTTATATTATGGGAGGAGATTGTTAAACATTGCCTCTTTGTTAGAGGTTACATGGTATGTGCTGTAAATTATCTTTAAAAATAAGAATATAGAAAAACACATATTGTTATATATTACAATATATATATATATATATATATATATATATATATATATATATATTTACTTAACAAGGTGATAACATAATTTTCATTTCTTGGTTTTAAGTGTATCTTTTGACTGAAAACAGGATAGTACAATAGGAAAGATGGACAATATAGAACAGACTTCAAAGTTATTATCCTGAGTTAATAAAAATGCACAGTGTTACTTTGTTCATCACACTGTATGTGAGCCAGAGTGAAATGTATGCTTCCTGAGAAAAATTCTTGAGAGGATTAGAGCTGATGATTCAGATTAACCCAATGCTAAATTACCTGTTTCTGTGATTTCGATTGGCAACTGCTATAAATAGCTGGTTATGTATCTGTGTGCGCGCGTGTGTGTGTGGCTGTAAGTGTGTACATATGATAAAAGCGTGCATGGCCTTGTCTTTGTGTGGGTTTGTGCATGTTAGTTCTTCAGTAAATATAGCTGCTAGTCAGGGGCTGTTGATGACAGCCATAATTACAGGTTGAGCTGTTCAGCAGCTGAGAGTCTAGGAGAAAGAGAAAGGGGTGTGTTAGCTCCGGCTGAGGGGCTTATAGAAACCCTGCAGAGTTCCCTGAATGTGTTCTACCCGGCATTTCATAGTAAAATGTATAGAAGAAAGTACGACGCAGAGTGAGAGAAAAATATTTTTTAAATGTTTAGAAAGTGATGTTTGACATTACAACTGAAGAATGGCTCCCCAATGAACATTCAAGAGTGGTATGGGGTCGGTTTGGTTAAGGTGTGTGACTGAATTTATGTGGCAGCCGCAAGTGGGAAAGCTCCCTGACAGCAGATCCAGTGGAGCTGCTGCTGCTAATTCTTTGAGCTTTAAGGGACTATAAGGAGGGAAAAGGCCCTCAAAAGTCCCTCAACTACATATCATGGTCTACCTCAGTGGATGGAGTTTTCTCAGTTGTCATGTAACCTAAGTATGGAGCTTCCTCTTGAATCTTTCTATCCTTCCAGCACTTATACAGTATCTCACAACAGCTAAATTCCCCAAAATTGAAGCCATTTCTGCCAATTTATATAGCTTTTATGTTGATGCTTTGTTTTTTGGGAAAGTTATTAGTATCCTCCTTTTGGCACTTTGTCAAATGATGATTTCTCCCTAAATATTGAAACCACAAAGTTAATTTGAAAAAAGTAGAAGGCCCAGAGGTGAAAAATCCCTGAACCTTCCCATTAAGATTAATCATATCAACGAGTCATTATAAAAACCCTTCCTCTACTAATACCAAACTGATGGATTAAAAGGGACAAGCCATTTTCTGCTCCCTTTGCTTCTTGGAAGGGCGAGCTGAATTGGATTTGTATGGACTCAGCGGAACAGCATATCCACTTATGGAGGACAATTATGCTGGCAGGAGCACTTCAAGAAGCGTCACTCTACATAACACCAAATAGTCCCACAGAAATGTGTTTTCCCCTCAGCCCTCAAACAGCAGCACCTGTGTTTTTCACGGTGTTTGTAGCCCCTATAGTTGGATGTGTTTGTCTTTTACATGGTTCCCTTCCATGTAATTCAATTTGTGTGTTGCTTGCTGTCCAGGGAAAAAGCAATCACTGTAAACCCACTTGAGGTGAACGGTTTGGAAAGGCAGTTTTGAAAAAGCCCCTGTTGTTAAGCTGTGTAATCACAGATAATCACACCATCATTTTCACAACCTGTCAATATATTTTTTACGAGGACAAATAAAACTTCTTTCATGCACTGCACTTCTTTCAAAAGGCAGGTTGTACTGTACCTCTGCAAAAGTTAAACGTCCAAGCGAACATGAAAGGTTTAAATTCAAACCCACGAGGCTGAAAAAGTATCAGCTCTTGGTCCTAAAAATGGCCCTGCTGCTGTCCAGAGTACAAGGGCAAAGAGAAATGTTAGAGACAGTTCATAAGGTGACAGCAGGTTAAATCTGGTGCTCAGACGTGGATTCGCCCTGCATGCCAGACCGATGTGGGGCAGCTCATGCCTGTAGCAACACATCAGAGACTACAACATACGTGTGTGCAGCGCTTTACAGAGGTCATGTCCTCAAAATATGCAGTTCACCTTTTTTTAATCGACAGTTAGTTACTCATTAAGCCAGTTTAAAGGTCCTCAGAGTTTTTGACACCACTCACAATGATTAGCACAAACACATCTTTATAGAAAACATTAACATATGAATGTAAGATAGTACAAAAACAAAACTATAGAAAAGAAAAAGTACAAACACTCTAAAAATAGCTGTTGCTTCAGCTCCCACCCTCTGTGCATTGTGCATGTACCTTGTTGGCCCCCAGGTCTCCATTAGGTACAGCAGACTGTACATGGAAGGCCCCAGGTTTTAGTTTGTGTTAATTTGACCAAACACAACTTGACACACTGCCCTAAGAGATTATTTATGAATGCAGGAACCATTTTAGTTGATGTTGTTCTCTGGTGTTCAAATGATTTTAATACATTTTAACCACAATAATCAAAAATAATCAAATAACCAAAAAAAACAGCTGAAACACAGTAAACCTGGGACTTCTGGAGCCACAGGGCAGTTCATCGCTTTGCCTGGTGGATAAACCAGGCTTTACCAAATTAATTTAAAGAAATTACCAGACTGGTTTTGATGTCTGGTTGACTTGGGGGGCCACTTGTACTCATGACCTCAGTATTTTAAAAAACCTGACTATGTGACTGTGAGTGTTTCTGCTTGTAAGAACACAGAGGGGGACGGAGAGGGTACTGCAAATCTTAGATCTAATACAACTTTTTATGTTCTTGTGTATATCCTCATGAAAAAGTAAGCCCACACGTTTGTTGTAATCTGTAATACGGTATTTAGCTGTACGCGCATTCCCGAAATTCACACCAATACAGCTCATCTGACACAGACAGACAGACAAAGAGAAACAGACGCCGGGCTTGATCCATGCCTCCAATGCGCGCGCACCTATGCCCACACGCACGTGCAACCCCACACACACACACACACACACACACACGCACACACACACAAGGGAGAGTTGGAGCACACAACAGACTTTAACCCCGCCCTCCCGGTGACATCCTCCGCCTCTCATTGGCTCGCCGTTGTTCAGGAGGAGCGCCGCAAACACAAACCGTGAGTGTGTGCGTGAGTGGCTCCAGTGTTCGCTGCACCGCGCCTCGCCAGGGAGCAGACGTCCCGCATCCACCGCCCATCCCGCCCGGGCCGCCTCATTCTCGTGGGACCGAGATATTTCTTTTCTGTTTTTTTTTTTTTAACTGGCAGCGGAACATCTGCGTTGAAAGCGAGAGACGCGCTTTTTTTCTTTTTCTTTTTTTTCATCCTTACGCATGGATGGAGAGGCGCAGGGACGGGCAGAGACGCCACTGAGGAGCCGCTTGTGAAGTTTCGCAGAGGTAAGTTGGGGGCTTCGTCCGTTCGCAGCTTGGTGGAGGCTGAAGAGCGGCACGCAACGCCGGCTTGTGTGGCGCGGAGACTGGTGCGCTCATTCAGAAAAAGAGAGAGAGAGAGAGAAAAAAAAAAAAAGAAAACTCCTTTCTCCCTGCAGACTGTGGGGGAAAGCGTGTTCTCCGGGGCAGTAGGTTAGTGGATCACAGCGATGCATCTACTGATCTCACCGAGGATGCAACTCACTGAAGGATAAACCACCGATATTTTTATTATTGAGTCGAACTTTATTGACATAAATCTCTGGTAGTGCACAGGATCACTCAGTAGTATCGAACTACGGTCTTGTTTGGGGGATGTTTCTCTGAAAATAAAGGTGAAATAGTTGTTTTTAATGCTCCATGTTGGTCGTAAAACCGAAGAAGTTGAACTTGCAGAGATTTTGAGTATTTTCGGAGCCCTAATTATGTGTTTTTCCGCGTGATTTGTCCCTCTTGACAGATGATGTGTTGTGAGTAATGTCTGGCCTTGAGGTGGCTTTGTGTTTTCCTGGAGACACGTGATGCAAGTTTACATTAGGGGAGATGCTGTGATGCTTCTGTCACTGTGTGTGTGTGTGTGTGTGTGTGTGTGTATCCTTGCATGTGGGTGTGCACTTTCCTGATGAGGCACAGTGCAAAAGGACACACACCGGTGGCGGGCATGTGAAACATGAGAGGATCAGGTCGGTGATTTAAGAAATGCCCCTCCAGGTTTGTTGAGGTCATAGGGCATCAGTCTTTTGTCACCCATTGCACGCAGATACCACCCACAGTGGATCTTCCAGCTGAACCAGAGCAGATAAACATCACAGCCCCGCTGGAGTTTGCAGTGTTCGGCCTTGACTGTTCTGTCAGGAGATATCTCCAGTTGTTAGCTGCTCTCTACCTGCCAGATGGTCTGCAAATCGCTTCTTTTTTTTTTCCTGCCTACATAGAGAAAAGTGACAATTCCTTGAGGTTTTAAAATCCCCTCCTTTCAAAAGCCTGCCAGCTGAGCTGACGATATCTTTTCAGCTGTATGTCCTCCAACAACAATTTGTCAAGCTATCACAAGTCCTCGATTCTCGGCCAGTTCCAATACACTTGGAAATAAAAAACAAAGTAACGGGAAAACTCTCTCGCCCAGCTACCCGTGCAGCTTGCAGCATGGCTTTTCGTGCCCGTGCTGTTTCTAAGAAAAAAAAAGTCATTTTTTCAGGGCTAAATGCTCTTTCAGTGCAGTGCCAGGCCGACTTTGATATGGTTAAGTGGAAGTGCTTTGCTTCCCTGCCAGCCTGTTTGGGCCATGGTTAAGCTGTTTGAAGGGGGGGCTGGAGACGAGGGGGGGGGGCGTGTTTGTGCCAAGCCGAGACGGGCTTCAGGGATGCAAGACCAGCGTCTGTTCCCAGACTCTCACACACAAGCTCTCCCTCACCTTCTCCCTACTTTACCCCAGCCGGCTTTTCATTCCCTGCATCTGCGCCCTCAGTCTCGGCCTACTTTCTTCTCCCTCCTTCTTTTCTCCCTCTCTGTCTTTCACTTTCTCTGTCTCACTCGGGCAGGGACAAGCGCGCGCACACACACACACACACACACACACACCCATTTCCTCTTCTTTCTCTCTGAAGCCTCATTAAAGGAATTATGACTGTGTGGTTTGGAGGAAATTCAGACGCTCTGTCGTTTTGTTGCCCCCCCCCCCAAACTAATAAAATAAAACACTGCAATGTTGGCGTGAACTGAATGTGATTAGAAGGAGTGTCATCATCATCACCTGAATGAGTGAGCTTTTTGTATTATCAGTACATCTGCCAATTATTTTCTCGATTAATTGTCCGTGATGAAAAATGACAGTACACGATGACGTCTTCCAACGTCTTGTTTTGTCCGAGTAGAAGTCCAAGAAAAGCATCAGGTGTCCACCAACTGTTGAAGTTGACAAGCATCTTAATATCCAGTGGGTCATTTGACTAAACCTTAAGACCTGTCTTGTCAAAGCTTTTCAACTTACAACCCATCAATCTCTATCTATCTATATATATAGATATACTCCTTATTAATACCTTGAAGTCAAAAACCCAAAGATATTCTGGAACCACTGAAAGTTTGGTGTTTTTGTGTTGACAAAAGATGTAAACCATTAATCTATTATCCAACTGTTGTAATTTTCCTTCTGTCAACTAATCGATTGATCCCACTCCACAGTAACCTCACTGGCCGTCTCATGCAGCTTGTTCAATAGAAGCAGATTATGAAGCCTATGTAAATAGCAAACCAAAAGAAGGAGGAGGAGAAGTATGATCTGGAAGTGCATTTAAAGTCTATCAACGTCGCACACACTGAGCACTTGACCTTTTCCTTTCCTCGAGAACACCCACTTGCACTTCTTGGGAATTTTGCCTGCCTCTGCTTGAGTGTGTGGGTGGCTGTGTGTCTGTGTTGCATGCACATACATATGTCTTTCCATCTATGAGCATATGTGCGGTTTTTGGGGGGAAAATGTAGGCCTCACATTCTTACAGGAGGAGTGTCTCTTTTAAAGTTTTCACAGCTGACAGTTATTTCATAAGGCGTGTAGGCTGCAGAAAAAAGTTAAAGTGCTCCACTGGGACCGGGAGAGAAATGATTTCACTTGGAGGTTTTCGCTGCTCTGGACGCACTGTGAGAGTTAAATGATAAAGACGATTTAAATAATGAAGTTGAATGTCCTGCTGAGTTTCCATGATCCAGACTTCCAAATTTAACTCGACTCTCAAGCAGCGTCCGGGAAGCTGCTTTGATATAACCCATAACTGGCAAGAGGTTGATTTTGTGCTGGTTCTTTGATGAAACTTTAATGTACCTTGTGGGAAAATTGGGTCATTTTGTTCACAGATACATAAGACAGTTGTTTTGATATTTCTGTCACAAGGCATAAAAACTGGTTTTAGAAACTGTTATTTCTCAACTTTTCACACCTCTCGTGCTTGGAGCGAGTCTGTTAGGGCAAAGTGATTCATCACATGTAGAGTTCCCAGTGACAAACCTCCCATTTAGATTGTGGTTTAGTGACACCAGAGTCTGACAAGAGTCTGAGTCAGATGTTATCTGGTCTCAAGATAATAGTCTGGCTTTCCTCACCAGTCCCAACATGTCCTACCCTACAATCACCCCTTCCTCAGAGGGAGCCATGGGGGGTTTTTTATGGGTGTCGGGAATTTCTGGTGTCAAGAAGGTGGGTTGTGGTTGTTACACTGGGGTTAAGTGGTATTTGGAGGGAGGGGCAGAGACAGGGAGTGGAGGATTGACTGGGACAGTGGAGACGACCAGCTGCGAGGAATGAGGAGTGGAAGTGGGAGGCGGATTTTTTTTTTTAGCTATGCAAGTTGCATGGCTCTAGGGAATGTTGGTCCACTCCTTTGGTCCGCACTTAAATATCTCAATATTGGATGGATCTCCATAACCTTTTTGTACAAACATTCATGGACCCAAGAGAAAGAATCCAGGTGTCTTTTCATCTAGTTCCACCTTAAAGCTGACAATTTTCAAAGAGTTTTGAGTCTTAAAACAGATATAATTTATATTTTTATAATAGCAATGTATCAAATGACTATGTAAAAACAATGTGAAGGGGGTAACTCGTAGTGATGAACCTACAGAGGGTTATCACCTGAATCTGCAGCTCCCCTTGGCCTTATGGAGCTTTTTAGTAAATTTTCTTTCTTTGTTTAACTTTACTGTCACTGCTCCCATGGTGTTGTTTTCAGCCACAGCAGGCAGCTGTTTTTCAGTAAAATGCTCTATCAACCCACTGTACCCTACCTGCTCAGTACTGAACAGCAGACAGACACAGTAGTGGAGCCTTTAGCAGCCCCACTGTTGATGTAGTGCCAAAACCTGAAAACTAACATTTTTCCCGTCAGTCTCAACTGTACTTTGTGTTAGCAAATGTTAACACTGAAGACAACCCTAAAAACATTAAACATGGTAAACATTATACCTGCTAAACATCAGCATGTCAGCATCGTCACTGTAAACATGTTACCATGCCGACCGTAGCATCCAAGCACCACTGAACCTGATCAGCCAACAGCCTGCTGTAGACATGAGGCCACAAGTTGAGAGATTAAATAAAAGAATAGGAAAGTCATTCTTGCTTCTGCTCAGCTGTTCTCACAGGCCCTCTGCTGCTTGTTCTCCCTCTCTTTCCCTTGTGTCACTCCCAGCTCTGAAGAGATGATCAAGTGAAACCAGTCGGCTACTCTAGTCAGCTGTGTATCAGCAGCATTAGTCTACACAATAGTTACAGAGGGCTGAGCCGTCCTGACAGACATCAGAGCTTTGTGGATTGGTGGGCTAAAGGAGTGCAGCCTAACCACAATCTATGGATCATTGCCGTGAGTGAGAGTGATGAGAGAGTGCATAAAGGCCACTGATAGTTACATGTATATCACATGAAAGTCAGTATATCCAAGCAACACACAGTGTAAGTGTGTACATGTGTTTTTTTTTACTCTGCTGACCGCATGAGTAAGAGCCAGTGATGTATGAAAAATGATAACCGGAACAATTATGTGCTGCTAATGGACTTAATGAGTGCCCCGCTTTGTGCGTGTGTCCATGCGTGTGTGTTGGGGGGTTTCCTCCCTTGGGTTTTTTCCATCTTTTCTATTATTTTAACACTTTCCCTCCCTCCCTTCCTCCATCTACCTCTGCTTCTTACTCCAGTCCCTCCCATCTGTCTACCCCCCTTCCTCTAATCTCCTCCTAGATACAGAGGAAGAATTTATGGAAGGGGGTTTTGAACCCGTCCTCACCCTTCCCCTGGTGTCTCTGAGCAGACCAGCATGGCATTCTTGGTGTGTGTGTGTGTGTGTGTGTGTGTGTGTGTGTGTGTGTGTGATTGAGGTGGTGGAGGTGTTCTCCATTAATCCTCTCTTCCAACTGTGTGACCATGCTACGAGGAGACACACATGCACCACATGGCACATGCTCTACACTAGGCATTATGTGTGAAACATGAGACACACACACACATACACACATACATATATACACCTCTGGCCGGAGCAGCTGGGAGCTGTAGCAAGCGTTATGATTGCCATAAGCGTTTTAGGGTCCTAAGCTGTTAATCTGTCTGTTTTGGTATTTGGTGCGCTCGCTCTGCAGCTTCCAGCAGCGGGAAGCGACACTATTGGTTCATGTTTATGTGTCATGATGGTTTTATGTCTGTTTCTTTGTTCGCAAGCATGAGACAAGCGCACGGATACAATTTTGGTGTGTGACACATCCAGTGCCAGCAGTCCTGACAGTTTTCTTCATAGTTACTCGTAAGAAGTTTTCTCTGCTGGTTTTGTTGTTATCTCTGTTACCTCTCGCTGTTCTTCCACTCTCTTATCCAGAATACAGAGCGCTGGATTTCAGCGCTGTGATCACATTTAGTCCCAGACACCTTTTGCAACTTTTTGAGAGGAGACAATTTGTACATTTTGTGACATGTTTCTTCTGTCACAAAGTCGAGTTTTTGGAGGCACCGGGAAGTGGCTGTTCCCATTACCCAGTTGCCTCGGGGTGGCTGTGACACACAGCTGTGTGATGACAGATGATGACTGTGGCGAGTCGTTTCCAGAATGACCAATCACTATTTGAACTGTGTCTTCTCCTCCTGCAACAAAATATTTCCTTAAAGGTCGCAGCTGTCCGGTACGATGTTTATCATAATCCAAAAATGTAACTGTTGTAGCTGGAAATGCAGTGGATATGGACAGCAATTTTGGACAGTTATGGACAAAATTTGTAGGGCCATTAAACAGAAAGCAAGATTGGGACTAAACACAGGGAAATGCAGGGAATACTCCTGTAGATATAAGACTTTTGAACCAAGAAATTACTTGTTTGGATGATGTTGCACACGATTCATCTGAGCCCTAATTAAACTGTAGATGAGTCTTTTGTCTTTTTGTGTGATTATTATGATCTGAAATGATACATCGCGCTTTCATTTATTTAGCTGCACGCCCCTAGCAAGCACTTACGCTTAATGGCAGTTGCTTTCATTCACATATCAAATAAATACATAACATTCAATATATGGACAAGCACTTCTGAGTGGCTCTTGACCTTTTTTGCATGTCCTCCCTCCTCTCATTTTCCCTTCCTGCCTCGATCTTATACTGCAGATAAAAGCGGACATAAAGATGACCGTAAGCGGCACAGTGGGGCCAGACGTGTGCTACTGTGTGTGTGAACAGCTGTGTGTGAAGAGAGGCTGGGTCAGCGAGCAGGGAGGTGATTGAGTTCACATGATGATCTGCTTTTTAAACGGGACAATGGATTACAGTGTATCAGTGTAACTGCTTAGCTGGAGCATCTTCCACGTAACGTTTGGACTGGCTTGTTCTCTCTGTCAGTGTCTGAAATGTGTCTTGTTTCTGTCCTCGTTTTTCTCCGACTTTCTACTGAACTACACCTACTACCAAAGTCGAAATAATTAACACTAATCACTTGATCTTTGGTGTATATCGTGTTTAATTTCCAGTCTAATGCTTCACAACCTGGCCATGGTAGCAGAGCCTCAAAATGCACTTCACATCTCCTCAGTGCCCCGCTCCCTGCTGAGTCTTTACCCCAAACAGCCTGTTTGTTGAAAAATGTAACTGTGAAATCACAGTTTAGGGAGGAACAACTGTTCCCTCCAGTATACTTCTCTCCCAGGTAGAGCTCATTTCAGGAACATGTGGAAGAGTGTTTGTTTTTTTTTTTTCTGTCATTTTCCTTCTTGCTTTTTCTCCTGCCATGTATTTGTTCAGCCGTTCTGTAAATTGTTTTTCTGTTGTTAACATTATGGTAATGGTTTAGTCAAGGCTGCAGGAGGAATGAGTGGGACAGAAATCCATCATGACTTCTGTTTGTAAATTACGCCCACAGTGTTTAATGCATTGCGAGTGCTCCCTCACCAGCAATATAACCTGAAAGCATTAGAATAAAAGACATGAAGCACGTGGACCGTGGATGTAAGCTATAGTGGATGTAAGCTCTATATATTTGGCTGCTGTCATAGAAAATTGTATGCAATTGTAGCATAAATTGCTGTTTTCTGAATTAAAAGATGATCATTAGTTTAAACCTCTTGGTTTAGTAATTAGTTATGTCTGCCAAACACAGCAGTGTCCTGAAGTACATACAGGGCAGTTATGAATTGTGACAATAGCTGGCTCTTTTCCCATGGTCGGCTAATTCGCATATAGCGGTACAACACTCTGAGCTCATATTATCACAGTAGCAGCTATCAGTGAAAAGAATGTTGTCTAAAAATAACAAATGGAGCTGAAATAACCGGCAAAGTCCTGTTTGTATGGTAACTGCATTCCAGCGCTGCAGCATAGGTGGTCACATTCAATCAGAGTCACACAGAATGGACAAATCAAAGACGTAGAAGTGGGAAATGGGTTTTTAATGCTGGCTCAAATGCAGGGGGATAATAATACGTCAGTCAGACATGTATCAGAGCATTATGCGTGGCACGTTGTGAAGATAAAAGGTAGAAAAAGACAGCGGGGGTGGGGATAAAAGGACATTCTTTCAGTCTTTGAAAGAAAGTCCAGCCTCAAGTACTTTTAACATTTAATAGCTATTGGTGAGGTTTGATGCATTTCAAAGCCCATTTTCTAGTTTGTTGGTGTCATTTTATACATTGCATTGATTCACAAGAAGTACCTATTCACTGGGAAATGTAGGAAATTGTTCACTTACAGAGTAACTTAATACGAAGCTGAAATCTGGGTTTCACTGCCCTCTGGTTGAAAGTTTTCCCTTCTATGCTGGCTGTGGTCAGAAGTGTGCTTTGTTTCAACTGTAACCACCCAATAGTGATGTCACGAGGTCCTGGGGTACGCACGTACATCACTGCAGCAAGGTGAGAAGTTAAACTACTGGAAGTGGAAGTGGCAAAGATAATTGTCAGATGTTGTTAAAACAGTAGGCTACTCCACTGTTCAGCTTTTCTCTTCTGTAACATTGCGGGACACACGATGGACAGTTTAAAAAAAAGGATTACAATCAATTTTTCTTTCCACAGATTTTTTTCAGTTTCAGACTTGTAGTCTTCAGCCCCAACCAACACTGACTCGAGTGACTTCACTTGAGGAAATTTATCAGACATTGCGCAGCTCCCTCTGGAGCCACAGAAGTCTTTACACAAAGCCTTTCACATATGCAGCAGTGCTCTCTGAGACCTGTAAACAGACTCTGGCATGTACATTCAATGAGTTCTCCTTTTAAGTTGCTCTTCAAGTAGAGGAAGACAAGACCGCTTGATGAATTAACCATCACAAATGTGACAGTGAGCCTCTGAGACTTTCAAGTTTAGATGGGCTCCACCTCCAGCCCTTGATGATCGTACAAGCGCAGCAGCAAAGGCTTTCAAGAAGTGTGATCCACGTCTCCTGGGAACCCCTCCAGCCAAAAATGCTGTGTTCAAAAGCTGCGTGCTGAATTATAGTGCCACTGTCTGGAATCAGTTAGACAGGTTAACATGGGAACAAACTGGTCTTCAGGCTTTCAAATATAAACTGAAATATGGACATCAGTGCACCTGATTGACAGGCTGTGTTTTGATACAAAGCTGTATTGATACGGAGTGGACCATCCTGGTAACATGGTGGCTGTGCAGCAGTATCCGAGT
The DNA here is from genome assembly GCA_031216445.1 of Lateolabrax maculatus. NCBI lineage: Eukaryota > Metazoa > Chordata > Actinopteri > Acropomatiformes > Lateolabracidae > Lateolabrax > Lateolabrax maculatus. The sequence goes on from CM062218.1 coordinate 11,727,090, forward strand.
TGCTGGTGATGATTGTGTCGTTGCACTACTTCATTCGCGGCAGCTTTTAATGACTCCGTTGTCAGTGGGGGGACATTCAAGTCAGAAAGAGACACATCGTGTGACTTTGGCATAATCTCCTGCCTATCGGATGCTGCTGCTTTCTACTGTACTGTGTAATTATGAATTAAATGTCATAAAAATAATCTTTGAGTCCATTAATCTGGATTGTGCATTTACTGGTGTGGTTTACAGTTCTCTTACACGATTGCACGCTGCTCTTCGCTGCTGAAATGTCAGCAGCAGCTGTCTGAATGTAACTGCAGTCCAGACAAGCCTCAGTTAATCTGGTCATCTGTACAATTAAATACCACTCCATGTCCTGGCCTTAATTTTTCCTGCAAGTCCTGCCCCACGAGGACACCAATGACCTATAATTAGAATTGAGTGAGTATAATTGCAACATAACAGTATGTGGGGAAATTTGAAGGTACTTACTCACACTGGGGTGAACGTTGCGGAAATGTCACAGAGGTGGAGGGAAACAAGCTTTGGTTCCTGTTAAGTATGATGGCTTAGAAGAAGAATATAAAGAATACTAATTACCTGTACCAACTGAAATGACGCATAATTGAAACAGGATTAGATCAGGCCAACACTGGCCTAAAATACTTATCTGCCCTCTATAACCCGTATCTGACAATTAGATGTCAGATTAAATGTTTGCCTGTGTGTATTTCTGCTTGTTGGCAATGTTTCTGACCTGTCTCGACTTTCATGTGATGGAACTGGCACTGGCCTCCTTTCACAAGTGCGCACGCACGCACACACACACACACACAGAGCACAGACTCTATTTGATTCCCACACTTTGGCACTCACACAATAGCCATGTCCGATGGATAACAAACCACATCAGATGACTGAATTGACCATCAGCTGATTTTGGTTTCCGATTCATTTATAGAGTTTAAACCAGTTTAATGTTGACCTGATGAAGCCGTGCTTGCTTTTAAGTGAATCACTCGCCATGGGAGGATGTCTGAGATCAGAAAAGCGTGATTATTTGGGTCAGGATTTTGAGCAGCTTGCTTATTTTTGGTCAGTCCTGATTAACTTGTGAAATTGGTCATGGGTTACTTTGTCTTTGCCGTTGTTTTCGCGTTCCTTCAGGAATTTTCCACCATTCTGGCCATTCAGAATGACTATTGTATAGAGGTATTGTTCAAACTATAGATTCTTTTTGTACTTCAGGTGTCATCGCTGCATACCTGCATCACACAGGACGTGTTGAAATTTCTGTACTGCCCATTGTTTCTTTTGTGTGTTTTGTCTATGTGATGGGATTGCTGGAGCCATAAACCTCTCTTAGTCTTTAGTCAGAGTGTAAGAATGTTATTTATCATCCTTAAGGTGTCAGAGTAGAGGTGACTACAACCATAACAGGATGTCCATTCTCAGGTTCAAAGCTTTTGGTGAATTCCTGACTATCACCTGCTCAAGTAATTTACAACGCATGCATGTGTGTCTCCAATGCTAACCAGAGTGAGACTACTCTATAACCCTGTGGAGGTGGTTGTTTTTCTGGGTTTAATTTCACTTCTTTCACATGTATGAACTTCACATAATACATACTTGTTTTGAATAACACATTTTTTTGAAAACAACGCTGATGAGAGTGAACCAAAACAGTAAAGTTGCAAGTGAAAGTGTTTCCTGGCATTAAACCGTCACAAAGTAGAACTAAGATTACTGTTCTGTCAACCATCTTTGTTGTTAAAAGTGTTTTCATTGCCACCTCACATGGGGATATTGGCATTTTCCTAAAACATACCGTTAAGTAGCCTATTAGTGAAGATGAATAAGCACTCCTTTCTCAGGAGAAACTTGCAATTTTCCCCAGCACTGAGGATAACGAGGCTCTCTTTTCCTGGAGTCATTTTGCCTCGCAAAAAAAAAAGTAGCTGTAAATGGCCAAATCCAGTTAAGAAGCAACACCATGATCTTTCTGCTGTAGAGTACTGTAGAATCACATTTGCATGTGCACCGCTCTGGTGGCGCCTTTCGTACACATTACTGTGCTTGTGATTATGCGCCTGTGTGTGTGTGTTCTGCAGGCGGATGTGTCAGTATCAAACACTTTACCTGCTGGCTTTTGGATTTAAAACATGTTCCCTCCAAAATGGTCAACAGGTTAATGGGACACGTGATGAAAGCGGGATTAAAATGTGCTGACTTCCATCTCAAAATGAATGCACTTCATCCATGTATGGAATTAAGTAGAACGTTTTCTACGAGTTGAAACTCAGGATGTCTTACTGCAAGTCTTAAATCTTTGAGGGAATATTTGAGGGAACTTTTCATTTACATGGACTCTTTTTGTGGTTACTAACTAAATCAAGCTCTGTCAGCTTTCACGCATTCTAGTTTTTAATTTTGGATTACAGAACAGAAAGAAACAATATTGTCTGTTTTTGGCTCAGAATTGGAGCTGCACCAGCAGTTACCCTCGTCACTGAACCAGTTCACACAAACATGGACTCGGTGTAGCACGAAGGATAACTGAGCTGCTTTCAGGCACATGCTTGCTACCTCCAGGGTGTGTTGGAACATGTTTGTCCATTTCCAGTCATATGTAGACTGTATATCATCACTATAATCTCCTAGACTTGTTGTTTCAACAGATGCCTGATTGTTTGTGTCATGTAATCAGACTGCAGCTTCTTTTTGTGCACTTTCTCCTGTTTTGCATCAAATCTTTCATCAATTCCTGGCTGCTTTATTCTGTAATTTCTTCCTATTTTTATCTGCACTTCCTGTCACATTAAATACAATGTGATTTAAAAATAGAAAGCACAGGACAATGAAAATCAGTTTAAGGATGCTTTTGATGAAGTTGTGGACACATAAAGCAGCATCTGTAAAAGATCTGAATATAAAAAACACTTTTTTTTTAAATGAAAGATTGGTGCTTTAAAAGCCTCGGCCCAGTAACACGAGGGCGTGTGTCCTACTTCTTGGCAGTTGGCTCATAACCGTTGTTTTACGTAACACACTTCATCCCATTTTGTCTGCTGTTGCCATGGTGAGGCTAATTTATACAGGCATTAAGAATTAGGCTCCTGTTGTTAACATGCACTGCAGGCTGACGCCGTTTTTTTTTTACACATATATACACACTCATGCACACTAGGAAATGGGCACACACATACACTCTCAGAGGATTATTCAAGAGTGTGTGTGTGTGTTGATGTGCATGCAGTTGTTTGGGTGAAACACTTGTATAAAAAAGGAGGGTGCAGTGGGCACAATGAGCAAAGTATGAGTGTGTTTCGTGCAGCAGACGAAAAGCTCAGAACGATTGGTATGATTATTAGTGGGAATACTTTAAAGATTCAGATGTGTTTGTTTACATACACATACAAAATATGACACATTCCATATTTACAACTAAAAATTCTAACTCACCTGTTTCTCCTCCTCTCCGTCTTGTCTTTTGAGATTGCTGTAAACTCCACGAGAGACGAAAAGTTCTTACTAATAAAAGTAATCAATTAGAACTTATGGCTTTTACCTGGATTCAGCTCATCAGTATACTTAATTGAAAGACGAAAGGTCTCTTTCATATAAATCTATATTAATTATAAAACATATAGTGTCAAGATAAAAGTAATGAGAGTAGGAAGTAGACTGAACAGAAATAAAGTAAGTTTAAAGAAAAAAAGTAAAAGAAAGTCATGCTGTAATTGAAGAGAAGATGGGAGGTGACCTCGGTGGGAGAAATGTTTTGGAAAAATCAATTCAAATAGCTGAATCACCTGAACACAAACCCCCAAACATGAATAGAGGATTCAAAACACGACAGAAACCGTTCTCCTACTAATCTGTGTTTTGAAAGAGCGAAGCTGTGTGATGGTGCGGCTGTGTGCCCAGTGTCTTCCCAGGAGACTCTCGATGGAGCGCTATGACCTGCAGGGCCCGGGTCACGTGACCCGAGGAGACGGCCGAAGACGTCAAGTGAAGAAGCGCATAACCCCACCCAACCAAAACTCATCAAATGGAAAATCGCAACAGTTTTGTTTATCAACCTGCTGTGTTTCTTTACTCTTTAACTCTTTTAATTCTCTTTTTAAAAATAAACGTCATGAAACAACATAGTCACGCCTGAAAGAAATAGTAGCAGTAAACTTGCTATTAGATTAGCTCGCTGGAAGTAGTGTTGGCCTGGCTACCCCCGTCAGTCACGTGACCCTCGCCTTGCAGGGCGTAGCGGTCAGTCGAAGGTCTCCTGCGTCTTTTTTAGTTGGCTCGTCCGGTTAGTGTTGGTGTGTTGCAGCCCAGAGCGATGGTTAGATGCTTCCTTTCCTTCTTCCTGTCCTACCTTCAGAGGCTTTCTCATCCCTCTTTCACTTATCCAGTCCCCCCCCCCCCCCCGCAGGACTCAGAGAATGGATGGTGGGACTAATAAACATGGGCCATGGAGAGCTAACAACAAATTGGTGTCCTGTGTGTCAGTTTGAGTGTGTGTGTGTGTGTGTGTGTGTGTGTGTGTGTGAGCAGCTCAGCATACTGATCAATCTGATGCTCACATATTCCACAAAGAAACACACTCACACACCTCGTTGAGGGCATTTAAGGCTGTTTGTGTGAGAGCGCCACAGAAGAAAGGCCAGTGAATGGACTGACTGGCAGCTGTATTCAGCATGGGTAACGACTGGCACCAAACCAGAACACACTGCGCGTTGGCATTGTTGTTCTCGTTCTGAAAGCCCCTTTAGACGAGATGAGCGGTGACACTAAGAGGTGCAGAGGAAAGGTTTTTATGATTCAGTGGTTGAACTCAACTCTTTGTGAGGGTGTGTGTGTGTGTGTGTGTGTGTGTGTGTGTGTGTGTGTGTGTCTTTATATGTGGGGAACATTGATTCAAATGAGTTTGTTTTGTAAGGGCTTGCTGAGACTGGGCTTCTGGTTTTGGGAAAATCCAGAAGCCCGGAACTGAAAGTGAACATTTAGCATACTACTCATGCCAAAGTGTCTACTGCAAAAACATTCATCATTTTCTATCATATATGATTTTAACAAAAGCAGCAAATCCTGGAAACAGATTGTTTTTGTTTGAAAAATTATGTTTGGCCTGGCTTTGTGTGTCTGTAGTATATGCAAATGAACAATGTTTACCCTTCCTCCATGTAAGTCTGCCGGTGCACTGCATTTCACGTCATCCAGAGGAGTTTTGCCTGTAAATCAAAGTAACACCGGCTGAATTCCTCCGGTGCAGGCAACATGGAGAAAAGGTAAACATTGTGCATTTGCATACACTACCAACATTGTAATGATACAAAGCCGGCTGAAAATCGTTAAGTATCCCTTTTAAGTTAATAATCAGACAGATTTGCAAGAAACAAACAGCTGATGTTAACACACAGGTGTTTGCTTAGTCACAAGAGAAGAAACAAGATGATTATCTTTCTATAAAGTGCCACATTTATCCGGCGGTGGGTGGGCGAGTCCCTGATAAATGAATGTGGGACAAACACAGAGTTCATTTCATACAGTCTCCTTCATACTGGCAGCATTGGATTTCAGTGAGCACACTGTGTGACTCTGAAGTAAATATGAAGCTGTTTTTTGTGTTTTTATTTCACATTCGCAGTTCAAAGTCATACTCTGTATTATTCCCTCTGGTCCTCATCATGAGCAGAACTACCTGCTTTTACCATTTGGGAACATTGGGGTATTGAAGAGACTTGAAACACAGCTTATACCATGTGGTGTCATTGTGTACAGCTTTTAGTTTTCAGGTGTCCACATCTTATCGTCCTTCATCATTTTGCTTCGTCAAAAATCTACAGGGAATCTTCGGGAAATGGCAGGGAACAGTGTCCAGCCTTTTCTGTGATTACCCAGAGAGCCTTAGGTAACAAAATGTACCATAATCTGCCACCCACTGCTCTTCTTTTAGGAGAGTGAGTCAGAAGTCAGTGAGACAAACATGGCAAAGCAAAACACTGTGCTGTTGAGCATCCAGAGACTAAAATGGACCAAAAAGCTTCAGACCATTAAGGCAAATTGTTGCTCTCATGTAAGGTCTTTTGCCTGCTGCCAACTGTGTATTTATTGTATGAAATTCAATGATTCTGCGCAAGTTGCAACTAAAAACTAAAAAATTAGTTTATCAATCATCCAAAGTCTCCATGCTCACTCATGTCATTTTCTCATTTCACATATTATCAGCATATTAAGGTGTGTTAGCAAACAGTTGTCCATTTACACATCCACCAGTCATGGAGCAACATTCATTCACTGCTTGTAGCAATTTGATTCCTATCAATATAAAATATTGATTTGTGCAGCTTTAAAACTATTGTGATATTGATTTCAACCATATTTCCTGGTGCGAGCTGTTGTCAGCCTACAATTCAACTCCAAAGAATCTTCTATGTTTTTCCATCATAAACCACCGGTCAGTAGAACCGAACAACATATATTTTGGCTTCATCTAACCAATCAAACCAGACCGTGCTGTTCCAAAACGTTCATCCAGCCATTGGTCCTTATGATTCATCTACTGAGTCACCGCCATCAGGGTCCTCAGTGTTAAAGTGAGCTGGCTGCTATTAATAGCCTGAACAGTATCAGTCTCACCGGCCCATTGTCCCCCCCCCCACCACAACAAAACATGGCTCTAGTCTTTCCTTGGGCCCCGTGCTGGGTCTTTGTGTAGCTCTCGGTCTGTCACACAGACCATATATCAGGTTGCTGGCTCAATCGCATGTAGGACTGTGTCTGTTGATGGTGTGTGTGTGTGTGTGTATACACGCTTATATTTGTATGACAAAACAAGCCCAGCCCTGTAATCTGTCCTCTGGAGACAGAACGATAGATGGATCAGTGGAAAAAGAAAACGGAGCACATACAAACACAGGCCCCATGAACAGAGTGACACACACACAAACAGACAAAAATGCAGAGTTTTGCGTGCCACTTCATTTGGCAAAGTTGTGTAACTGGTAACACTGCAGGAGGGTTTATGATCTGTGTGAGGAAGAGAGGCAGCCACAGAGGAGAGTTGAATACTTAGGCTTCACAGGCTGATTCCTCTGCTTGTTAGTGGAGTTTAATTTGATTTGACAAATTTGTCTCTCTCTTCTCTCCTCCAGGCAGTTCTGTGTTCACCATACTTTTCCTTTAGCTCAGTTGTGAAGTGATACAGATTAACAAGACACAAATGACACTTCTACTTCCCCACTACAGTGTTTACAGTTACCACACTATTAACAATGAGGTCAGCATGTTGGTCAGTTGAGGTCAAGTTTCTCTCCATTCAGGATTTCCATCTGTGTATCTGACTAATGCATATTTGGATTTGGTAGCTTTGGTGGATTTGGTGGGCAGATGTTGACTGTAAACATTGTCAGTGTGGCCGTTTGTACTATATGATAATATTTAGAGCGGCAACTAATTGTAATCTTCTGTCTGTTAATCTGTCCGTTTAATTATTTATCTTCAATTCATCAATTCATGTCAGAAATATCTGTTTCCCAGAGCCTAAGGGGGCGTTCCCAAATTGTTAGTTTTGTCCGACAGAGTCCTAAACCCAAAGATACTCAATTTAAAATGATTTTAAATGGTGAAAAGCAGCAAATCGATTTTGATACCTCAACCCAAAGAATGTGCTGTTCAATTTTAAATCTGTGTAACTCACTGCATGAAACTTAGTGGATTTATTTTTAATTTAAAGTAACATAAATAAAAGGCCAGAGATTGTTGTGGCACTAAAGACAAAGTTGGCAGTCCTCCGTGAGTCAATGGATGTAACTGATAATAATTGTTGACTGAATTGTATATGAAATTCACACAAAATTGTTGATTGGTAATGTCTACCTGATCCACTTAATAAGGTCAGTAGTACTGGCTCCAATTCTGCACAAGATTGGTGCATCCCTGCTTGCTCTAATCAGTTTTAAATCACTTTACTTTAAATGCCAACCTGCTGCCATTAGCAGCATGACCTGAACAAAATCATGTTATTTGAAAGTGTGATTCAGTAACGTTAGTGGATTCTTCCCTCTGGCCACTTCATCTCTGCTTCATCATTATCTGACAGCTGTACGTGGATGTTTCTGTCTATTTTCAGCTCGTTCCCCAAATGCCCACGTGAGTCATTCCACATCTCCAGCTTGAAAAAGGTCTGAAATGTGTCAGGCTGCTGTTCCTAAATATAGACACTGTGATAAAAGATGTCTTAACTATAGGAGAAGCTGATTAGATAACTCAGTTTTCCTGGAATTTATAACACATAAATTAGATTTATAAAAGGCAAACGTGGCCTTTTAAAGCTACAGCAGATCTGTGGTCCAATCCTCACGTATGCTGTGACCTCGGCTTCTGCCACAAGTGTGGCTTTTAAACAGCTGTTAGTCTGATGAATTGCATTTTCAGAGGAGTCTACCTCTTAGTACACACCGCACTTAATGGAAAGTGACAAGAGTCGTGTTTTGTGACACCTGCCTGAGGAAGGTAAACATGAAACAGTCGAGGTATGTTTGCAGTTGAGTAGTGACGGGTAGACCAGAGGAATCGAGACATGTTAGCACATGGCTCTGAATGCTGCTCGTCCACATCGCACGTTGCAAGCTTCGCCAACAGTGCCTACTTTGTTCTGCACAATTCTCCCTGCACTCCAGTTAACCTTTCTGCTGACATGCTTCAGGTGTTAATTGAGTTCAAAACATGCTTTTGTTGCACCAGTGATGTATGGCTGACCCTGATCCGAATCCTTCACTTTGTGTCCAGATATTGTCAGTGGATTTGTATGTAATAGAGTTATGTCCCTGTTTTTTCCTCCAGGTGTGTCATCCCGCGTCCCGGAGATCATGGCGGCCGGCACCCACTCCCCTGGAGGGCCAAATGGCATAATCCGGAGTCAGTCCTTCGCCGGCTTCAGCACACTTCAGGAACGACGCTCTCGGTAAGCAGAAATCTTTAAAACTTTTAATCTAGGGTCAGCTACAGTAATGTTACTCAGTTCTGAAAGGACCATTGATGTCAGGAATTCATTCTAAAACACTGCATCAAAGTTCAAAATATGATGGTATCCTCAGAAACAGTATTGATTTGGATGTGAAGCGTTTTAGAAAATACGTTAATGATCACTAATATGCCAACATTTAATGAGGGGCATCAGATGAGTATTAATGAGTATTACATTGATTTAGCACAGAAGTTGTGAGTGACAGATTTAAATCAAAGCAGAGGAGATATCCACAAAAAATACTGGATCCTACATTCCCATAATGCAACTTTCATAGTATTTTTCATTAGACTCTCCCTGATGCCTAATAAATGCCCACATCTTTCAAATCCCACACCCCCACTGTCTTAAAAATTGTAAACTCTCATGCATAATCAATGATAACCCTGATGACATAATCTTCTCAAAATTTTGAAAACTCGGTGGAGTGAACATTTGATATGAGCTGTTCTTATCATGTAATCAACTAACGTGTAGAGCTAAGACCAGTGAGACAAAGTCCTCTTTGATTAGGTGAATCTTACATCATTTTTACATAACATGTGACTCAGATGACGTGAAATCTTCTGATGCAAAAGCAGTAACCATTGTAATATATCTGGTAATCATTCACTAGTGTTCAAAATACCTGGTGAATCGATGTGAAATGTGTGACTTTGTAGGAGGTGGAGGAGACGTTGATCGAAAAAACAACATGAAAAAGAATGAGACAGTATTTTAAGAAAAGGGCTGCAACTCACTTCTTGGAAGCTATTCTTAATATTTTGCTCAATATTTTGCCTTTGAAATTATTAAAATATGTATCTGTTAAGTTTGTACCCTACATACCCCTGCAGATAGGGAATGTTGTCTATTCCCTACCTGCCTCAGACAATGTTGGCATCAATACAACTTGTAACAACAAATGTGTAAAAAAAGTCCTTCAAAACCTTTATTTGCTTGCCACTTTTTCCATCCATCACGTAGAAATCCATCACATAGCTTGAACATCACTCTCATAGAAAGTGGGAATTACTGACTGAGTAAACTGGAGCCGACCTTCATGACGTTCAGCGAGCCACAGCAAGCCTCAAGATCCCATCAAGGAACTGAATTCTTAAGCGGTGATCTGCACTCTATTGCACAACCACGCAGCTAATTCAGTTTCCTTGTAATTGATTCTTTCATAGCCAGAAGTTGGTCATGAGAAGTTAGAGATCAATAAAGTTCTTGAGCGATTAGAGTTTTATCTGTGTTCCTCCTTCTTTGACTCATCTGTGACGGCTCTCACTCCATCATCGCAAGACAAAGCCCTCTCACATCCCAGAAATATCTCTTACGATCTTAGATCTTAGAGGCTGTAGACGCCTGGTCCTCTTCAGCAGCCCTCGCCCTGCTGAGGGAACCTATTTGAAGACGCTCTTCCCCCTCCTTTCTCTCTGCTCAGACAGTGAACGGGGTAATTGGTTGGAATGACTCGGGTGTGTGGGCGACTGACAGCGACAAGTTCCCATTCTGATAACGAGCGAGGTGGAAAGCTACGGAGACGTGGCTTCTGTGGCCACTGGAGTGTGTGCGGCTGTGTTGTAGTGTTTTTTTGGGCGAGGACTTTCCATGTGTGTACCCATGTGCATGTTTTGTCCACATTTATGCATGCATGCACGCATGCTGCAGAATTTGCAGTTTGTGTGCAAGGGTGCAAATATACTGTCTTAAGTCAGTATGCATATGTGTGTTTCTGTGCGTGTCCCTGCCAAAAGACCCTTTCACACTACAGCTTGCGTGACCCCAAGGCTACGCGGCGCTCTCATTCAGCGGTGCCCTACATTTGTGGCAGCTTAGCTTAACTTGCGCTGCGTTCCCTGGCGCGCAGCAAGCACGGGACGTTCCAACTTGTCGAGCGCTGGAATTGGTTGTCACTGAAGCCCTGAGATGACTCTGGGATCGTTTCATTAAGTCTAGGGAAATGTCATTTGTCAGCTAAATCTGTAACGGTTTTAAAAGCTGAAATGTGCATGAGGGGGTAAGATGAGTGTGACCTAAAATGGATTGATTTGAAGAGAGACTTGTGAGGTGGTTATACTGTGGAGGAAAAATTGGCTTTTTTTTTCTTTATGTGAACATAGAAAGTAGGCTTAGACATGGTGCTAAAACTCCTTAATGGAGTTCTCAATCAATTGTGATAATTTTGATAGTCACTGAATCATTTGTAGTGATTTATGAAGCAAAAAAATGTTTCCTGGTTATAGCTTCTTAAATGTGAAGATGGGCTGCTTTTCTCTGTTTGTTTTGTCTGACAGTGAAAAAACTCAATTAAAAGATTATAACCTAATAATATACCTTGTGATGGAATTTTTTTCCCCCTCTTTTTTTCTGAATTTTAATCCTATTGCTTAATCTAAAAACAATTGACAGAAAATCATTAGTTGTGTGTGTGTGTGTGTGTGTGTGTGTGTGTGTGTGTGTGTGTGTGTGTGTGCATCAGGTTTGCTCAGATAATGGATTAATTCCATTTTTCCTTTTTCAGTCAAAAACACCATTTACATTTGATGGCTCCATGCTATCAAATGTGATAATTTGCTGCTTTCTCTTGTCTTACATTATAATAAATTGATTCATTCATGAATTAAAAACAATAAATAAATAATTAGTTATTTGCAGCCCTACACTTTTGTACAGAAATGATACCGTTTTAAGGAGCCTGTGTCGCTGCCTTTTACAAAAATGTATATGTAACTTATGAACTCTGTTTGACTCTATCCACATTTGTTGGTTTCCCCCCTGAGTCAGTCACACTGATGTTGGTCAGCTGCTGGAGGACTGTGGGGAATAAAGTGAAGAACACTTGAATGTCATTGATTGCCGGGAGTGTGATTGTATGTTGGTGTGTTTGCATGTTCACTCCAGCAGAAAATAAATGGCAGCCTTACACAAGTCAAATACAGAAAGTGGGGGGTGGGAATCACATGTTTGCATGTGCTCACAGATATGTGTGCATAGTTGTGATTTAGCACTCCCTTGTGATTGATGAACAGGTTCACCACTGAGGTTATGCTGTGCGTTTGTGTGCACGTTTGACAGGTTTTTGCTGATGGTACTTGAATAGTATGTAGGCTAAATGTGTCAGTCCTGTGTGACTGAGTTATCTTGGTGTGAACAGACCCGATGAGCCCTCTCCATCTGACAAATGAGATGTATTCATGCAGAGACTGGCTCAAGGGCATGTTCAGGGGGCTGTAAAATAATAAGGAAATCTCATCTAACGCTACATTATTATAGGCACCTGCAGGCCTGGTTGTATGAAATACTGGGGAAATCCCAACCTTCATATTGAATATGAGATGTAATGTTGTGTCTGAGTTACAGTAAACCAGGGGTTTTCAAAGTCTGACACTGCAGGCTCCCCTCAGACAAAATTGAGACAACTACGCCCACCGACACCCCCATCCACTCCTGTTGTCCTGTTAGTTTCTCTGTCTTACTTCTATTAATACTTTCTATTTCTATCATGCTCTAAGTTTCAGAACTACAGTTTCCATAAGTTTGGGGCCTTTGTGGATGTAATCATGAAGTGTAATGTTACCATGTTGTCAGTTAGTTCACTGTGGGCCCCCCAACATGAGCCCCCCTTTTTTGCCTGTATTTGTTGACATTTTGGCAAACTGGCCTCATTAAAAGTATGCTGAATTAGTTATTAGCAGTTCCTGTTGGTAACATACCCATGGATGTACACCCAGCTATCACTGGATTACTTTGATATTGAAGTACTGAATTTATGATTTCTAAGCAAATCTACGGATGTTTATATACAATGAACATCTGAACATGTTCGGAAAACTTGAAAACATTGTGAATTGCAATACATTTTTCCAGTTTTCTCACTGATGTTTGTGTGTGTTTAGGTGTAACTCCTTCATGGGGAACTCGGCAGTGCAGAAGAAGCCTCAGTCCAAGCCAAAGAAGCCCCACCTGTCGGGGCACAAGGGAGGCAGCAGCTCCAGAGAGCCGCAGCCCAAAAGACTGGAGGAGGTTTACACTGCGCTCAAACAAGGCCTGGAGTGAGTAACCCATACACTGATATACACTTGCAGTATGCTGTGTACACACACTTCACTCAGTCAAGCAATAAAAAAAAGTCAGTGAGACATTTGTTAGTGAACAGTGTCAGCCAATAAATGTTAGCAATCTGTTTCTTTAATGTGTACATTTACAGCCCATTTTCTGCTGCATATATTTAGGTAACACAAATGTTTATATACCAATGTGTTTAATTGCTGTTATTGTATGCATATTATTTTCATTATATTCTTGTGGTAAGCTTGCATTGCTGACTGCTATTACTTTCGCCGCAGTGATGTTTTCATTTCCCTCACAGCGATTTGATAAAGTTGAACCGTTTTGAATTGGTAAAAAACCTGTTTTCCTTTTTTTGTCCCGTAGTGAGTATCTTGAAGTTCATCAGACGGAGCTGGATAAACTCATGTCTCTGATGAAGGACATGAAGAGGAACTCTCGCCTGGTGAGATGCTACACATCAGTTTACATACAAGCAACAGTATAGTCCTGCCTCACCCACATCTTAAAGGAATAGTTTGACTTTCGCTCTCTTTCCAAGAGTTAGATGAGACATTTGTGGTCCTCCATAGTCACACACACCTACATATACAGAGTCAAGGCTGCCACTGGAAAGGATGTTTAGGAAAGGTTGGATTTTTTGAAAGGATCTTTTTTGGATGCCAGACAACTACAGTCTGCTTTGCAATACTTAAGCAGCCTCAGCTGTGCTGTCCTTCTGTACTAACTGTGACTGTGTGTGTGTTTTTGTGTGTTTTTCCTCTCCAGGGAGTGCTGTACGATCTTGACAAGGTGAGTTGAGGGGGAGGGTCTACTGTAACAACTGTAACAGAGTGTGGGGGGGAATCTTTGATGTGAAAAAAGACTTCAGGGATGGTGAAAAAAATGGATAAAGGCAGAAAAAAAGTACAGAGTGGAGAAGTGAGGGGCTGAAGGGATTGAGCAATAATACAGGAAAAAGGATGAAAGAGAAAATGTGTGATGAGATGGAAGAGACAGCTTGAGAGGGATAAGCCGTGAGATATTGTATATAAAAACAACACGTACCATTTAGCTAAACATTTTGCCTGCTTCATGATAACAAATGTCACTTTTTTTAATCTGTAAACTCGAGAATTGCCTCATATCCTGTTGTATGGACATGTAAATCATTATGTTTACAGCTTTAAACCATACAGTATGTAGCCATGTTCTCATAGACGTTAGTAAATCTTTGTGCTGTGTCTATCTTTCCACAGCAAATCAAAACCATTGAGAGATACATGAGACGTCTGGAGTTTCACATGAGCAAGGTAAGAGTTAATTTTCTTTTCTTTAGTCTGATTTGTTTTCTGCATTTCTCCCTTCACTTGGAAAGCATCCATTAGGTGCTGTTGAATATTTCACATCTCAATACCTCTTTTCACTTAAAACCCTCTCCACATCATCTGTAACATCCACACAGTCACCCAGAAACCACAAAACTGGTGCATATTTCCAACTCTTTTAAAGCAATATTTTTTACTTGTTTACTTGTATTTACTTATCGCTCTGATAAACTACGGGTTTTTGCCCAATAAAGTTTCTCACTTCAACTTTTGAGTAAAGTTGCAGTGTTACTACACGCTCCACTGACTTTCTCAAGTTGGCTTCAGGAAGGGTTTTACTCTCTTCCCTGGTTCATGTGCTGATGTATTCAGGAAGTTTCCAGCTGTTTTAATGCCAGGTAGGGAGACCTTTTTTCCTGTATCCTCCTTTGTAGTCTCCTCCCTGGTTGCCAGTTGGGGGACAGTAATCCCCTGCAAGGTCGCACAGCTCTGTGACTCTTCTTCCACATCCCCTTCAGTAGTCCTGTAATGGTCTCCCTCGCTGCGCGTCAAATCAGACGTGACCGCAGGCAATCAGAATACACATGCCCAAACAACAGCACTGCTCCAGAGGAAACCATGGTTACCCAAAGGAAGGGGGCCTTTGAAGTCCTGAAGTGCACAAAGGAGCCATCTATTGGGTGACCTTAACCCTTTACATTCACGTACACCCTGACAGACAATAAAAAAGTCACCTTCATATGTAGAGGAACACATACGACATAAGAAAAAGAGACAATCCTTGGACGGATGTCTTTCTGAAGAGTTGAAGGCAGCAGTGAATCTGGGTCAGGGCAGTTAGTAGGCTACAGTGACAAGCAATTGACAGGGTCTTTAAAGATGCAAATTGAGAGGAGGAGATGGAGGGAAAAGGGAAAAGGTCTGATGAGAGTCATTTGAAAATAGCTGAATTTGGCTTAGAAACTCAGGAAATGTATCTGCCTGCGTACTCCACTTTGACTTTAGTTACAAAGAAAAACGCAAGCAGATTCAGTGCTTGTTCTGTCTTGTGAGGTTGTCGCAGGATGCAGTTAAAACAAACACACACTCAAAGCCTTTCTACTTAACATTCAACATGAGGCTCTTCTGTTCTTTCAGGCACTGTGCAAAAATAGATTTGAATGCACTTGTAATATGATTTATCGTGTCAGGCAGGTAAAAAGCTTCAAAAGTCAAAGCGTAACCAAAAAGTAAGTTAAATCAAGCACTCCCTGTGCTCTTTCATTACAAGTATATACCAGTGCTCCTTTGCTAAACACTTGTCTTTTCATTGACTGTTTTAAATAAAGTTTAAATAAATTCTCAAGCCTTTGTATTCAGAATTGACTTCACAAATGTGTTAGTCTCAGTTTCTGGGTTTTCCCCTGGCGCTTCTGTGGAACAGCATGATTTAGAATTATTTGACTGCAAAAAGTAATATGAACAGAAGTATGATGCTCTGAAAATGTTGGATGCAACTTAATTAACCTGAAAATGTCCTTGTGCAACATCAGTTTGACTTTCAATAATGTCTTCTTTTTTACTTATAACATTCATTGAAATGTAATTTCAGTTGAGTTTAAAAACAGAGGCACTACATGCTGAATTCATGAATAAAACTAATGTCAAGTCAACTAGCAAGCCCTTGATGCCCCCTTCCTGCCTCGTAAAACAGCTATTGGATTTACACACACACTCGCAGGACAGGTCCATTTTCCAAACCTCAGCATCAGCAGATAGCTATTGAGTGAGTTCAATTGTTGAGTGTTCAGCTAAGAGAATCGGCCAACCACAAAAGCAGTGAGGTCAGGAAATTAAATCTCTCACTCACACACACACACACACACACACCCACACACACACACACACACACACACACACACACACACACACACACACACAAAGAGCTGGCCTCATCCTTACATAAAGAGTGGCTCTAGTTGTGAACTGATGCTGTGGTACTTAAAATAGGTTGATAATTAGCCTTTGAGAGCTGTAAGACTATATATGTTTATTCAGTTATCAATTTCTACGGAGTTGTCAGGTCTAGGTAGGTGTGCTGTATATCTATCAGTTAGAAAAGCCAGTTGTATTTGTGGGTAATATGTTGTGTCGAGCACAACCGATATATAAGCGGATATTATCTTATTGCAGATATATTGTTTCTGTGTGTCTGTCGGCCGATCAGTGACAAGCAACGTCAATTCAGAAGCAGCAAACTAGGTTTAAGGTCATGTAGGAAAAGTGTCACCATCACAGAGTTTGTCAACTGTGAAATGTTCTTCAATGTTAAGTGTTATATCCGTCATCGGTTTTGTTCAACTCCCAAATATTTATTAGTATCGGCCTACCGACTAATCTGAACATTAGTATTATGAGGCTTTCAGCCCACTAATTGAGGCCCAGCCATGTCTGTAAGATGTACGACAGGACAAAACGAGAGGTACTTGTTTTTTAGGAGTGCAGGAAACCTCTATATTTATCCATTTGTACCATCAGACAAAGTGATGGGTACTACAGAGATGAAAAATCATCACAGTTATATATTCAGTTTTATTCAGCTATGAGCTACAGTAAGTGTGTATGTGTTTGTCAGTGTTTGTGCTCAGGCAGAGGCGTGTCTCTTTGTGCAGGACAGCTGCTGTGAGGGATGACTTTACAACCATCTATCAGCAAGTTGTGTGTGTGTGCGTGTGTGTGTTTGTGACTCACATCAGCCCGGTCTTTTGTTCCTGCTTTTGCTGCTGGCTGCCTGCAGATGTCCGAGCAGTAATTGGCACACATGGAGGAAGCAGGTGGCACAATACAACCCCTATGATGTCCTGGATGGGATAGTGTGTGATTGTGTGTGTGTGTGTGTGTGTGTGTGTGTGTTTGTGTGTGTGTGTTCTGCTAGTATCAGCATGGCATCATTAAAGAGATGAGTGACAGAGAGTGAAGGTGAGGAGAGCGGCTGCCAGGCGCCTCCTATTCCCCCAAGAGAAAGAAATTGTGCGTTTGTGTGCTAACCATGTGACAAATTCAATCCAAAATGAGTGTGAATACGTCGCATGTGATTATTTTTTAATTTAGGGCCCTTTTTGCTTTCCCTTCTTCCCTTGAATCCTAATCCACCAACACACACACACACACGCACATACACACAGTCTGCCAGGGGGCGAGTGATTATAAGGAGATTAAAACAGGCGGGCCACATCAAACAGCATCAAACACACAAGCCCCTCTCTGGGGAATTATATGTGTGTGTGTGTGTGTGTGTGTGTGTGTGTGTGTGTGTGTGTACCATTATCCTACTATCCCACAATCCAGGATAATGGCCATATCCTTAAGATTCTCTGCTCATATTTAAAATCCCCCAGTTTAAAGTCAGATATACAGTAGATACAAAGACAATCCTTTAAAACTCCCAGTGATACTTCATAAAAACCTCTGACTGCTCTGTCAAACCACCAAACAAGTATTATTATTTAGTACTTGTATAAGGGTTGGCTTGGGAGGGACTTAAAAATACAAAAAGTAGAGCTAAAATGGGTGTTTCACCCTTATTATGAATGTGAACACAGTATTATCCTCACCCTGGGCATAATTGATTCCCCAATAAAGATTTTCCAATAATCCCTTACTGCATCTCTGAGCAATGCAAGGTTTTGTCATCCCACTGAGTTGTAATTAATACAGGGACTCTGTGTCCAATAGAGGACTCAATTTCGAATACATTTACATTTAATATCTGGTAACATCTGGTAAGAGTTAATTGAGAAGGTTCAGATGTTTGTTTTTTTGTGGGATGAATGTTAAAATGGATTGGATGTTTTGTTTTGAATTAGTCCTTTAAATGAGCACACTGGTGTCATATTTTGTGTTAGTAATTCATGTAGAAAATGTGACCAGAAAATCCATTAATTCTGTTAAAAAGGTTATGGATATAAAGTTGTACATAGATCCAGGCTTTGTCTCAGTGATGGTGGTGTTGTTGTTGTTGTTGTTGTTGTTGTCATAATTGCTTTTTTTTCCTGACTTAATCAGCTGATTATTTTCTTGTCCCGGGAGTCTTAACACTGCTTTGTCCAAAAACCCAAAAATATTCAGTTTATTATCATCGAAAACTAAAAAAATCACAAAATATTGACATTTAAAAAGCTGGAACCAGTGAATCTTTTAACATACCGCCAATACTGTTTGCACGTGTATGTTTTTTTTTTTCTTACACATTTTATCCGTCTGACTGTGTTGAGGTTTCTGTCTTTTCTTTGTTTGTGTTTTGCTTTATACATTTCTTCTTTTTCTGGGGTGAAATTCGCCCAGAGCACAGCAATATGCTTATGGCCATTCTCTGGAGTGGAGCTTGGATGACCTTCAAAAGGACATTTCCTTGAAGGCAGCACATGGCTATTGTAATTGGGCACAAAAAATAGCTTAATTAGCTGATAATGATATGATTACTGATTGCCTGAGAAGAATAATGGCTATTCATCAGGCCCAGTTTGTGAATGCCCAATTTTGTTACAGAGGCACATCATTTTTCTCCGAATGAATAACTCATTATAGTTGTCTGCTCATTTATGTAAGTACATCATTATAGTATTTCTTGACTTAATCAGTGCAAAAGTTCACATGGATGAATGTTTGTTTCTTTTGACTTCCTCTGCTCATGTTTTCCCTTGTTTTGTTGTAAACAAATGTGTTTAGAAGCTGTCGATTGTTGGCTCTGAACCAGCTCCGTGCCAATCTGAAAGATGAATAAAACAGTTGTGGTTGCAGGGTGTGTTATAGCTGGCTCAGCTCAGCTGCTGAAGCCCTGCCACATACACCACATACCACAGACAGGCAGGCAGGCCGACGAGGCTGGGTCCCAGTCGGGGACGGGGGGGTGCTGAGGGGGGGCTGTTTGGTTTGAGGAGGGATTGGGGTGGGTGCTTTTTGTATGTATTTGTGCCAAGACAATCAGGCTACCCACTGCAGACCACTTTCACTTTTTACTATAAACCTTCATGTTCAGCAACAACATGCTCTCCCTGTAAACATGTCGACATACACGGTCTACAGTGAACGTTTCATATACAAACCTACACAAACAAACACCCGGAGAATCTTGTAGGGCGGCAGGAGCCAGAATGGCCCATTTTCTCCCGCTTCTCCCTAATGAGTGCCATAAAGAGCACGGGGCATCAATATTTCAGCGCGCTCGTCAGGCAGGCTGCAATTTTTTTTCCTTTTGAAGAGGCTCACCAGAGGTGTTTTGTTTTTCCCCGGCTGCCACTCCAATCATATGTGAATTCAGCAAGCAAGAAAATCTCCCGGACAGGACTGCTGGTAGATTGTGGTTTCTGGGATAAAATTAATTTGAGTGACTCAGCAAAAGTGCATTTTTGTTTTCGTTGTTTAAGGAGAATTGTTGGACTTTTATTTTTGGGACATTATGATGTGGATTTTTAATTTGATTTTATAGTAAATTGTGCCTACTTTTAGCCATGTTAGCGACACGGCTCAAGCTCCATCACCACTGGGTTTCCAGAAAAGAATTTCTCACCATTGGGCTCAATAGAACCATTGCTCCTCTGGTCACAACATCATCTTATCTTGATGATTTGAATTCCAGTTGAAACTCCAACATTTCAGCTCACAGTAAGGCAGCGGGATGTTGATGGAGTCGTTCCTTCTCCCTGTGGGTTTCAGTTAGATCAGGCTGGTGCTGCAAACTGAAGTCGGGCAGACGTCTCCAAATGAGCTCTAAACGCCGTCTGTTGTTCCCCCGCTTTGGGAGTGTCACACTGGGGTCGCTTACTGGGACTGCATAGGCGTCTGCCACTTGAGGCTACAGTTACATTGATACATACCGGCTGTACCTTCTCAGTTTGTCAGTTCAGTTCAGGACTTTTCTCTCTGTTATTAGTCTTTACTTTTCTTTATCAACCCTTTTATCGTCTTTACCTTTGCAGCCTCTTACTCTTTTCTCTTCTCTGCAATGTTAACATTGTGAAAAATTAATTTAACATGCTATTTAGACCATCTTTTTATACATTTTATCACTGTTTCATTTTCAACAATGTCTAGAATAATTTAGATGGCAGTTGGAAATTTTGAGGAGCTTCCTGCGCAGGGATGTTTTAATGAAAAATTGCATGTGTATGAATGCATGTGTGTCCTTGAGGAACATTTATTAAAGCTGGAGGGACTCCTGTGTGTGCTTTCAGGTGGACGAGCTGTACGAGGCCTTCTGCATCCAGAGCCGTCTGAGGGAAGGTGCCAGCCGGATGAAGCAGGCCTTCTCCTCCTCTCCCTCCACTAAAGGCACCAAGGAGAGCATTGCAGAGGTCAACCGCCGCTACAAGGAATACACAGAGGTACTGGCAAAGAGCAGTCGTCCTTCAGTTTATGGGGAATCATAGCAAGAATTATCAAATTCGTCTGAGGAGTTTTGCATGAAAATGCTTATGTGATCAGTCTTATCTTTTTTCCCCTTCATCCAGAACATGAGCACGTTCGAGAGCGAACTGGAGAATCTGCTCGGGGAGTTTCATATCAAAATGAAAGGTGAGATGATAATAAAAAGTCTTCCAAACGACAAGATAAGTAAATAAGAGACATGGATTCACCAATGTTTGAGGGAATAAACAAGAAATATGTCCATTAAAAGCCATGGCTTGGCTTTTTTATCCCCTGTATCCTATCCAAATGTTTTTTGAAAATCAATTTCCTCTCTCTCTAACAGGTTTGGCAGGCTTTGCTAGGCTCTGTCCTGGAGACCAGTATGAGGCAAGTTCATGTTTTTTTTAAAATTTTTTATGTAAGATAGGGCTGTTAAAAACTTTGCAAAACCATTTAGTTAAGAGTAAGGACAATTAAAGTTCAAGTAAAAAAACTCATAGTCAGAGTTTGTTGGTTTCCAGCAAAATAACAAGTGTCCATCCTGCCCTCATTCCTACCTTTAGATCTTCATGCGGTACGGTCGCCAGCGGTGGAAGTTGAAGGGAAAGATTGAAGTGAACTCCAGACAGAGCTGGGATGGAGATGAGATGGTCTTCATGCCTCTCATCACTGACCTTATCAACATCAAGGTAATGTAGAAATCCAGATAACTGAATTTGTGCCTAAAAATATTGTATTACAATAAATTAACACATGGTTAAGAAAAGGACAATGTAAAAATCAGACATATACTTTATGTGCACGTTTGTTTTTCCTGCGCAATATCCAGGACTGTTTGGTGATAATTATGATAGAACATGACCACATGTCAATACAGCTGGTGGGGAAAAAAACAATTCACCTGAATTAGGTCTTGTTGTCAAACTTTTTTTTTCATTTTCTTGACCTGGGAGGTAAATAGATGTTGTCTTTGGCACCAATCAGGTGACGGAGCTGAAAGGCCTGGCCACTCACATGCTGGTGGGCAGCGTGATCTGTGAGACCAAGGAACTGTTTACTGCCATGCCTCAGGTGGTGGCTGTGGACGTCAATGACCTGGGGACGATCAAACTCAACCTGGAGGTCACGTGGTAGTAAGTTGACACTTATACATACAGCGAGCAGTCATTTTTTTTTATGATACTCATCAGGTTCATTTGTTAAATTGTAGTGCGTTAAGTAGTTATTTCAGTCAGATATATCTACAGAGCCTTTCAACACTATGATTTTTATCTTACAAGCGTGCTAACCAACAGTAATACTTTCTAATTCTTTTTGGAGTTTTTTGCAGTATTTCAGTCGCTCAGTGTATGTTAAGTTGTCAGTGAACACCTACAGTAACTGTTAGTGTCTGGCTTTAGATTCAGTCAATGTTACTTTACCAGATACTTTAATGTCATCTGGTGGAGAAACATGGTCACTGCAAGTTATGGAAGTTTACTAAGCAAATAAAGCCTTCCCTTTGAGTAAACCAAATTAATAAAATCTCTTATGCACTACATGTAGGCATAGATAAATCACACAGAGCAATCACAATAAGTGCCTTGTTTTCATTCCCTGATCCAGCCCCTTCGACGTTGAGGACCTGACTCTGTCGTCTGGCAACGTGAGCAAAGCCACAGCGCTCCAGAGACGAGTGTCAGTCTACAGCCAGGGCACGCCGGAGACCCCCACCTTCCAGGACACTTCCTTTTTTGTAAGTCCAACGCACTTCCTTTAACCTCCTTTAACTTCATCGGTGTAGTGGGAGACGGATGTTTTTTGGCACAGCAGCTGCTGCTGTGTCTCCCTCTAATCAATGTAAATCACCATCAGAACTTTTTTTTTTTTTTTTTCTTATAACTGGATTAATTGAGGTGAAAGGGACAATATTATGTCTTTTGCACCTCTGTTGTCCCTGCACACTAACCTGTTGGAGTCTGCACCCAACTGTATGGATATTTTATCATTGCCCCACGATATTGCACACATTTTTTATGTTAATGCTTCATGCTTATGTTAGTGACGCTAGTGCCACCCCTAAACTAACCCTCACCCATGTCCCTGCTATCCTCCTCTGCTTTGCATTTCCACATCAAAACCCCTTACCCACACTCTGTCCCACTTTACATCCATCCCTCTTGTATCTCACTCACCTGCCCCCACTCAAATACCCAACACCTTGTCCTATTTGCCTGCGTGCATTGTGTAAAGAAGTGGCGGCCATATCCTGTGGAGCGCCAGCGCCTCTCCTTCCTGCACATGCTCCGAGACACCCTGCTAGAGAAGCTAAGGCGCAGTCGCTCGTTTGGTGACCTGGCCTCACTCCGGCCAAGGCCCAAATCCAGTCTGGAGGTCTATGTGAGTGTGTCGTGGCCCCTTGACCCCCGTAATCTGACTTTTGTGTGCCTCCTACCTCATTGACATGATAGTGATGGACTCCTCTACTGATACGGACATACTTGGGCTTGTCCAGTCCCTTTCTGTGGGCTGCAGAATGCCATGTGTGCCCGTTTGCATGTTTATTTGCATGACATGCTTTAAGCTGTTTGTGTTCTTGTTATGGTTTTTCTATTCGGCTTTATCTTACTGTGATTCTATCTTGGTTGAACTGATCTGAATTTAGAAAATGGAGTTAGAGTGGATGTTATGTTAAGTATTTCTGCATCTTTTTTTCCATTTGAGAGAACTTTCTCTTGTACATTTTTGTCTTACATGCACTGATTTCAAGCTATATCTCAGTCTTAATCTTCCGTATTTTTTGTTACACATATTTACCCCCCTTTCTCTCCTTTCAGTCCACTTTACCAGATGATGTCTTTGAGAATGGTGGCTGCGGCGTGGCCGAGTGCAAGCGCCTCTCCTTCACATTCTCTGACACCTCTGCTTCCACGCCCAGCCCCGCGCCGAGCTCCCACTCCCCAGGCCCGTCCAACCCTGAGATCACAGTCACTCCTCCAGAAACAGACCCATCACCCATACAAATCCTCCCAACAAGGGAGGACTCCATTGCAGAGGAGCACTTAGTGGAGGAAGAGGAGGAGGAGTATGAGGAGGATGCAGAGACGGGTAGTAGAGGAAGCAGGGCCACCAGTGCCAGCCTCGCCAGTGATGAAGCTGAGGCGGCAGAGGACTCCGAGTGGGAGCGCACAGAGTCCCAGCGAAATTCTGGCTCCAACTGTGGTTCAGCAGCCCCGTCGCTCTGTTCCGACGGTCACCTGTCTACAGTGGCTCCAGAGGATGTTTTCTTAGACCACACTGAGGAACTGAAACCTGTGGAACTGGACACAGAGGAGGCAGGCAGTCTGACCAGGCAGCTTGTGAGGAGGCTGACTTCTTCGGAGATTGTGCCGCAGAGTGCGAGCTCCGCCGAGGGAGGAGGAAACCTGAGCTGGGCAGGAGAGGGGAGCAGGGCTTTCCTGGAGAGCAGCCTGGAGGAGGCCATCCACAGCCTGCTGATGAGGCTGGAGTCGCTGACTCACCGCTGCCGAGAGCTGCAGGACCTGGAGCAGGAAGTGATGCGTCTGGAGGACCTGCTCAAGGTGACTGAACCTTTCTCTGTCTCACTTTCTAAAGGGAATGTTACTTTCAACCAAATCATGTTTATTTATTTTTACTTGGTTTCTAGTTATTATATAGTCCTTAAATCTTTCTCATCTATTACTGTCATACTTCCGAGTTCCTAATCAGTCAAACAAGACAGAAATGACATTGTGAAAGTCTAAAATTTGGAGAACTAAATGCATCATGTTGTAACAGATGTCAACATATCTTCCACTGTACACTCTGTCCTCTGCAGTGCATCTGACGTACTGTCAGGTCTTAAAATACACAGTATAATTAGGAAAAATCAACTCTCTGAAGATAAAAATAAATGAGACAAATTTAGAAATTAAATAATAAGTGACTACATAAATAGAAAGTTAGTCACTCATTTCCTCAAAAAAAAAAAAAAAAAAGTATCTACATGGAATCAACTATGGCAGGTTAACTTCTCCAGGATTTGGGTTATTAATACACTCCTCTCTCCTACCACCCTTCTCCACAGTGTCGTCTCCCAGGTCACAGGAGCCGGTCCTCCAGCCTCAGTCTGACAGTGGAGAGTGCCCTGGAAAGTTTTGACTTCCTCAACACCTCTGACTTCGATGATGAGGACACTGGAGACGATAACACCATCCTCAGTATCCCACAGAGGTCTCCACTTTTTGATACAGACGGTGAAAGGATCGGGTGAGTGGCAAACAGAGGCACTCTGTGTTGGCTGACATTGACACTACGTACATTTTGTTCTGGTATCATGGTGGTTTTACTGCTGTTTAAAAGTGTCTGCACTGAAGATGAAAATAAAATGCTGTTGTTGACGTATCGTATACCAAAAACCACAGTAAGAGCTGAATTAGGATACTTGGTGCAAGTCAATTAATTTGATTTAATTTCATTCATGAAAGCAATAGTTTTCAGTTATGTGCAATTGTAACTCAAGAGTATGAGGGAGCAGCTCATTTCACTGCAAAACAAAATCTTATTTTGTGTGACGCTGCTGCCACTCTGTGGTGACTGTGGGTATTTGTCTCTCAGCGGCCAGCATCCAGAAGCCAGAGGCCACCTGAGTGAAGCCCTGACGGAGGACACCGGGGTGGGCAACAGCGTGGCAGGAAGCCCCCTGCCGCTTACCACTGGAAACGAGAACCTGGACGTGGCTATTGTCATCCACCTGCAGTACTGTAATCACCTCATACAGGTAGAGCGCCCTATCACATCTGACATCATGTTTTGGAGGATAATTAATAAATTACCAATTCTAGTTGACATTGATTCAGTTTGTTAAAAATGTCTGACACGCCTGTTACTTTCTCCTGTAATGGCAGTTGTTGGCCAGCGTGGTGGGTTTGTGGCAGCGTCGCAGTCTTCTCCTCAAACTGTCCGGACAGACTCAGCTGTTAGAGGAATTAGCAGAGATCAGTGTGGATAGACTGGGAGCAATCACATCTGCTGGTGACGGTAGGTACCAACAAGTGAAAACAGCAGTCGATGTGTAATTATTGAAGTATCGTATAAACAATTCTTACCACGCAACAAAAAGGACCTTTTGAGGTTTGAGGGTTTGTAGCGCCTGACCTTCTGTTCTGCCCTTTTTCTCTCAGTTCTCCCGGGCCTCGCAGAGCGCCCACAGCTGATGACTTTGTGGTCAGAGTGCAGCGGGTCTGCAGGACTTTTCCACACCACACTGGACAGAGTGTTCAAACACATGCATCAGCGCTACACAACAGTGCTGCAGGAGAGACACCCACACAGCGCTGACACAGGTGGGATCATCTGTTTTTCTTTCTGCAAACAAGCCAAAGGTCACACTTAAAATTGCATCTTTTTTGTTTGCAACACAGCCTTGTTTTTATGCATTTTAATTACTGTTTCAACTGAGTTACTAATTTGATTTGTAAATCAGTTTTACATAAAAAGAATTAGATCATTATAGTTTTGAAAAACATTGAAAACTGAGCACTTTAAATTAAAGAAACCAAATGGAATCCGTGAATCCAGAGTAACTATGATTTTTTCAAGCATAGATAATATTAAAAAAGATAATCACAATGCAAATGTAGTTCCAGTTGTCCCAAAACAATTTTCTCTTCTCTCCAGTGATCAGTCTCGTAGTGGGTGAGCTGGTGGACAGGAGCGATCTGGTGGCGGCACACAATCCACCTGCGGCTGAGCTCTCCCAGGACGTCCTGACGGTGTTTCAGTTCCACAGCTACATCTTACAACACGAAGTACAGGACATGGAGACACACCTGCTGCATCTGGCCAGAGAGGGTGAGCAAAAGGGGCGACATATGCTCAATTCTTACTAATACTGACTCTAGTAGTGACGATGGCCTTATCCTGTAGGGAGCAAAATGCAGATCTACACCGTTCTGCCACTGCCCGGGTCATGTAAATCTCCTCCGCTACAACTCATCGAGCTCATGTCAGGAGTGCAGAAAGAGGCTCCTACGCTTGATGTCTGCAGGCTATTCTACGTTTAAACCTTTGACATGTGCCTGTGTTTGTGTCGTACTCAGAGGTGTTTGCAGAGGCTCTGTACAGTGGGGATTATACTCGCTGTCTAGCAGAGCTGGAGGAGGTGCCGGTGTCATCCCTGTGGCCTAGAAACAGCACCCTGAGGGCCCTGGCCTCCCTGCTCACTGCAGACGACCCTCAGGTCAACAAGGCAGCAGCCGACTACCTCTCTTCTGGAGCATCACGCAGCCACTTCAGGACCAGAGTGAGTAGCGCTGAAGAGAGGGAGTATGTTTGAGAGATGTGTGTGTGTGTGTGTGTGTGTGTGTGTGTATGCGTGCCTGCGCGTGCGTTAGTGTAAACAACATTTCAAATCATTTTGACAGATGCCGCAAGCCTTTGTTTGAATGTTTCTGTGTGTGTGTGTGTACAGGCAGTGGAGTGCTACACCCAGGCGCTGTCAGAGGCTGGAGTTCAGAGCCAGAGGGCGGCCTGTTCAGGTCTCAGCTGTCTGCAGGTCAGTGGCCTCTTACATCATCTGCAGTTGTGATACTGTAAAGATTTGGAACTAGTTCAGGTCTCCATTTGTGTTCATTGAGTGTTATAATAGTGCTATGATAGCTAAGGAGTTATGTAATGTAACAGTAACAGTACCATTATGTAGGTCATTAAAAAAAATCGGCAATTGGATTTCTGTGTCTCTTCTATGTACTTCGATAAGTACCCTCTTCACAGAGCTGTTCTATCTTTCTGTCTGTCTGTAGGCAGTAGAGAGTATCAGGGCTGTGGTAGCACTGTGTGATTCAGCTGATGAAGAGCTTCGCCACGTCGCCATAGAAACCCTGCTCACATTTGGTAAGTATCAAATTTATGGGAATCAAATGTCGCTCAGCTTGGTGTATTGCTACAGTTAATAACTATTACTTCTGTATTTTATACACAACTGCCACAATGTACTTCACGCCATTAAGTATAAAAATGTTAGATGTATATAAATGTAAAGTATACAGTACAATACCAATATTTGTTTTCCTTGCTCCGTTTTGTTTTTCCAGCCTCCTGTTTTCTTAAGAGCTGATGACGCACTCTGGATTAGACCTCTTAAAATGTTATTGGACTGAAAAAAGGCAGCGTTCCCCAGGAAGTGTTGCCTTTTTTCAGTCCAATAAAGATTTGATTTGAAGATAATCTAGTGCACAGAGGCTGCTCGTTTTTTAAAAAATGATTTGTACCATACCTCATTTGCCTATATTGTGACTGCATGGATATCATTGAAATCTTAAGCCTCGTGTTTGTGGCAGGTGAGGAGGGGCGGCTGGCGTACGAGCAGCTGGACACAGTGCCGGGGCAAATTATCCGCCTGGGCACGCGGCGGGGGAACGCCGTCACCACTGCCTTCTGAACCACCGTGCCACCGAAAACATCACGAATAACATCTCAGCCCAAACTCAGAGGACAGCACTGCCCCTCAGCTTAACCCCACACTGCACACCTCACAGGGCTGTTAATGACTGGTCACTGTATTGATCTGCTTTTTGGCGCAGACTTCTCCCCACCGCCACACTAGACCACTGTCCTTACTTACACTGCCTCCTAAAAGGAACTAACACCAAACAAACTGTCATAACCACAAGGACGCACAACCTGTACCCCTCCTGCACACACGCATACACACTTAAACTCCTCCATCATCTCCACTTTCAGACGCCCCCACACTCCCCCCATCCTCCCCCTGCTTTCTGAGCCAGGCAGACGGTCACGATGAGTTTAACTGGAGAGCACAAATTTGACTGGACACAAAGCCACTGAGAGCTGCTCCAAAGACTGTGGAAACTAGAGTTCCAGTAATGCATCTTCACATAACATCTGTCAACAAGATATCCACCACTGCACACAACACGTATATCACTTACTCACTGATTAATTATCATCTTGATTGTTACAGAGTCAGTTGTGTCACGCAGTATACTAACTATGATCTTTGTATAATCACTGGTTATCACATGTTTTAGTTGGTGGTTTTGCATTAGAAATGTTTTCTGGCGCTTTCAGAAAATTTGCACTGTTGTAAGGCATGTAAATATGACATATATTACACAGCCGGTGTAATATATGTGCTTGTATTTAAAATATATTTTTAAGTTCTGTTTTTCTAGTACGTTCCATTTGAGTTTCAGGGATTCTTGTATGATTGGAAGATGTGTGTTTTGTGGCAAGGAGGACCATTAATAAGTTGAAAATGGCTTCTAAGAGAAAGTGATGTTGTGGTTTTAAAGCTCAAGTTTAACAACAGTTTACAGTCTTGAACAGAATTTGACATCAGCTATCTATCAGCGGAGGAAAAGGAGAAACTGGAGGTGCCCACGGTTCACTCACTCAGCAGTTTATATCTGAGATTTCTCATACTTGCAGTTGAACAAGTGCAATTTTTCTGTACATATGTGACTCATTTGATAAAGTCAGCTTTGACCATTTGAGCCTTGATATGGTCGAGCGGGCAGGTTCCACAAATACACTCTTTTGTAAATGTATTTTTTCCTACCAGGTACGGAGCCAGTCGAGGGCAATAAATATGGTTCAGGATCATGATTGTGCACTTTCTCAGTAACCGTACAGAGAGGAGTATCCTTTGGGCTGAGGAGCGGTGTAGCCTCAGTTCTGGCTTACTGCACATTCACACAGTATGTGAGCTAATGGCATTAGAAATGTACGCAAGCTGCAGAATGAAGTTCTGTTTGGTATGTCTTGGGTCTGTTTTATTTCCCTGCATCCTAACTAATGTGGGAAAGCTGACCCGAGGTAAGCGCCTAATTCCAGCTTTTCTCACTGTATCTGTACTACTGAGTCTTGTGCTAGTGCACGGCGACAAACCTCACATTTGTTCACACATCTTATTTATTATTTACTCCTTGTGATTCTAATATTCTTTAGAGTTATACTGTAATAGTACAGATGACATGTAAATTAATTGTATATTTATGTTCTATTTTGGAACAGGTCTAGTATTTGAAATGTTTATCGTTTAAAAGGCCTCCATGTTATTACCATGCAAATTATCTCATATTTGACTTTAATTGGAGTTTATTTTGAATTAATTATATTAGATAAATTATTTTGAAGATAAAGATTTGCTTATAGTCTAATAGTATTATATTTCTTTTCCCTAAAAAGGTCCCAAAAGTAATGGGAAATTATATATTAGAAATGTTACTTTACTTTAATTACTTAGAAGATTTACTGTAACCAAAGGAAGAATTCATTTTAAAATGGTATTTTAATAAGAGCTCATAATTCATTAAGGAGAATGTATTTTCAACATTTTGGCCAGAATACTCAGACTTATCTTTAGAAGCACAACTTAATAAGACAAACCCATAATATATGAATCTTGTTTCATTTGGTTCTAACTGCACAGTCCAAAAGCCATATTGATTAAAAACAAATGGTAATATTTTTTATGCAATGTATTTTTTCTTTTGTATTATAATCTGTAAATGTGTGAAGCTGTTACTAAAAGCTGAAGATGGTGTTTTTTTTTTCTATACAGCCGTTTGCAAAACATGGTCCATATTTTAAGTAACAGTTACTTTTATTTCCTTCATGAGGTGAATAGAATTACAGTATTTTGGTACAGTATCTAATCCATCTACTCAATCCGTGTTTGTTACTTTTTTGAGTGAGCTACTTTCTTTTTACAAACTTGCATTTACCAGTGTTAAGTCAAGTTGATTTGTTGGCTGTTCAATTCCTAATCACAACAAACTACAAGTTGTCAAAATGTGCACATCTTTAATTATTTAGAGAGTGGTTTTCAGAATAACTTGGTACACTTTGCTGAATTTGATCTTTATCCATTTCTGTGGTCAAAAGCTTCCGTACTGATCCATTTAGTTGCATACTACTCTTCTCCATTGTGATTGGCAGTATTTCCTCTGCTTATCAAAAGTTGCAATAAAGTTTATTTTTGCATAATTTAAACTGCAACATTGTAAGAGTTTTTGTAGTCTATCAAGTACAATGGTTGTCTTCTTTGTTATCATTATAGTCGTACTGGATTTGCACTTCAAATATTTAGGGGACAAAGTTTGTCACATAAGTGGCATACTTGTACAGTAAATGCCACATTGTGCTTTGTTGGACTTTACAGATATCCACACAATAAGATTTATTTAAGCCTTTCATTTTCCAGATAATTTTTAACATTACATCTGCATTAGAAAATTCCACCGATTATTTGCCAATCCATTTCAATGGACAATGAAGGTGTAGAGGCTAACAGTGGGAGATGGACAAAATCCATCATGGTATATGTAATGTTACTGTGATATCTATGTTTTAAAATAAGCAGATGCTAATTGGTGGTTTTGTCTAAATACCCCACCATCTACGGATCAATCAGTGCCATTTAAGTCAATTTTAAATAGATGTATAAATACTTAAATATGGCCAGGAAATAAATCCTGAAATAAGTGAGGAAATTAATATAAATAAAATTTAAATATATAAATTAATCTTTTCCTCCTCTACTCTGCATCCACACATGCTGGCTTCCACTGCACAGCAACCAAACAGCAATACAGCCATAAACACTGGCTTCAGTAGCCTCCATGTTTATTTCTGTACAGCAGTGTGCTTCATGCAGCTCAATTCAGGGCCGTGACCAGTTCACACTGGTATCTGATATTGGCAGCATTTTTAAAAAAAAAAAAAAAAAAAAAAAAAAAAAAAATCAGATCTGAGCAATAAATCTGGACCTGAGACCTGCAATGTGAACATAGTCTTAGATGCAAGTTAAAAAGACAAGCTTGCAAATAAGCATGCAACCAAGGAAGCAATTGTCACACAGTAGCCTAACTTATGTCAGTTACTTAGGGTTCAAACACCAAAGCAGTAGAACTCTATTGAGCTTGTGCCAGTTTATTTGTTGTCTCAAATTGCTATGAGCTGGAAACATGAAACCTGGCACAATAACTGGAAGTGTGCAAGCGCTTCCCAAGAAACATGAACACCAACCATAAGTCTTGGTATTTGGTTACCAAAGCATTGAGCCCAACTCATAGGGGTCACCACAAATGTGTACCTCAAAACCCGGTTGTGGCAATTTTGCCAAATGTTGTGCATTTAGTTCACAAGTATTAACCAAAATCTGAAGGCGTGGCCTATTCATAGTTAGGTCCCTTTGCTTAATTTGCTGTGATGTGGAATGAACAGACATGAAACATTGCAGCATAACTACAAATAAGCATAAATAAAAAATATGATCCAGTCAGCTTAATGGTGGCACTAAGAGCATGCACTCTATTTACGGCCTCATTTCAGAGCCATATTTAATATGGACTAATAGCATTCCATATTTTCTGTGGAATTACGCCAGTTTCCTCCCACACTCCAAACACATGCAGGTGAACTGTTCACATTTTGAATAAAAATAAATAAATCTCCAAGATCAGGATGTGTGGTCCAATACACTGAATAAAACACCAGAAGGCAGTCCTCCAGCAATAGTGCAAAATACTAAAATTTTACCAGCCATCCCCCACCAACATAAATGTACGCATTTTAACTTTCTCTCTGCAGCATTTAGTGCTGGGCAGGTAGCGTACAGTGAGTTGAAGAGTTTGTTGAACAGCTGCAGCCAAAAGCACAGAGAGTGAAGCTGCAGATTCAGGTTATAATTCTCTGTAGGGTCATCATGTTTTTTGTATAAAAAGGCCACATTAGAAGGACAGTACCCAGGAGTAAAGTTGCTGCCTACTATATCTTTGGCATTAACACATCCAGAATGTGCACCCTGGACTCAAGCAGCTTTACAGAAGAGTTGGATACCACTCTGCATGTACATGGTGGGCACAGCCAGTCACTCAGGGCAGATTTCATACAGGCCTAAAAACACTTCAAAGAGCACAAAGTATTATAAAAAAAAGTGTTTATTTTACATAAGCTTTATTTACAGAATTGTGCCATAACATGGCATTTTACAGTGTCACACACACACTTGAGGGCCATGGCTAGGCCACATCTGGCAGTGAATGTATCCCTCAATGGGCCTTTCACAGCACACATTTTGACTGTTAGCAGAAAGGCACAGGTGTTACTTTGAAATGGTGGTCATCTTCCTATTATTTTTGCTGACTAGCAAGGTGTTGATCATTTACATCTGTGCTTTTCCTGTGACATGTCAAAAGGTCTGCTGTGATTTAAAAAAAAAAAAAATAAAGCATATACTGGCTTAGTTTTGAAGGCCTCTTACTTGTATTCCAAAAAGCTCAAATTATTTTAGTAAAACCAGGGCATAAAAAAAAGTGTTTTAAAATACAGTTTGAAGTACATAAACAATTAGACAATTTAATGAAATCGCCACTTTTGCTGACCTCAGAGTTCCATGACAATAGGTGTCACTCTTGCTCTCCTGAGGGTCCAGCTTGCTCATGGTCTGAGGTCTCCTCATCACTCTCACTGTAATCAGAGTCTTCTTCCTCACTCTGACCTTCCCCTTCACAGTCCTCTTCTACATCAAGGGCAATCTCCCTCAGTTCCTCCAGATTGTCTGGGCTCTTCCCAGTCAGCCTCTTTATATATTAAAAAAAAAAAAAACAACACACACAACACATGTTAGAGTATAACACATTTACATACAAGTACCAAGAGGTCTTGCAGTGTAGTCTAGTTTGTTTCAAGTTTACTCAATTGTTATACTGACTGCCCATCTGAACATTCATACGGTCTTGAGTACCTCAATTAAGCATGCAAATGTATACACCAGGTCATCTACTAACACAGGCCATGCTTGTGATTAAAATGCAGTTAGTGTGCATACACAAAAAAAAAAAAAAACAAGCCTGTTACGTCTGGTGACAGTGCCTACCTCAATCATATCAGCCATGTACTGTACGTGTTGTGCCAGCTCCTCCAGCTCTTCATTTTCACTCTTGAGCTTTGTTATCTGTTCCTCTTTGGCCTCAATGTCTTTGTGTAACTGGTTAAACAAAGAAACATTAAGCGTGACAAACACCAAGCTTGAAAAAGCAAACATAAAAGCAGAACCATGGCACAAAAGGCAAACAGAACCCAGCTTTAAATTTTTGCTGCATAATGCATCTTACAAACAATATAGCACTGTAGCTACTGATCTGTGTTGATAAAACAGTGGCTATTAGGCCCAACTTTTAGATTTCCAAGTGTGTGCACTGTACCGGGATGATTATTATTCCTCAGAATTGCTTAAAAAAAAAAAAACCCCACTTATTTCAATGGAGGATTTAGGTCCAGAGTTACATTCAGTGCCAGCTGGACTGGAGCCAAATAAGGTTGACTCAGTCAGTGAGAGCGTGGGAACAGCTCAATTGACAGGTAAACATTAGCTGTCTTAGTTATTAACTCACCTTCTCGTTCTCCTGTAGAACATTGAACAAGGCCTTCCGACGCTCCTCAGCTACTTCTTTCCAGTAGTTGGAAGGTGGTGTTTCTGTAACAATTGAAGTGCAAGTAAAATTCTTATTAAGTTCTGGTAGATTCCACAATTTGCTAGTATGTACTGCATCGATTATGAATCTCACCTACCTTTGACCATAAGTTCATATGCTTCATTGGACATGCCATCTGTCAAACACTCTGTTACTTCTGTTTGCGTGGATTTGACCTCTACCTTCACCCTCTTTGGACCTCTAGTTTGTTCTGCACTCCACTGTTTCCGTTTGGGAATGACCTTACCCATCTAAAAAAGAGAAATGTAACACAAAGACTGCTACAGATTACTTGTTCTAATGCTAAATAAATAAGTCAATTGAAATCAATTTACTTCCAGCAACAAGTAACTGCATACCTGAGCAGTCCTTCCCAAATCTTTGTTGACAGCTGAGGGTTGGAGGACCTGCAGTGTTTGCCTGGGGGGTCCCATTGCCTTTTGAGATGGTGTAAAAAAGCTCTGAATGACAAAAATAAAAAGTTACCTTACAGCCCAATAGATCAAATCCAGATATGAGAATGACAAAAGGCAAGATCCTATCCCTTCTCAGATGGATCTAGAGAAACTCAAGTTTGAGTCACATGGGGGGGGGGGGGAACCACATGACCTGTGTCCTCATTTCCAACGCCTCTATTCATCAGGGCTTAGCATCACTTTGCACGCTTTACTTTAGTTACACTATCACCATGGGAGAGGGCATAAGTGAAGTGGTTTAACAACACTGCTGCCATGTGCAACAGGCCCACAGGTGTGGGAACAGGGGTAGAGCCCAAATGCTTAACAGCCGTGGGAAAGTTTCTCCTTGAGGCTCATTACAGAGCAGCCAACAAGCTCAGTTTGTTAATGTTTAGCCACAGCTTCACAACACTGCTAGTGTTTCATGCCCATAAGAAAGGTGATCTTCTGGCAATTTTGTGCTGTGGAGGACCCAAGTAGAGCTGTGTATTGTAAACAAACTAAAGCAGCTTGGCTGAGGTAGAGCTGCATGCCCAAAAGAAAAATTCCACACAGTACATTTTGAAGGACTAGAACATACGCTATAGGGGCATTTTATGTTATGTATGCATCATGTAAACAGAAATATTAGTGGAATATTCCTCTTCATTAGCTATATAAACAGCTTAGTATGAATGTTTTTTGGAATAAGGGCAAAAACTGGATTTGTGTGTATATAAATGTAGTCACTGATATGGTGCTAAGGACACTGAACTGGTCTAAGCGATCACAGATTCAGCTTTCAGTACAAGGAACATTCAATCAAAATAATGCAAACAGTCTCATGCCAGTCAAGACAATCTTGACGGATTAGTCTCCTTTCATTGCTGCAGTCAGTTAGCACTGACCTGCTTGGCTTTTTCACATGAAAATTTGACTTGTCATAGAGCAGGTGCTACTTAGCACATTAACAATGGATCTGTTCTATTCAAGTTCCCAGTTAACCAACCATGAAACCAAAGCAGCAAGATGGAATTCAGTCATTTACACCTGTGTGCTCAACTGAAGTGTCAAAAGGCCAACCATTGGGAGTTGGTTTCAAATGAAGGTGCCAAGTTTAAAACCTCCAGTCTGAGAGTGTAAACACCAACAATCTCTATACATACAAAAAAAAATAAATAAAATTTATTATTAAATTTAAAGTTTCCTTTCTGATATATCTGGCCTTTAAAAAAAAGGCACAACTTTCTGATGTCTCACCTACAGATACTGAGCTCTACCAGCTGGTAATTGTGTCAAAATGTCATCCACACCAACAATGGCAAGATATCGTGATAGTTCACTTGAACCTCAGCCCTAAGCTTGAGATACAATATGACAAACTGAGGACACATTTCAGACAGGGCAAAGAGAATCACTCACCTTTATATTTTCATTAGACTTCTGGTGACTTTGTTTTAACTTTCCGCTGAAATTCATTTTCTTTACAAGACACCTGGTGGGGAAATCATTAACACAACGTCACTACACAAGTCTAGAGAGAGACAGATTTGAGAAGGAAAAAAGCCAAAATGAGCTGGTTTAAACATTGTAAAAAGGCAATAGCTTGGTAAAATTAGGATTTCAAACGCGACGACAGATTGTTTAAAAACGTGTTTCTGAAATGCGACCTCTTCAGCTTGTTAAAAGCCACGTTTAAAACGTTAAACACGTCGCCACCTCTCAAGGGAAAGCTGCGGTACAAAAAGGCCAACCGAGTCAGCTACCGCCAAAAATTAACCCACACTGAAGGACGGCGGTTAACGTCAGCACAACGTCGTCAGCAGCGACACTTAACGAGCGGCAGGACGCGGAGAGAATTAAATTAGGCGACATTGAAGCAGTTAAAACGTTAAACCGACTTACCGGAGCCGAGCCGCCGTTACCGCGTCGCTGAGGCCGCCTATTCTCTTCTCCGGAGATCTCGCGCCAGGGGCTTAAATACGCCTACTCAGTCACGTGGTCGATGACGTCCGCTCACGAGGAAGGTCACATGTCAACGTACGTCACATCTTTGTAGTTGACTGACTGCGCGGCCATTTTGGGGAGTCTGTGGAGCGACGGGAGCTTGTGCGTGTGTTGTGTGTGCGCCTTCATTAGCTGCTCGATAAAAAAAAAAACACACACACACACAAAGAGACCGAACGGAAAAACGTTGGACGACACGCCGTTAAATATGGGCCCGCCGGGAGACACAACACGCCACACGTCGACTGAAAGAACGGAGGATTTCAGCTGGATTGTCGATTTATCTTGACATGGCATGCAGCAGGGCGAGTCGGAGGTTGTGACGACTGAGGAAAAGAAGAGAAGGAAAAACAAGCGCAGCGAACACCTCGAAACTTCAGACGTGGGGCAGGGGAGATCTTCTTTAGCTGACCTTTCTAACGTGATTTCGCCCTTTAGCGTCTTTACCGTTGGTTGGCTGTCGATTCCCCGGCTGAGTTTTTTTCATTTTTTTCTCTTGTCGGCGTAGTTGTTGACAAGACACACGACTGAAGCCAAATAGCATCGAGCTAAACAGAAAAAAAAAAAAAAATGCTGAGCACAAGGAAAACCAGTTAGTCGGTCAACCCCTGCAGGTCCCTTGACTCTCACAGCACTGGCAGTCGCGTTGAACCAGACGAGAAAATGTAAACGCGTGGAAAGATGACTGTACGCTAGCCAGCCGGACCCCCCCACATCCCCCCTCCCCTATCCCCCCCCCCCAACATAGGCCTCAATTAAGCCGTCAGAAGATAAGATGTAGCTTTATCGTCGGTTCACTACTAGTTAGTGTCGGAAGTGAATGCCTAGATTAGCTTGCTAGCTCACCTTAGCTAGTGTGCTAAAAATACGCCCACACCATGACCGTCAGCAGTGGCAGCGCCGCGGGCCGCGGGCCGAGTGAGTGGCAGTAACAGGCGAGGAAATGTCAAGGTACTTTCGCGGTAGTCTTCGATGTCGCCCGGTGCCAATATCTCCCGGCATCTGTATTTACCTGCCATGTTCGTCTGTATCCCCGATCCGTCTGTAACACGCACGTAACGCAGTCTCTGCAGAGAAAGAAACAAACAAACACAAACACACGCGCAAAACAAACGACAGCCATGGATGAGGGACTCTGAAATGACCCAAACAGTAGAATATTTGTCCGCTTGCTAGTCTCTGTACTCCTCAGTTTCACTAGCAAAAAAAAATTAAAAGTACATTGCCGGTATTGGTTTTCACTCTAGCAACCGTTTCCTGTTGATTTCAGTAACATTTACAGAAGAAGAGTTAGTCAAATTTTAGTCGCTCTTTCGTTTAAGTCTCCGTTGTAATCCCTCGTCGATGGCAGGTTGAGAAAAAAAAAAGGCTTAAAAGTCATGTCTTAAAACATGCGTTTTTGAACAAGTAATAAGGAGATGTAGTCTTAGCTTGTCGATCATTCCCCTCCTCAACACTGCCCTTTTACAAAAATTAAAATGACTTAGTTTTGTTTCTGATTTGTTGACCTTTTCAGTTGGTAGTTAGTGGGTAATTCACAGATCTAACCTAGAGTTGTTTGATGCGTTGTTTCTGCAAAAGGGTAGCTAGTTCCATCCTTTATCCAGCGTATAAATACAAAAGTAGGGTGTAGACAAAATATTCTGCGCAAGAGAGGAAGACACTGCCATCAAAATCTAACCATGGGGGACCCAACTTCACGAAGAAATCAGACAAGAAATCGACTTCGAGCTCAACTTCGGAAGAAAAGGGAATCTTTGGCTGATCAGTTTGACTTCAAGATTTATATAGCCTTCGTTTTCAAAGAAAAGGTTTGTCAGTAAAATGGAAGAATACAGTAATTCGTGACACAATCCTAAACCACACTCGACTCTCGTACCTTAACATCATTTTCTTCAGCGTTTACTCATTACACATTTACATGTCCTATTCTGATTTGTTCCTTTATTGTATGACCAAAGCAAAACGGTGATTTAAAATTTGTGTGTTGGTATCTGTTTTTATTTTGTCATTACAGAAGAAGAAGTCTGCACTTTTTGAGGTAGCTGAAGTGGTGCCAG
This sequence comes from Lateolabrax maculatus, assembly GCA_031216445.1. Lineage (NCBI taxonomy): Eukaryota > Metazoa > Chordata > Actinopteri > Acropomatiformes > Lateolabracidae > Lateolabrax > Lateolabrax maculatus. The sequence continues at coordinate 11,765,835 of CM062218.1, forward strand.
TGATGACCAACAATTATGAAGAGAACATCCTACGAGGTGTGCGGGATTCCAGCTACTCTCTCGAGAGTTCGATAGAACTCCTGCAAAAAGATGTTGTGCAACTACACGCCCCCCGATACCAGTCAATGCGAAGGGTAAGTTCGTGCACACCTTAGGAGTGGATAGCTTGAAGAAGACAATGTCCAGTTGTGTTTATGTGGTTCTTCCTTCTCATATTGCTGTAGGATGTGATAGGCTGCACACAGGAGATGGACTTCATCCTTTGGCCTCGCAACGATATTGAGAAGATTGTCTGTCTGCTGTTCTCCAGATGGAAAGGGGCCGATGATGAACCCTTCAGGCCTGTTCAGGTCAGAACAAATATCAGGCTGTAAATGTTTGAAGCCTGTTGTTATTTTGATTCTAATTAGTGCTGCAAGTAAGGACTATTTTCATTATCGATTAATACACTGATTACTTTCTAGATTGATCAATTGATTGTAGTGTAGTTGATAAAATGTCACTAGCCCATCACATTTCCAGAGTCCAAGGTGACATCTTCACTTCTCTTATTTGACCGACCAACAGTCCCAAAGACAAACAAAACCAAAAGATATTTAGTTTACTATGATATAAAAGAGGAAAACAGCAGATCCTTTTTTTCAAGCATGTTACCGATTTTTTTCAGTGTAATTGGTTTTTGTTTTGACTAAAACCAGATTTAGTCATAATATTTTTAGGCCTACATGCATAAAATGGTTGAGCAAGAATAACAAAACAACTGCTCACCGGCAAGACTGTCATCATTATGCATATTATTATTCAGTACCCGGTGGAGTTATTTTTTTGGATGATTGTTGTCATAACTTTATTTTCACAATGTAGACATTTTACATTAGATACATCAATCGCCCAGCCCTAGCCCAGATGTAACAATATATACTTCTTGGCTCACAAGTCTATCATCTGATTTACAGGCCAAGTTTGAATTTCATCATGGAGACTACGAGAAGCAGTGCTTGCATGCTTTGGGTCGTAAAGACAAGGCTGGGATGGTCATGAACAACCCAACTCAGTCTGTATTTCTCTTCATGGATAGACAGCACTTACAGGTGAGTCAGTCAACTTAAATTATTATGTTAGTGATAAACTGAAACCTCAGCAGCCTCCTGACACACTTTACCACCAATGCTCTCTGTCCATCTTGCAGACTCCTAAAACCAAGGCCACAGTTTTCAAGTTGTGCAGCCTTTGCCTGTACTTGCCCCAGGACCAGCTGACCTGCTGGGGTGTGGGAGACATCGAGGATCACCTCCGCCCATACATGCCTGACTAAGGCCTTCTGCTCCACCCAGCCACATAGGGAAAAGCCCTTCCCCTCCCTCCTGCCTAAGCCTTCAGAAGCAAATTGATGTACTCATCTCCACCCGTTTCCTTTTAAAAGATTTGAACTTGTGCTTGGATCTCTCCTTTTTTTTTGTTACCTACTCGTTCTCCCCACCCTGACCTGAAGCTGATTCAGTTCCCATCCTTCTTTTTTCCTCACCTCCCAATGTTCCTCCTCTTCTCTCTGCCATTTTTGGATTGGTTCCCCCGTTTTCTTTATTTTACTCCCTCTTCATTCCCTCCTACTCACTCATCCATTTTGTTTATTTGAACCTGCACGAACATTGATTTTGAGTGGTTGGTTGTTCTCTTGGAGCCGCACTGTCAACAGCACCGGTCATTGAAGGAACTCTTTATGTTGCATCAAAACAGGAACAAACAATACACAGGTCTTCACGGTGGTTCTCAGATGGACGTGTTTTTATATCCTTGTTGTCATAAGAAAGGATTGTTAAAGCTTGTTTGTAATGTCAATGGGGTTTCTAGAACAACTTTACACAATCTTTTGACCAAGGACAGGTGTGAGTAGGCGTTAAAACACCTGTATAAGCAAAGAAAACAAGATGAACAATATTTGTCAAATCATACGGTGTAGGTATTGCTTCTTATAAACCGCCTTAGTTTTTTTTTGCTGGACTTTTAAAAAAATGTTTTGGTGTCATTTGCTTTCCTCTGAAACATGCTAGGCAGGCCTTTGCTAAAATCTCGAGTGACTTGAAAGGCATTGTACACAAAGTTGAGACATGTTGGTTAGACGTTGAAGGTCATTGTCACCGTTCAAGCCGTTCATGCACCATTCATTTAAGCTACTGAAATCTGATGTTTTATGTTTTGTTTTATTTGGGATGTGGGTTGGTGAGAAACTGAAATGGTGACATACTTAATGTTTAACATACCTAACAAAAGTTGCTGAAAGCTAACTGATTTTTGTTTAATTTGACCTACTAAAATTAAGATAATTTGCTGCCATGCTCATCAAATTAAAATTGGGTTTTGCAGGCTTTTTTGTCGAAGAATATGAAGTACATATAATTTTGCTCCTTGTTGATTCAGTGTGTTCATTTGAAAGGGTATAAGGCGTGTTACTTCTGGGTTTTTTCTGTTGATTCTCCAATCAATACTGCTGAGCATATCCCAATACAATGCAAATTCTGAAAGCATAACTCTTGTCTATTTGTTTTATTGCATGTGCATGAAACAACACCTTCGATACAGTAGTTAGGTCAGTACTGACTCTGACCTTACAGCGATTAGTTTAGCTATAACTGACAACAAATATGTAACAGTGGTAACAACACCGGTCATTAAGTAACCAGCCATGAGAAAGGTTTTTAGTACCACTGTTCACTACATTTTTTTTGTCAGAACTATTTACAGGCACAGGTTAGTTTACATCTTTACTCAGTCCCTTGTTAAACAGCTTAGTTACATGATATGTGATTTACAGACAGGCACAAGAGGAGAGGAGACAATTTAGCTGCCGCCCAGGTGTTTAGTGTGTCTTCCTTGTGCTATGAGCTTCCCTGTGGCCTTGCTGGTGAGGTCCACAGTGGCAAACGCCAGCGTCCGTCCTTGCTTCAGAACCTGAGCAGTGATGAGTACGTCCTCTCCCATCTTGGCAGCGTTCATGTATCTGTAAGACATTGACATTTGTTCCCAGTCATCTGTAGTTTATGAAGTTAATCTTCAATCTGACTGGGTTAACATGCTGAAGGTCAAGGTCATCCTCAGCGGGAATAAACGGGAACATGGTAGTGTGAAGTTAGATTTTTATTTTTATTTTTAATGCAAAGCTGACACCACTCATATTTTCAGGATTCCCATGGTGATGAAAACCTGGAATTTAACAGACATGAACTTTTGTTTAGTCAGACCTGAAATCCGAGCTGTAGGTACCGCTGAGGACACCGATCATGTCTGTATTTTTCTGGGGCATTTAGGGGTTTTATGAACATTGGGTGGGTTTTAGGGGGTCAGTATTTTATATGCTGACATTTCTAAAGTCCAAGCTACGACCCTGCCTGAAATGTATTAGATAGCTGTTAAGTATTATTAGGTTGTATTAATATTAAATATTATTAAACCCTAAGAAACCTTAATGATACTAGATTTGATAATAGATTAGTTCTAAACCTTAAATTCAAATTACAAAAGTAAGTTGGAGGAAGTACATCAAAAGATGGGCACAATTAGACTCCAAAGTGGTTGATGTATGTAGATATGAAGCTATGAACTTTACAACCAATGCAATCTGTGGTAACATTTGTCCATTTGAAGGCTCAGATGTCCATTTTAAGTTTTTCTACATGTGATGCCAAGGCGTTGGGACATCAGCGGAGAGTAAAGCTCTTTTTTTTTTCTAAGGTTCACACTGTTCACGGACTCACGTTATGTTCATGTCCACACTGACTCCCGGAGCTCCCCTCTCACTGTACATGATGGCCATGGTGGAGATGACGTCGACCAGGGTGGCTGTCAGCCCGCCGTGCAGCGTCCCTCCACGGTTGGTGTGCTCCTCTTCCACCCGCATCCCGCACACCACCTTACCTGGGCTTGCGGACAGGACGTCCACCTGGGATCAAACATCACAGTTTTGTGTGACAGCGCAACAACGCGGACGATATCCAGCTCGCTGAACACTGTGTGCGAAAGTTGCCGGGAAGTATTTCACATAAAAGGCCAAGAAACGTGGCAGAATGTGTATCTTTACCTTGCTCAGGACCCTGTCGAAGCCTGGATTATCTACCATTGCTCTCATTATTTGTTTTAACGAGTTTAAAGACAGCGAAACCATATTTGACGCTAATGAATGTGGCCAATGTCAAACTTCTGTTTACTTCGTACCGGAAACTGTTGCGCTCGATAAATCGTCCGGGCGAAACTTAAAGCTAAAGCCAGCTAAGTTGCCTTTCGACCGTTTCGACCAGATTCGTTGTTGAAAAAGTAAACAGCACCGCGACAATAGCGATATATAGTGTTATTCATTATTACATGTACGTGTAACCTAGAGTTGTTCACTTTTAATCATTCAAAGAAGCTTGCTGCGCTGGGATCGGTTGTAATTAGCACATTCACCCGGAAGCCTTTCACTGGTACACGTGAGATAACTTGTAGAGGCAAAAAGTAACATGGAATAATATTTGCATCTCACTCCATTTTTCTTGTAAGTAAAACTAGGGGGCTCGGAAAGAAAGATGGCTTCTACGTCGGACTCGGACAAAGCATCCGTTTCTAACGTGGAAGAAAGCAGAACTCGTCTCTGCGATGAGTTTGCTGCAATAACGGGGACGGACAGCGCCGTGGCTCAGTGCTACCTGGCTGAAAACGAGTGGGAGATGGAGGTACAGTAGCTGCGCCAACCAACGTTAAGGCCTCTCTCTCCCCTTTCCTTGCCAGGCTACTGTTGCAGCAAGATAAAGAATGATACAGTGGTGGACTTTATTGGTTTTACTCCAGTTTATTTCACAGATTAGGCCTCTAAGGCTAAAAAAAAAAGTGCCACTAGATGTTTAAAAATCTGTTATGCGTGGTATGAAAATCTGCAGGCAGTTGGCCCTGATTTACCTGGCCCATCACTTGTCTTTTAGAGAGCTCTGAACTCGTTCTTTGAGGCGGACATGGAGAGGGTATTTGAAGAGGATTTTCCAGAGAGCAAGACCAGCCCCAAACCAAAGAGGCAGAGGGTCGAGGAAAAACCTGCAGGAGGCTGGTAAGTCTGCTGCCATGAACGTTACTTTCTGTGATCAGATTTCTTTCTGTTATAGGTTAATTAATTGACAGTTTTTTTTTTCCAGTATAGATTTGACTGAAGACAGTCCAGCCTCCACACACAAACCCTCGGAGGAAGATGAAAATAAACTGTCAATCGTCTCCTGGAACGTGGATGGACTTGACACAGACAACCTTGCAGAGCGGGCCAGAGGCCTGTGCTCCTACTTAGTCTTGTAAGCTTGTGTTTATACAATGTTACTCCTTGTTTGTATTACTTGATATTTTATTTGTGGGTCAGTTCCTTCTTAATTAAACTGTGCTGGTATCAGAGGTCTGCTGCCGAGTGTCCTTGGAGGTACAATGTGTAGCTCAAGGATGCAGAAGTCAGCCTCCCAGGTTATTAGAAAGAGGGAAGGCAGATAGTATTTGAAAAGTGAATCTTCTCTTCATGTAGATACACTCCTGACGTGGTGTTCCTACAGGAGCTTATTCCACCTTACGTCCAGTACTTGAAGAAGCGGGCTGTCAGCTACCTAATCATTGAAGGTATGGTAAATTCAGTTGGCCTTCTTCACCGAATACTTTCTGATAATCTGTGGCTATGCTCAAAAGTTTAAACTATCCCTCCTTTACTTGTGCTGACCAGGTGGTGAAGAAGGTTACTTCACTGGGATGATGCTAAAGAAGTCCAGAATCAAATTCGTGGAGAGCGAGATAGTAACCTACCCCACCACTCAAATGATGAGGAATCTACTTGTAGTTCAGGTTTGTGCACAGATAGTTGTCCAAATACTCAATGTCATGTGCTTAAATGCAGGTCACTGCAGTATATACGAAGGATTTTTTCTCTTTGAAATCAGGTGAACTTTAAAAGCCAGAAGCTGTGTCTGATGACGTCCCACCTTGAGAGCTGTAAAGGCCACGCAGAGGAACGGATGAAACAGCTGCAAGTGGTGATGCGGAGGATGAGAGAGGCACCTGACGATGTCACCGTCCTGTTCGGAGGGGACACAAACCTGAGAGACAGTGAGGTCAGTCATTTGAAGTGTGATGGCTAATGTCTGCAACAATAGAGTAACAGCGTGTTTATGCTTGCATTTTTGGTTGTCAACTTACTTTCCCCGTGCATGTAATCGCACACCGTACCGCTTTAGTAATTATTGCCCTGGGCTTCATCTCAGGTGGCCAAGGTGGGTCTTCCTCCCAGTGTCTGCGATGTGTGGGAGCGACTGGGAAAGCAGGAGCACTGCCGCTACACATGGGACACCAAAGCCAACAGCAACAAGACTCTTCCTTACGTCAGTCGCTGCCGCTTCGACCGGGTCTACTTCCGCCCGGCTACCAAGGACGGCGTCCCACGCCTGGCCCCTGACCACTTGGCCCTGGTGGGACTGGAGAAGCTGGACTGTGGACGCTTCACTAGTGATCACTGGGGAATCTACTGTAGCTTCTCTGCTGGTTAGAAAAGAAACCTTATATGGCCAGCACTGTGTGTATGTAGTGTTGGCATCGGACCACTAGAGAGCACTACAGAGTTGAATTGCAATTGTTAAAAAAGGGGATTTTCTGTCGACAGCCCAGGGTTAAGTATTTACAATAAAAAGAAATAAAAATACAATCAGTCTGAGTCTGAATGGTGACTCAAAATTCAACTTGATGTTAACCACTACATCTTTATAATTTAAGCTATAAATCCATAAACTATGAACCAACTCTGCAAAACATTTTTTTAATGCATTTGCAGCTGATCCAACCCACTGAAACATTAGTTCTCTACTCTTCACTGGTACCAAATACCAAATAATAATTTTAATGCCAAAAAAGTTTCAACCTAGTTATAATAAACTGAAAACTAAACCGTCTTTTTTGGGGGGGGGGGGTGTTACCAGTTATCAGTCATTCCATTTCAGGCTACGCCCTGTCAATTTCAGTCAAACTAATCAGAGGAGAGGATGGGCCAAGTTACTGGAATATAGCCACACTTTCTGTTAGTGGAAACACCCAAATGGTACAAAAAGTAGCCCAAATTATCCCAACCCACCCAAAACATACCCAATTAAGGAAAAATTAGCCCAATTGGAATGTGTAATGAATTTGATTTTTTTATTTGTAGTGAATATGTTTGTGTGCATGTGTATGGTCTTATTCACATTTTGACTTGTAGTAGCAGGAGAAGAACATGTGTAATTATTTTGGTTAATGTTGGCTCTGTACCATTTATGTGTATAAGTAAGCCTTGTCAGTGAGCAGCCATACACAGTGGCAGGGTCCAAAAACCAGTAAAGCTAAATGGAGTTCAGCCCTGCCATGTCATGTTGTGAAAAAGGCCTATTAGAATGATATTGTATATAATGATTTACCACATTATGATTGTAGATGTGTGTTTGGTGTAGAGGCCTCACCTTTACCCCAAACCCGATGTAACCTCCTCCTCAAAGCCTCTGCCAACACACTGTCAAAACGTCTCCCTCACCTCTCTCTGTAATGCACCCTTCAAATCTGAGAGTGTGTTTTCATGTTTGCTCGGCAAACAGACAGCACAGTTTTTACAGCACTGACCTTAGGAGAGGACACAGATGTGACTCTTCCCTGGGAGCGGGCGTCATCAGAACAGGCCTCCCTCGTTTGTCCTCAACTCACTGGTTCCTGATTAGCGAAGACACATGAACTGAGTGTGTCCAGGTCTGATGAGTTCACTTAAAGCTCATTCAAAATTGAACCCACTGTGCCACATCCTTGCTGCTTGCTCTGTTTATTGAATAAAACAAATGAAGAACTGAACCTTTTGAAAGATCCTGGGTTTGTATGCACCTGCACATGTTTCCTCAGTTTTTACTTAGGGCTGCAACTAACTAACTTTGTATATATTTTTAAACCTAAAAGGTGTCCAAAAATAGTGAAAAATGCTCAAGGTGATGTCTTAAAATGTCTTTTTAAGTTTTGTCCCACTAAAAGTAAAAAACACAAAGATATTGAGTTTACATGAACATTTAACAAAGATAGGCAGCAAATACTAACATTTGAGGAATCCTGGAATATTTCTGGGCATTTTTTTGTACTAGAGAAATTATTTAAAGGTCTGATAACAATTATCAAATTCAGTTCAAGTGGTATACAGAATATTGCAATGCAGTCAAGTTCATTAGAGCAGGATGGGTCTTAAATAGAAAAATAACATGCAAACAACTGGTAGAGAAGGAGAAATAAAAAAGGTCTAGATTCTTGTTCTTGAAATCTGAGTTAAACTGTTTCCCATGGTCCTCCAGAGGTGCACTATTTTGCCCACTACAGCATAGAGGAGGAGAACAGCAGCAGGTACAGATGGAGGCAACAGCTGTCTGGGCCAAGAAAGTGGTCATGTGATCCGTCCGTCTCCCTTGAGCTGGATCCCTCTGCCAGAGGCCTATCAACGTTTCCCTCCTCCACAAATCCATAAAGATCCGCATTATAAGTTTCCCTCTGGAAGGCTGCGTAGACGTATTCCAAGATCATTTCACTCACCCTGTTTTTTTCTTTTAGAATTTCCCCCTGAGATGTGTTTTTTCAAGCACCAACAGCCTCACAGATGTATTTTTGTGTATGTTTTTTCTCCAAAAGCGTGGCCCTCAGTGAGAACTAGGCCTTTCATTTGAGGCCCGTCAAAAGGAATGTTCTTGGTTTTGTGTGGACGTATCCATGTGCTGGCGGGGAGGCTCAGGGATGAGGTTTGTCCTTGGAGGCAGGGTTGGATGATGATGGATCGGACACAGATCTGACCCGAGTCCAGAAGAGATTGGCGGGTTGTGTGTGAAGAGCAGAAACTGTGCTGCAGCTCCTCGAAACAGATGGAGCAATAAAATACAAGAGGAGTCTGGTCTGTTACTTTTTGATTGATAGACCCTGGCTGGGTTTTTGTATTTTATGTTGTATTTGGGGTGTGAGCAGACGGCTGTGGGCAACCTTTCCTCTGTATGTGTGTGTGTGTGTGTGTTTGTGTGTGGTTACAGCACAGCATCTGGACCATATCTGTCAGACACGGTCCCCACCTCCCCCCTTACAGATAGCTTGTCACAGGCAAGGGCAAGCGTAAATGGTGCTCCACCACTCTACATCACCACTGCCACATCCATCACTACTTCACTTCAAAATCGCTGTGACAAACTGCCCCAGAAGCCAGCAATATTTCTGGCCGTACAGTGCTGCTGCTGCTTCTGCTGAATATTTGAGGACTGACAGTTATTTAGAGGCTTGCAAAATAAGGGGAAACCTTTCCCTTCCATCACCCTCAGCGGGTTGGGGTTGAAGCCAGGTAATATTTGGGGACTCATGCTAGGATTTAGGGTGAGGTTATCGTGTGGGGGACAAAGGATTTTATGAAATGTGTGGCAGCTCAACAAAGATACAAATTGAATGTGCAGTGGAAGCTTTTTAAACACATTTCAGTGAACATGTGTTGAGTTTCCCCACTGATACCAGTTACTTTAGGTTGATTTTTCCATCTCAAATAACAAGATTGACATAGTCTAATGAAGGCAAACAAGAACAGGGATCCACTCAGTATTGCATAAGGTATCCTGAGCTGTAAATTATTAAACAAAGAGGTGTGGACTTGATACAAGCTTCTAAATTAAACAACTGCCATAAAACATGTTTATTAGGGGGGTGGATTTTTCTACCATTTTAAACAGCCATGCTAGCCAATTCCCCGTTTCCAATCTTTGCGCTAAACAAACGTAACGGGCAGCTGGCTGTAGTCTTATATTTGACTTACAGATATGAGAGTGCTATTAATCTTCTCAGATTCCCAGAAAACGAATAAGTGTATTTCCCAAAATGTCAAACTATTCCTTTAAGATCAGGTTTGATTAATACTTATTAATGGCATTATCAATACTTGAACTTGGTTTAAAAACATAAATAGAATGACTATTAATCCTTAAGTTCTCATAAACCGTAAGTTTTTTAAATGTATGTGATAAAAAGTGCACTAAGCAAGTAAAAAAAAAAAAGAAAATGAATATTTTATAACAAAGTCATACAGGTTTTATTTTTTCTCTGTCATAAATAACACTGAACAAGCATCGTACAGCGATAAATATCAATATTTATACACTGTAAAATTCTCTGTATTACAAAATACAGCATATGTGTAATGCACTTGATACAGATGGGAAGTATTGCATTTCATAGCACCAAACCAGACCCTTAACATGACCCTTTCAGTTAATGATATCACACTGTACTAACAGCTCAGGTGTGCAGTTACATCCCAGATTCAGGTCTTGTGTGGGTGTCTATGAAATATACTTCCCTTAGGAATCAGTTGTTGCATAACTATATCTAAGTTAAGTAGAGCCCACCTAGGAAGAATCAAAGCCTTTACTGTAAAACTGCTCATTTCTCCACAATCTCAAGTTTTCAAAATCCCAGTTGAGAGACTAAAATATTATCAAGTGTGTCCACGGTGGCCGATCAATTTTCACGTATTTGATTTTTGTCTTGCCTTTGTCTTGACTTTTTCAAGTCCGAGCAGAACAGCTTCATCATATCACACTTTCTTTCGAGGGTAGGGACACTTTCTAAAATATATTCCTGCTGTCAGGGGAACGACTTCTCATCAGGAACTGAGGAAGAACTAATTTCCACAGTTTTACAAGGTGAGAAAATTTCTAGTGAGTAGATTTTATAAATCCTGCACCCATAAAATACACTATTCTCTCTCCGCGTAAACTTTAAATTCAAGTAAGAAACTGGAAAAATTTGGACAGGATTAAGAAGATTTTATGTGACAGGAGTGAGAGGCTGATCACTAAACTAAACAGGGACTTTCCAAAGAAGGTGCTATAAATATGAACAAGCTGTTCTGATCATAGATGTTTGTGTCTCTTCTACATCATTGGCAGCGAAGAAATCTCAGTCCGGGGCAGCGGGAGGTGACAGGCAGGTTGAACAATATAACTCAAACCTGGGAATATTGATACTCAACTTTTACAGTGGAACACAGATCGACTAACAACTTGAATGCAGTTTTTGTTCACTTTGAAAGAATAATAAATGTTTACGAGCAGATTTTAAACTCTGGAGGTAAACAGCTACTCCATCACTTGGCTAAAGATTTCTTATTAGTAGGACTTATCATATTTTTTTGCTTTCAAACATTATTGCTAAATTCAGACAGGAAGGGGCCCTTTCAACCAACATTCAGCATGAAAATAACTACATCTTTTCAGAGGACTGACAGCATGGAATGTGTTTGGGCGAATATTAAATCTGGCTTTGAAGACAAAAAAACAAACAAAAAAACAGTAGTACAAAAATTAAAATGAAAAACCAAACACTGTGTCAGCATTACACAACAGGCTTTTGTGAACAAATACAGGGACATAAAGATGGATATTTCATATAGGAGCCCTTATAATTCCTCAATCAGACTTGGTCTGAGGAGCAGCATCACAATAATTTATGTAAAAATAAAAAGTATTATCACATTCATCACTTAGTGTCCATGTTGTGTTTGATTGTCGGCTTCTGAGACACATCAGTTTCAACGTTTGACCAACCAAACCCCTTCCTAGTTTAACTTATTTGTATGAAAATAATGTTTGTCTGTTGTAGTGGACTGTGCAAAAGAACGTACAGCACGAGAGCTTTGTTGTTGTATTATTAAGAGCTAAAACACAAAAATGGTTCACAGATTATTTCTATTATATTAAGTTATAAAATAAAGTAAGTCACAAGTAGCCTCAGCTTAGGTGGGGCTAGCGTCATGGCATCTGATAAACTTTATCAAATTATGGCACATAAAAAATAACAGCTTCTTTATCTCATCTAGCTCACTCTATAAAGTAAGTAAAACCGTAAATTAACACAGACTTAGGTTTGTGTTATTTTGTATGCGTGAGATCATTTCTGATTAGTTTGGTTTCAGCACTGAAATATGACATTCATGCCATTTTGTCACTGTTCTTCCATGTATTGCACAGTACTAATTGTCAAAACTACGTTCTTAAGCAAAAACTACGTAATAATCCTAATGGATAATCTCACAGCCAAAAAAAAAAAAAAAAAAAAGTGACAAAACAAATGTAAAATCAAAAATTAATTATAAACATTTACAGAAAAGCTTGACATCTCAGTTTCAGTTTAGTGTGGGAATCTTTCTGTAGCAGAACATGTGGCTCTGATCATGCTGCACTTCAACTTTCCTGGCAGAAACATTCCTGAGTTTCCTGCTGTGAAATCTGCTCTCCTCTCCAGCTGCTCTTATCAAAACTGCAGAAGCGCTAAAATGATCTCCGGGCAGACAAGGCCAACTCAGCTGATGTAGTCCTAAGCCAGCAGAAATCACACAGTCAGAGAGGCTGGTAATGCTCAGTGAGAGCTTCCCCCCTCTCGAAAGTCTAAAAATAAGACACTTTAACGCAAATGAACTGGGCTAAATAGCTGAATCTTTCAAAAATATTAATAATGCCCTCATTATTTGTACTGTAAATTATCACTGCATGTAGAGAAATCATAAAACAAAAACAGATGTAGTATGAAAGAAAGGTGCATAGGCATTCTTTTGACACTGAAATGGAAAAACAATTCCTTGGTTCTCTAGAAAGCTCCAGTTTACACATTCATAGTATTAGCTGGCAGTTAGTGCCTGGCTATTTTTTTTAATGACTCACTCACACGCTCACTCAGCCACCTCGGAAATCTCTAAACATCATAATTTCATTGACATCTCCTGTAACAGGGTAAATGTTAAGCAGTACCCTAATGAAAATAATTTAAAAAATGAAAAAAAGATGATGTACCGCAAAACCATTTCCATCAGCACCGTTTCTTCAGTAGGTGCGTGGTCCCACACTTCTAAACCACTGTACCGACTACAGACGTACGGTTTCAGGGTTTTCTCCCAAGGGTGGTCAGAACATGATGTTGAAAATCATATACCACGCCACCAACAAGTTTTAGACACTGTCTAAACTCAGCGGGTCCCTTAAGCTCTCGAGTCTTACATTTCGGTGACCGACTCATACGAGCTGCTGCCTCGATTTGCGGTCACACCACATTAACGCAGTTTCCGCCGCCAGCTGTCGCCCTCTTGCTGCAGTAGGTGAAGCCGCTGTGATTGGTGGAGAAGCCGTTCATGTGTGACGACTTCAGCTCCATCTGGCAGGCAGCGATTGCAGCGTTGAGCTCTACCTGAGCCCGGTGAACCACGTAGAACATCAGGCCGATGCTGATGACGATCTGCAGAGGACAGAGCAGGAAGTCATGATGTTGTTTGGCATTTCTTGTTTGTTCAGTTTTGCAATGATTTTTGGATTTTATTTTTGTTGTAATTGTTGTGGTGGTGAACTGAACTCCATTACATTCTGAGATGTGCTAATATTAGTTCTCCTAATAAAAGCATAAGGAAGTGAAACAAAATAAATGTGACCTACACACACACACACAATCTATGTCAGTACATTACAATAACCACAAACCAAAACTCAAAATTGGCCATAGTATTCAACACAGTCACACTTCTGACTCAGTCTCTTGTGAGAACTACGCATAGACCAAGTAGCAATAAAATCAATCAAATATCATAGGAAAACTGCCTGAATAGAGCCAAGAGGCTCGTTTGCTACTTCTTAAGTTACTAACTTGCCACCCAGGACTGTTGTTTTAGGTAGACATGCACCAATCTGACTTAATCTCTCCTGATACCAATTCAGATACCTCAAATCAGCCAATATTGATATACATTCTGATACAATGCTCTCTTTTTCCCAAAAATAAACTCTGTATACAACACTGTATCAAACTAATCATGATCATTTTCATTTATTATTATTATTATTTCATTGTTATTATTATTTTGGAAAATACCCTTTTTTTTTTTCTTGCCAAGAATTAGATGAGAAGATAAATACCTCTCTAATATCTGTACGATAAAAAATAAACTACAGCCTGAAGCTAGTTAACTGAGCCTAGCACAAATACTGGAAACAGGGGAAACTGTTAGATTGTGTTTGCGCTTGGCACACAACAGTAAGACATAACAGCGCTTTATCAGCTCTTCCAGATGGAGTTTCCCACCACCAGTGTTTAAAAAAGGCTTCTGTGTGATTAAGGCCAGTTGTCATTTGGAGAAACAGCTTTCAGTTCTGCATGAAACACTGACACCTACTTAACCTTAAACGGACCCTTGACCTCTGACCCCTGTGAGCCTCTCAATTGTTGCACTCAGAAAAAAGCCCTGATCCTTGAGCACCTGTGATGAATAAATAAAGCTTAACAAGTGTTGGAAACGTGGTAACCGCTTCACATGACCTTTGGGTGAGCTGAACAACACTGTGGACATATTTTGCATATCTACACATATGACTTAGCATTTGTAGTCTAGACATTTATGTAAATAAAAGTTAATTTAAGGGAGGGAAGATGTCAATGCTTTTAGACTAGGATTAGGTTTGAGGCTTAAGTTTGAGGGTGTGGTCCAGTGCACTACCAAACACTGATTTTGACATTTTAAGATCCCATCGAAGCAAAATGTGAATCAGCTCACCTGCAGGCTGAACACAAAGTAGCCGCTGATGCTCTGCTCAGCAATGACGTCCTCCATGGTGCGAAGTGTGGTGCCCAGGTAGGAGTTGAGAAGCTGAGTGGGCAACAGGCCCACAGAGGAGGCCACCAGGTAGTTTGGCAAGGACACGTCTGTGATCTGAAAATGGAGAAACCATACAAACTTTTAGAAATAAAAAGGATTTAAGCACACTGGAATCCTAACACAGGCTATACATATTATTTAAGAACTTGATATTAAAATAGCTAAAACTAAAATCTTAAATGACTACCTAACTGTTTTGTAGATTTCCAACTGATAATAATAAGAGAGGGGATAAAAGTTTCAACACAAATCAACAACAAACATAACAAAACAAAACAATAACTGGAACCAGAACAAAGAGCTTGACATTGGCAACAGTAGTAAGTTGAGGAACACTTTTAAATTTAAAACTATTCATTCTAAGAAATATTTTGCATGCAACTATCTAGTCCAGAGCCGCTGTTTTGAGTGCAGGTAGTGGTGGAAAGTAACTAAGTACAGTGTTGAGATACTTGCACTTTAATTGAGTATTTCCATTTTCTGGAAACAAACATTTATTTGACAGCTATACTTACTTTTTGAGATTAATATTTGAATAGATTTTGAGATTAATATTAAAACACATAATATAAGATAAAACTACAAATCATTAAAGATTAAACCAGTATTTGCCAACCTTTTTGACTTGTGAACTTACATAAAAACAGTACTACTAATTAACAGCAATGCTTATGTAGTTTTGCTTTACAAGGATTTCAAATGCATGACCTTTACTTGTATAAGAGTATTTTTACATTGTTTTGCTGGTACTTTTACTTAAGTAAAGGATCTGAATAATTGCCAGACAAATGAATTTACACTTTGACAAAACAACTGCCTTCTAAAATGCATCAATAGCTTTCTTGAAGTGACGCTTATGTGCAGCACTTGCAGCAAAGTTGTTAAAAAAAAAAAAAAAAAAACATTTTCTTCGTGCCTTAACCTACCTACTGAAAAAAATCCTAAAAAAAATCATAAGGTACAATCTAATCTTTGATTTATTCATAAAAAATCTGCAAGATCCTGGTTGGGCTGGTAAATAGTTTTCAAGTACCATCTTGAACTACAACATGCCATAACTCGTCCAGTTCAGTGTCTCATTTCATATCTCATTACAACCACCTAAATATAAACAAGTGTCTGTGTCACTGTCACCCTTGATCCCTTGATTAAGTGATGACATAAGCCGATGTGTGTCTGTGCCGGGTGTAGGAAGATGTGACCTTGGCACTGTGTGCACTGTGACTACAATGTGGCTGATAGTGGCTTGTCGGGACCATGGCGTGTTGCTGCAAGACGCTGTCTGTGCCAGAATGTTATCAGGGCTGGAAGACAATAATGCTTGATCCAGCCCAAGGGTCTCTTCGCGACGATAGATCCTAAGCCCTCTCCTGTTATCACTCGGATAAGAGCCTGGCAAAACCTGGTTGATCGAGTTAATGTTCTTTTCAATCTGTTTTTACTTTTGTATGTTTGGGTGAGCATTTTTTCCCCTCAATACAATCATGTAACAAGCCTTTCTCCTTGAAAGATTAGCGCTGATGTGTCCACACAATGTGTCAACACAGTCAAAACGCCTTCGGCTGA
This sequence comes from Lateolabrax maculatus, assembly GCA_031216445.1. NCBI lineage: Eukaryota > Metazoa > Chordata > Actinopteri > Acropomatiformes > Lateolabracidae > Lateolabrax > Lateolabrax maculatus. The sequence goes on from CM062218.1 coordinate 11,782,105, forward strand.
TCTCTAAGACATGTGAGCCTGTGAGAGCTGTAGCAAAAGAAAAAGGAATGCACTCTCTTTCTCTCAGCCATCATCCTTGAGTTGTGAAGCACATGTCCTCTGAAGTCTCTTCCCATCCAGGCATCTAGCGTATGCAGCTGTCTTATATATGACCAGGGAAGGGCTAGTCATTTGGTATTTTTATAACGGCGCAGAGAATTTCCACTGAACCTCCTACTCGCTTCTGCAAGCCTGTGTATAAAGATAATCTGCAAATTCAAGTGAAAAACACCACATCCTAGATTTGACCTGATTTACTCAGAGTAGCAGCAATGCAGGTCTAAGTTTGTGGTCGTAAACAAAAGAAGGAAGTAGGGTATCGTGACTGAATAGTAAATTTCAGGACTGCTTCTGTGAAGCTGTATCCCTTTTCTTATCTGGACATGTGCATGGTTTACCCTTTGAAACAAAGGGTGAAGCACCTGGCATAATTAAAGGCTGCACAAACACATTGGCCTGTAGATATGGTCCTATAAATCACAGGATGAATTCCCCTATTGCCTCATCAGCTCATTATGACAGCAGAGGGATGGAGCCAGGCTGGCGAGCAGCCGTAAAGGTAATAATATACATACGAAGACCTGAATATGTCCACTTTGTCCGCAAAGGATTCACAAACATTTTTCCTGAGCTGTCCCATTGTTTTGCTAACAGCTGCATTCTTTGTGTCGTTTTAGGTTACCCGCTATAATGTAGCACCATGCACTTCAGCAAAAAGGAGTGGGGGGCACGGTGAAATGTAGCCTCATCCACAGAAAGTGCTTACCAAGGGCATAGCAGACAACACATAACTCCACCGTGAGCCAGAACGGGCCTAGAAGTACCCATCCATACTTAGTTTCACCTTTTATAGTTGATAATAAGATCATAATGATACAATATCAGCTAGTCTCAATAATGAGCCTCCAGGTAAGATGAATTACAAGGCGTGCAGTGAGAGGCTGGGCTGGGTTTGAAACCCCTCCAGGAAGTGAAAATGTAGCAGAGAGGAACTGAGGGATTCAGCTTATTAGCCTGTTTCTGGCAGGGCCAGCTGAACTCCCCGGTGAGGGCTGCACTCTGACATTCACTTCCCCAGCTGGATAAAACAATGTTTCACACTCAGTTTTGTGTTTCAGGAGTCGCCAGCTTGGTTTTCTACCCTTCCACCGACCTCGAATGATGGATTAGTTTTTAAACATGAATTAACTGATTTTTTGGCCACTTGGTTGTGAACACAACATCTGACATATCATCACCTTTTAAGTTGTCAGCAAACTTGTTAGGAAACAGTTGCTTATTTACACATCCAGCATTACGGAGCAACATCATCATTCATTTAGAGTCGTGTTTCTGTCCACCTGATGAATGTAAGTCTATACATAGATATTCACTCTCTTTTAGCTCTGGTTTTGGTCTCTACCAACTCCTGAGGGAAATATCTTAGCAGCTAAATGCTCCACTATGTTCACCAGCGAGTCTGTACCTGTGTTCGGTCCTGAACAGATATGGTAAAGTGAGTTTTCAGAGCTTGATTACTGAAAACAGCTGCCTGCTACGACTGAAAAAGGAACTATGAGAGCAATTAGACTGAACCAAAACAGTAAAGTTGTAGGCCGGGCAGCCAAACAATGAGCTGAAAGTTCCTATATAAGCTCTGTGAAGCCGAGGGGAGCTGCAGAATCGGGTGATAATTCTCTGTAGGTTCATCACTACGAGGGACACCTCTTACATTGTCACAAGGTTTTCACATTAAAAATCAAATATTGATCACAGACGTTAATGCTAGTTAGTTTAACTTCAACTGAGGTACAGGTGGTGGACAATATCAGGTCTCAATAAAACCGGTGTGGAAATCCGGACTTCAATATGTTTGATTTCAAAACAACATTAACCAACCATTTCTCCACAACAGAGGCAAAACCGTTGTATGCAGGTGCTTTAGTTGGCTATGTCTATAAATCTGTAAACCCAAAATATTTCAAAGGGAAAAATCTCAAAAGTTGCATTTTCAAAGACGAACAGCTGTCATAAGTTGGAACTAATCAACAGAAGTATGACAAATGCATACTGGCATACAACCAAATATGACCCACTTTTGTAGCAGTCGTAGTTGAGCTGTTTTAAAGTCTACATCCTTTTTCATAAAGTGTTTCCCTTCCCTTGTAGATAATGACCCAGAGAAAGCCAAAACTGTATTTTACAAGGCTATTGTAATTTGTCAAGTAGCCAGCCTTTTAATTTGACCCTGGCAAACAGATTGAAAAGCATCAATAATGCCAGTGACAGTGGTAGCAGCTGGGCAACACACTGTAAAAACCCAGTCTCTTTGATTTTAATATCTCATTTTCACCTCTGACACAACAGTAAGTTCAATGTTGTAATTACTGTTAAAGGGGACATTTCAACCTTTGGACACAGAGCTATGTCCCAACCATGGATCCGAAAGTATGAACCAATGTCAAACAGAAGCCATTTTATTCAGTCAGGCAAAAGAAGACCATCTGCTAGGTTTGTATGTCCTGTCTGAAAAAGAACCCTTTTTACAGCTGAACACAGTGTGGGACTAATACAAAGGAGCCTTTATATTAATGTTTAGCATCCCCAACGGTCTTACTTTTAGCTCTGGCATGAAATACACAACTTTGACTTTAACTGAAAACATACAGAGATATACAGAGTTGTGACATCAGTGTCTTAACAATGGAGCTATAGACTCGCCTCATCCTCATCTTCCATTTTAACAAATTTTCAAATAGATTTATAAGAGCATCACAACAGCTCAGCTACTGACTCTAACCACCTTTTTTTTGTTGGTTCATGCCAAAATCACTGCCTCACTGTTCAACTCTAATGTCACAGCCCAAGCACTTGAATTTAAGATACTTCTCAAATACCAAAACTATCAGTCAATGTATAAGTGCAGCACAAACGTTTACTTCCAACAGTACTTCTTGTACATGCAGTCAGCTTAATCTTGGGATGATCTCACCTCGCTGTTGCCAAATGACTATTTTCACTTATCTGAAAGTGTTGTCTTAGTCATCAATGATGAGCAACTTGCTCCACGTAAAAGTGTCTCCCAACTGCCTAGAGCTGCAATGATAAGTAGTTTTCAAGAATAAATGCTGAACATTTGCTGGTCCAAGCTTCTCAAATGCGAAGATTTTATGGTTTTGTTTGTCACATATTATAGTAGACTGACTATCTTTGGATCGAATTTAGTCGAATAAAATAAATTGAGCGTTCTGAATAAGTCTCCTGGGCAGTGAGAAATTATGATTATTTTCTGATATTTTACAGACATAATTAACTGATTAATCCAGAAAGGCAGATACATCGATAATGAAAATAATGAAGCCCTGCAAGTGTACTGTACTATTTAATCATAATTTCAAACTGTAATTGCACTGCAGAATATTATTATCCAATTTCATAATGAAAAATTATAATAGCAAGGCCTTTTTGTCAGTTAAAACATACTACAACTACAGTAATGCATCAAAACTCTTTACAGGAATCTGATCCACAGCCCTGGAATGTAATCCAATACAATTTCCCTGTTATAAATACTCCACTTGTGATATACTTTATTTTCTAATTTCTAATGTTTTGGGTTATATCATTTTTAACAAGGTCTTGGATATATTGCACCCCTATGCGTGTTAATGGAGGTAGACAAATCATTAGAAACAGCTTTCAATATAATGAAAAATCAAACTTCTACCAACTATGGCCTCAATATTAACCAGATTTAGGTCGATAGTGCTCTAACACAATCTAAAATATATGAATGAGTTTCGCATAGTGAGTGTTTATTGTAGGTTGGTTAGGAGTGTGTATATAGAACTGTCAAAACCAAAAAGCCAAATCCATAAAGCCGAGAAATGTGTAAGTAAATCCGTCACAGAAAAAGTACTGGTTTTGCATCAGGCAATTACTGTGCTTGTGAAACTAACTTACGTCATCTTCTTTTTCTTTTTCCTGCCCCAGGCCCGTGCATCAACTCCTTCATGCTTTAAGCTATAAACGTCTTTCAAGCTCCCCACTTTGCATCCACTTCTGGATGTTGGTGTTACTGTTGGGTTCTGCCTTCAACACTTGTTTAAGTAGGCTAAATTCCAACTGAACTAGAATAAACTGAACTTTGTCCTTGTTGTTGATTTCATCCTTGGACACATTTCAATGCTAGTTATATTAGAACAATTTTAAAGTTTTGTATGACAGTCAGTCTGACAAGCATCATATTTTAACTCAGGGAATTGGTATTTGCATATCAGTATCAATGAAAACATAAACAGTACTACTCCAGTACACTGAAGTAACAACAATTTAATCAAAAGTTTCTCCATATCTGCAGCCTTATGATTTCAAGCTTCAGTGTATTCATCTTTATTAATAAATCAGAAAATTGGTATAGGTGAGGCAATTCCAGGAAAATATGAGCGATACTGTATAATGTAGTGCAACTGTAATCGTGATGAGAGCTTTTTCGCAGCAGTGGGACTTGTACTACTCTGGAGAGCTAAGCCTGGATGGCTACATAACAACAAGTTCACCCTCAGGTCGGTATTCTTCATTAATCATTCAATTACAACTGGCATAACATTTTTCACGTTCGTGACCTCCCAGCTGATTTTCTATAGTATAGTAACCCATCCCTCAAGGCTTACTATTTGGAGGTATCAATGAGTTGGCTGAGAAGGGTAATCAGCGAGTAGGCCTATAAATTATTCATGACATGTATGAAGGTCAAGGGCCTCAGGTTAAGTGTAGGAGTGCAGCTGAAAGCAAAATCCTGATACTGCTAAGCTTTATAATGTAGGGCACATAATGTTTATTGCCATGACCAATGACTTCAGAAAAAAAACATGCCCGTGATTTAGTCTACGTTATATTAATGTTGCCAGATCATTAATGTGTTCAGAGTACAAACTGATAAAATAATTTATGTCCTTAGGCGACAGTAGAATCCATTTCATAGGAGCACTTTCTCCATCTACAAGAGGAATGAGTTTCCTTTCTCTGGGGTCCGGCCTTATATTTTCATGTCTGTTATTAGACTGAGGTCTGCCTTGAATAGTGACGTAACAGGCCAGTCCGTAACAGTCCGTAATTCATCACAACTAAAATGATAAACATCTACATGCAATAACCCCTGCCTGTTCCTTGAGACTGGTTTCTGGCTAGTTATGATTTCCCCTGTGTGGTAGGTTGGGCTAGCAATGAGAAAATCATTTCCCTCTAAAAATCAAAAAGGTCACAGGTTTGACTCTCATGACTGCAAGTGATTTGTTGAACCGTCCTCCAGAGGGTTAATGACCTCCTGGCTCGCCCATTGCTGTGACCTTTCCGCTTAAACCCATATGAGTTTACAACGGACACTACGTGACTGTTTAATGCCCTTCTGAAGTGAAAAGGAAAAGCTGGCAATCGTGTTTTCATACTCACCGAGAAAACTGCATTTTGGAGCCCAAAAGGTATGGGGGTGAGTCTCGCTAAGGCCACAACTTTGAGTCCACTTCCTCCCTCCACCACTCGTATGACAGCACTGAGCTGTTCACTGTTCCCAACCTTGTTCAGCACCCAGTCAGTCAAAAGTCGTTTACACACCAGGTGTGCCACAAAGGTCCCTATTAAAACTCCCACCATAACTAGTCCCATCCCCAGCACAAAGCCGTAGAGGTAGCCTGCTGCCACATTGAGAACAATATATCCCCATCCACATGGGAACGACACGATAATCAAACCAACTATAAACAGCAGGGCTCCGACGAGGCTGTCCAAGCTCTCCACCCAGAGCAGGAGGTCCTTGAGGTATTGGCGCACCAGGGCAACTGAGGAGAAGCACACAGCAGTCAGGATGCATGCCAGCAGGGCACTCTTGAAGCAAAAGGTGGTGATGCAGCACGGGTGTCTGAACTCTCCGCTGTTGCTGAAGGTCGTCCCCCCTGCGGCACTGATGACCTCAGGGTCTCCATCTGACTTCCCTATGCCGGCCCCTGTCTCGTCAAAGGCGCTGCAGATCAGGATGTCAATTTTGTCGCACTCATCCGTGGCAGTCCTCTGCAGCCAGCGGTTCAGCTGGATCTGCGCCTTTCCCACCGCATGCTTGACAAGCTTGGTGAAAAGCTGCACGGTCGTGGACCCCGACATTGACATGTTGGCCCCCCCCCTCAAATAAGCTCTGGGGACCGGCAGCAGGGCTCCGATGAACTGTCCCACCTGGAGACGGCTGTTTCAAGGTTTGAAATTCCCAGACGGTCTTTACATCCAGCGAAAGTCCATGTCTAGCGATATCAAATTGTTGAGTATCAACGGAAGAATTTATGAAGTTTTAAGAAGATGGCTTCAGCAGCGGTATCCCATTGTTATGCAACTCTGAGGGCAGCTGTGCCGCGTGACATAAAGATAAAACCCGTCACTCTCCTTGGCCATTACATGAATTGTCCAATTTAACAATGTTTATCATGGGTATTCCTGCTGGGAAACGTGCCAGTCCAGTGACTTAAAAGTGCCAGTTTTGTAGCCTCCGCCCGAAACACTCGCCATATTCAGAGTTGTCACCTCTCAGCTCACACGACGTAGAGTCGATGGATGGAGGGAGCTGCCGGGCGCAGGACAGACACGAGCTGTGAGGACAGTGACAAAACAAAACAACATTACAGTCGGCGTGGTGCAAGAACATCAACTTTTAGGGACTCCGCGAGCGTTTGCACCCAGCTACGGTTAACACGCGATGTTTTAACAAGAATCAGTGCAGGGCTCACTCACTCACTCCTGTCGTTAGCTAAATAACTCTCTGCGTGGACAAAGTCCGCCGCTGCATTTCGGAGACTACGCCGCCGCGGCTGGCCTCCTCGTCCCGGACAACAGAGCGACAAACAGGGCGCACAAGGCGGACGCGAAAAAGGAACACTTCGCTCTCTCTCTGCTGGCTGGTTGTTGTCGTTGTTGTCGTTTCTCCCGTCTCCGTCCTCCCGCCGCCGCCGCCGCTGCTGTTGTCGCTGTTGAAGATTTTCATACCGACCACTGTTTGTTTCCCAGAATTCCAAGTAACCCCCGCACACGTGACCGGCCATCTGACGCGCTCCTCCAATCAGAGCGCTCCGGCTGTCATCGCGAGATTTGCGCCGGGGTTTCGCGACAAGTTGTGTTCGTTTTGGATCAATTATCTCTGTGACGGTTTGTGCTGCCACATAAACTGAATAAACCATGATGTGTAAATGAATCTGCCTTTGATCCAGTTACTTAAATTATAAATGTATATATAATATGCATTTAACAACATATCCAGCTTCACAGACCTCAAGAATGCAGATACAGTTTATCATTAGGACACTTTCTTTTTCAAATTAAGATGTGTTTATGTATGAGACTATCAATACAATATACTGCTACACCTCACACACACACCCATTAACATACATTTGAATGTAGCTTGCAGAAGTGGAGCTCTAATGATTTGTTATAGCCTTGTTGCGTTGTTTTATATCCTATAACAAAGCATCATATTTTATAAATTGATTACATGTTTTGTTAGAAAAATCTGAATCAGCAATGTAACTTGTAGTTAGTTGAAATATAGTTGAGTGGATGTACAAGCCTACATGCGAGTAACTGTATAGAGTAAGTACTGTGTGCACAAATGCAAATACAATATTTGAGGAAATTTACATATTTACTTTAGATACATACATTTTACAATATTTCCCTCCGAAATTGAGTATTGTATAAAGTAGCATAAAGCACCTCAGAAATATACTTGAGTACAGTATTTCAGTAAATATACTTTCCACCACTGATAGGATGTTAATAAACTATGCTGAATTAGCAGTGATGGAAGAAGTGCTCACATCCTTTACTCAAGTAAAAGTAATATGTCCAAATACTCCATTACAAGTAAAAGTCTTGCATTCAACATTTTATTTAAGTAGAACTCTGGAAGTATCAATAAAATGTACTAAAAGCAGGCTACCAAAAGTATGCATTATGCAGAATGGCCTCTTTCAGAGGGCTATATTATGATATATATCATTATAATATCATTGGATTATTATAAAGCATTATAATTTTGTAGGTGGTTGAGGAGGAGCTCATTTTAACTTTAGTTTAGTTCTTTAGTGCGTCATAATTTATGTGTTAAATCGTAATCTGCTAAAGCTCAGGTCTCAAATAAATGACAATATCCTTCTAAAATGTAGTATGACTGTAGTATAAAAAGTAAGTATAAAGTAGCATAAAATGGAATTACAGAAAAATTGTAAGGTACTTAAAAACAGCTTTATTTTATTTATTCTATTTTGGAAATAAGTTGTATGGACATCAATCAATTATGGAAGTCATATCACACTCATACAATGCATAAAATTCATAAATATTTAATTAAAACTAACAACTGTATCTCACATCTTATGTTATGGGGGATTTCTAGTATGCAGCAGAATTTGAATCAATATTCTCCTACATGCTCCTGTATTTCTGAGAGCCTATAATATAGTAAAGGAATCTCCCTGCTGGGCATGCTCACCATAAATTCATGATGAGGGGAGTGAAGCAGACAATATGTGCATTCATGCATCTACCATCACTTACCGGCTGACTCTCCCAGCTGTGGGCAAAGATAGCCCTGAGGTGTAAGTCCTCAAAAAACTTTATGTCACCGCCACTTTCTCACTGAAGCCATGTGTAGTATAGTCACAGATCCAGATAAAGATTACATTAAATGCTTAAAGATGCTCGAGGTTAGTTTGGTTATATGTTGTGACTGACTGCTGTGCTATTGTAACACTCCACTAGATGGAACTGTTACACAGTTTTACAACCAATGCAAGTACGCTGTAGGGTTTGTTGCTTTGTAGAATCATTGAGTTGGTTTACTCTGTCTTTATGTGGAAACATTTAACACCTCACAGCAATCTAATCCAATTCATCACTTTTTTTGGATTCAACAAAATACTTTTTGCCACACATCTGAGGGCAAACTCTTTAACAAGCAAAGCTACATGTTTGTGTCTTTAGTTTTTGTCACTAAAACATTCTTCAGTGGTTATTTTACAAACCGAATATTTAATAAATACATTTAAAAAACTGCAGACTACCAGTGTATTTTCCCATATTATTCTTCTAAATCGGTGAAGGTGCGCAAAAGGAAATTTACAGTATTGATGCTGTAGATGTTACAACTTAATATGGCATCTACTTCTACAAGATATGTAATTTGTGGTCAACTTAAAGGAGCACATGTGAAGTTGGGGAGGCTTAAGAAACCGGCCAGGCAATAAGATTTACAGAGTTAGTCTTCATCCTTCACTTTTACAGACTACCTGGAGGGGACTGTCTATAAGGCCACAGAGAGGACATCATAAACGACTTGTTTAATTCAAGTTGAGATGGCCTTTAATCTGGCCTTTGTATCTTTAAACGAAATGTTAAGATATATATAGCATTCCTATCTGGGCATGTATAGACTATTTGTGCTGCTCATTGTGTTTTATACTGTGTGCATGTTAGTTGATTGCAATTATGTTTTCTGTTCTGAATATGACATATTTCTATATTATATTACATCAAAGAGTGCAAAACACAGTGAAACACATCTGTATTTGAGTGACACTTTGCACGCTCCAACGGAGATGCGCTGCAGGTCTCATCCTAACAGCAGCTGAGCCATGACAGGAAGCTAGTGATTCTGCTTTCAAAATAAAAGCGTCACATCGTTTCAGAAAAAATGGTGGGCGCGTTCAGAAACGCCTCAAAACGATCAGCAGAGCAGTGGAGCGAAAACACGTGGAGTGGAAGGAGGGCAGAGGAAATACGTAGCTACGTTTTATTATGGTATTATTATGACTAGGTTGGATTGTGAAACTTCAATCCGGAAGTCGTGGGTTTCATTCCGGCTGACTTGACAGTGGTACAGAGTCGCTCTTGTTGACCAGCAGCTGTGATCAGACACCAGGGTGAAGCGGACACATTCCTGTGCAGACTACAACAGAAGCTACATTTTTAATGATGGATTGTTCAGAGGAGGTTCAGTCTGTGTCTGAGGAGCCCAGCGCTCAAGTGGAGCTCAAAAAGGGAATGTCGATTTTCATTGATGTAAGTAAAACAAATTTTAAACCCTTGCTTATAGTACAAAATGTATTTTATCTTAACTGTTAATGCTCATACTGAGGTTTCGTTTTGATTTTTAATTAAGTTCAAAAACTTATATAAGCACAATGTATGACTGTATTTCATTTTATTAAAAATTATCACACCTTCCCATAAATAAATATTTTTTATTGCATTGTAAAAAAGAGATGCATTTTACTTTTTAAATCCAAGTTTCAGTGAATTAAATAGTTATCTCTTGGAGGTTTTGGATCATCGGAGTTAATATGGATCGCCCTAATGCATGCAGGGTACAGAGGGTTCCTTGTTTCATAGAATTAATTAATTTGACAAGGCTGACCTTAAATTTAGCATCATGGTGTGAAGACTTCAAAGGCTGGCCACCCATTTTTATGTCAGTGTTCAAAAATAAAAACCAAGTTAACAAAATGTTAGAAGTCTACTTCTTAATAAAAGCTGGGCGGTAGCTGAAATCTAGCTCAATTAGGCAAAAAATAATATAGATATTTTTAACTTTTTTGATCTCAAAAGTCATTTTTTAATTATTGAAATACTATGAGAATAAGGATTCCCAACACTTGTTGATCTCCCTCAGAGGATGAGGATTTAAATATTAAAATCACATCTTACAAGCCTATCAGTACAGGTAATGATCATCCTCAAGTGCTTCTTTCTCAAGAGCTTTCCTTCCCCTGTTTCATTCTGCCTGCGTACCCCCTATATAATTATATTCCACTCATTTCTCCACTCTTCCATTCGCTTGTGAGGTCTGAATTATATGTCTGAACACTGCCTTCAGTGTTTGAGAAACACAGGGAGGATGCACACATGGGAACCAAGAGTTATTAAAGGAAAGCCGTATCCACCACATCAAATGTCTCACTGATGTTGAACAGGTGCTTTATCTTCTGGCTCTGAGATTCAGGGAATGAAACCGCTGCTCGTCTCCAGAGGCGAGTTGGTCGACAATGTGCAAGTGTTGCTTCTGTTGTTTCTTGATGTCTCCTACAGCTTTCGCCTCAGTCGGTTGTGTGTCATTAAAACACACATGCTGACTCCAAACAATTGTTTCTTTTGTTGTGCCTCCATGTGTGTTCTTCTAAATTATTTTGATGCTGTCGTGGTGCCAGATTTTCTATTCTTCTATTCTTGGTTGAATGTATTCATTTTTCTCATTAGTTGTAAAAGATGAATTAGGATGAGATGAGATGATGAGACTGAACAGTGATGGAGTGTGAGCTGGTATCTGAATGATACCTAAATGATACCAGCCTACAATTTTGAAAGATTTCCAACACTATCATTTGCATGAATATCATACACATGAGTTAATAAGAAAAGAAAAAACAATTGTTCTGTATAATTATTATAAAAATGATTATTTTCATTATTGATTAATATGCAGATTATTTTCTTGACTAATCGATTATTGTTTTGTCTATAAAACATCAGAAAAAGAGGAAACATTCCTATTACATTATCTTAAAGCCAAAAGTGATATCATAAATTGTCACTATAATTTGATATAAGAAGAATTTGCAACTTTTCACATTTTAGAAGCAGAAACAATTATTTGGCATTTTTGCTTAAAAACTGACTTATTGAAATAGTTGCTGTTAATCTCTGGTCAATCAACTAATCAATGAATCAATGAAGTTAATGTTGCAGCTCTAGATAAAAGAAAATTGGGCGTATTCGGTATGGGATGAAGGCATGAAGAAACTTTGTGGTTGACAGTATATGCATCTTTTTTTCCCTATTGTTGACCTGGTTGGTGAGGATGCTGCTGCGTACAAATGCCTTGCAGAGATAAATACAGTCGCATTCAATTTAACTTAATTTAAATGATTTGTTTTAGAAATTAAAGATGGATAAGAGATGGAGACAGGTAGTATTGAGATAGAGACAGATTTTATGGGAACTTATGGGTTGGGGACAGCGAAAGAAGCAACAAAGCTTGATTAGCAGGAAAATTTGAACCAATTATGTAAGCCACACGACAGACTGCCAAGAGCTCGAAGGAAGGTGGGTGGATAATTTTTGTTAGTATTTTTACCCTTTTGTAGCACAGAGCTGAAGTCCCCCAAGCAAGGGAAATCCAAAGATGGAAAGAGGGCATTTTAAAATGTAGATCCTGCACATAAAGAGCTGTCATATTTAGTTTATAAATAATGTGTAAATACGCTCAAAGCCTATTCAAATTCTTCTTCACAAGTACAAACCCGACAAGAAGAGAAACTGGGCAATGCTATTTCGAGGTGGTTCGACCCTTTTAAAGCTGATGTGGTCATTGCCACTCTGCCTTTCATCTCCTCTGGACTCTGGGACAGCACTATCAATAATTTAATGACACTTCGTTTGAGAGTGTGATCAATGACCCTCACAGACACACACACACACACACACACACTTACTTTAACTTTGATGATGTGAAACCTTTTTTGACATCCCTCTCTTTTCCTTTTCTCATTACAGATTTTACGGAGAGCTGATAAAAATGGTAAATATTGCACCAAAAGCTCCTTCCAGGCTCAAACACATCACACTCTGTTCACACACACTCCTCTGTCTTTTGGCATTACTTCAACCTTTCTTTATGTGTGAAAACAGATGTACTTTCTCAATGAAATTCTGATCATGACTCTCTGCTGATACTCAGTTTCCATAGAAACAGGAAACTGACCATCCCCACTGAGGTTCAGTATCCGAACATTAATGAAGAAAAATGCCAAAAACTTGCACCAGTTAGACATTTTTATCATGGCAGTCCACAGTGAATGACTTAGAGGTGTGCAGCTGGAGGTTCAGGGCAAATTCTGCAATTGTTTTACACTCACTATCTTGTGAAGTATTATCATAATATACAATATAAACATACAAAAACAAAAATAGTTTATTTTGTTGTTTACCAGGGACAGCAGGAGTCTTATGTGCCTATCCATCCTGCTCCCCTCATCCTACAGTAAATACTGTCTAACAAAGCACAAAGGCAGAAAAGAAGAAGTAAGATTACACTGTGGATTTTTTATGGATCACAGGCCTTGCATTTTAATTTATTGAGTATGATTTATTCAGTGAAATCAGTCACATAGACTGTTATGCTTTTCTTGCCTTTGTGTGAGGTCAAAAAATTCAATTTTCCTTTGAATTACAGTATTAATATTTTTAAATATGTTATACTTGCAGACGTCACAAAGATTTCTGTTTTAAAAGCATTGACACTTTAAATGTATATATATGTATATACAAATATTTGTGTGTATGTTTCATTGTACTTGCAAATTAAAGTGTAGATACACTATAATACCACAGTAAGAAATCTTATCTAAAGCTCTCACAGTAGCGTGCTTCAGATAGTAGATGCCTCCATTGATCATTTAATCTCGACACACTCTGCTCAAGCAAGTTTTTTTGGGACTTTAAGTACACTCTGATTTAGGTTTTTATATAATGGAATAATTTAATGTATAATGTGCTCTGTCCAATGTGACTGGTGAGACCACCATTTGTTTGTATGACTGTGCTCTGACAGTGTCTCTTTGAGTCACGCTAACACGTGTCATAACATCAGCTATAATCCTGCTGACACACACTTTCACACATCATGTTAAATATTCACATAGGCTATGTTCATTGCTGGTATCACACAGTTGAACCGCACCAAAGGTTTTTTTTATTTGACATTTTGACAGAGACCCTGAATTCAAAAATGATTTCCTCAACAAGCCCAAATAGCTAATCAGAACTCATTATTCACATGGCATGACATGCTTCATTATTCATTAAATATCCGTCCCACGCTGTGAATGATGTGAGGTCTTGTCATGCAGCAAGATAAGAAGTCATCCCACATGTTTGTTTTTAGTGTTGATCAAACAGCAGCACTAATATGTCATGTCCGTTCCAAGAGTACTTCTGAGCTCAATGACAGTGAGTCACTGTGTGCTTGATTTATGTGCACGTGTGTTCGCCTTTCGTGCATCCTCCAAAATGAGCTCTCACTCACGCCATCTAAGGTGACATGACAGTCATACTGAACATACTGAACATCACCTCCAGAGCATCAGGTCAGCATGTCACACAAACAGAGAGAAACCACTGGAACCAGAGCTGTGTGAAAAATATGTTGTCTGTGGTTGGTTATCTTCATTTTGCTGCAGGATATTCAGTTACGGGCTCCTCATTTTGAAATTCTGTTTATTTTCACCTCATGAATATTTCACACAGCTTGGGTCTCTTTATTCTGATCATAATTGCAGAACCTCAAAGCATAAAAGTGACTGATTATGTGAAATTACCATGAAGTTGGTCTAATGGAACGAATGGTGATGACCCTGTTGTTCACTACAATAATAAAAAACAAGGAAGAATGGCTCGCTGTGGAGTTATTTTGTTAAGTTTTTATTACTGCTTTTTCTACTTTGAATTTAATTTGTATCTATACACTTTTCGCCATCTTTTGCTGATTCAGCCCCGGCAGTTTATAACATGCTGCATCTTACCTGGATTATCTGGGTTTCATCAGCTCAGGAGGTGGACTGAACTTGACTTAATCAAAAGTTATTATTCCAATTTTCTAATGGAATGATGAGTAATTAAATATTTGATACTGACCATATTCAAATCTGTTTCACTTCCATGCATCCTGCATGACCAAAAAAAGTATTTGACTTATATAAGGAATGTTTTAGAAAATGGCCACCTCACCTCACAGGATGCTGTAGTCCTGGCTGTGCTGCCCTGACACTGTGTTGACAAGCTGCATTTGTGCTCTCTCCCCAGACGACGGAAAACTGTCCTTCGATGAATTCAAAGCCTACTTCTCTGATGGAGTCTTGACAGCTGATGAATTGAAGGAGCTCTTCCACACGATTGACACTCACAACACAGAGTAAGTCAGTTACGTTTTGCACAGTTTTCTACATCTTAGAATCACCACGTTGTTCCTAAACTGCGCACTAAACCAGCATTACAGCACCGTTACCTGTCGAAAATAACAAAAATATATGTGACTATGTTCTAGCATTTGAGTGTAGTCCATCTCCGATACACTGTTTAAAATATACATAATTGTTGTATGAACTTAAATAATATCATAATGAAAAAAATTTACAATTTGCTTAGATTGTGATCCAAGCTCAGTGTTCTATGTGTTATGGAAATGATCTTAACATGTTTTCAAACCAAGCTGAAGATTTATAAGAAATCATGTTGGAAGTCTGTACAGTAAGCAGAACACCATTTGAAACATCCTAAACAAAGTGACTCATATAAAACATGTATAGGAATTAGGCCACTCTGAGAAGAATTTTGTATTTATTCATAAGCTCAGTATTATTCAAGAGATGACAAGCAGAACAAGATGTGAAGAGAAGCACTCCAGGCAGCTTGTGTGTCCTCTCTCTGCAGGACACAGGAGATTCATGTCAAACCAATTTCTTTCTTTACCTGTCAACCTGTCTCACATTCTTATTTCTGAGATGTAAGGATTAAAGACAGCTTACATATATTATACATATATGTGCCTGTGTGTGTCTGTCTGTTTGTGTGTGTGTATGTGTGTGTGTATATATAAGCAATATCACATGAGAGGGAGGTTTACACGTTACCGGAGGCCAGCTACTTTGTATTATGTACATTTATCTGTATGTTTCCATTTACTGTGCAACTAGTGAAATAAGAGTCTGTTGACAGTCTCTTTGGTGGCCTGTGTCATTCCGATGAGTTAACAGTTATCAGACAGTACGTTGCGCCATCGGTTCCTGCTCTCCATCGATGGGTCTCCAGTAACTTTTTAGCGAGCTTTCAAACATGCAAGACAAACAAGTTTTTTGTTTATATTTTCTACGTTCCGCGACTCATTATAAATCACAATTCCCATCATAGTCTCTGCGTGTTTATATAAAGCATCTCACATATGCCCACCTTGCCATGATCGCCATTGCCTCAAGTCTCGCATCAGACAGTTTCTGTATGGCAGCGGCTCTCAGGCTGTGGTTGGTGTAAGATGTGTGTGTCCCATAATTTAACTCAAATGTTATTTGTGGAAATATGTTCATCTGTGCAAAGTTTGTTACAATCTAAGATAGATAATGACAGTTTATGTAATTAAATTAATGTTAAATTCCCAGTGATGTTATACTCTATAATCAGCACTCATGGAATGTCTCTTGTCCAATCAAATGATTTGGTCGGAACTAACTGTTGTATATATATATATATATATATATATATATATATATATATATATATATATATATATATATATATATATGGAATATTATTGGTCAACTACTATCACTCTGTATCATATTCTGCACCTCTGCTCTCACACATTGTTTTCTTAGTCCAGTACATTAGCAACTACCAATAATTACTCTGAAAACCCCCTTAAACACCATAGCAGCCACTCAACACCTGGTACCACCGTAGCAACAAGCAGCTGCATAGACAACACCTGATGATGCACCTTAACCTTTTAAAACCCTCACCATCCATTTATCAGCCACTCCAGACATACTTAATGCAAACCACTACATGAAATAATAAAATATTTAAAGATCAGATAATAATTAGAACACATATATGTACACTTTTTGCTGCCAATGTGTGTTTCTTGTGCATCATATTAATATAATGTTGACTTAAAGAAGAATTGGAAGATTGTCATCCAATGCTTCCACTTAATTTAATCAGAGTCAAAGTGTTAAGTCAGGGTTATGTTTAGGTTGTAGAATCAGTTTTTACGCTCTCTTCTTTCAAACATGGCACTTGTGTTGTAGGTGACCCCTGTAAGTGTAAAAACTGTCCCTCTGGTTGGACTCAGTTTGTCACTCGCTGTTACAGGTTCTGACAAAATTCAAAGACTTGGAGCTACGCAGATGTAACAACAACATTTCCTGGCAATGCACAGAACCAATTTGTCGGAAATATTATCAATCATACCAAGAAACAGCCTATCTTCCTTCCCTCCATCTTTGCGTGTCTGCGTTTTATACCATGCAAATTTGGTGTGGATCAAAAGTCACAGTTTTGGCCAGGTTATTGAGATTTATAATTGGAGTAATAAATCAAAATGTGAAGACTATCTGGACCGGGGTCTCTGCTGCTGTTAAGGTGAGTGATTTTACACATAGACAGCTGGATGTTGTTAGATACAGGACAGGTCACTGCAGCTGGCCGTTAACTTCTGTTTGTGTACAGATTATACAAAGTATAATTTAGTGAGCTTTAGCTGTGCTTTTAGGTGTCTTTTTGAACTGTGGAGAAAGCCAAGCTAAATGTTTTGTAGTTGTCTTAATAGCCCTATTGGTAGAAATCAGATTTTGTGACTGTGCCTTTACAGTCTTTTTCAATGGGTAAATGTTTTGAAATTAAGCTTAATCTTCCAGGAGAAGACAAGTGGAGTGACGGTATCATGTTCAACAGCATCATCTGGAATACAGGGGAGCCAAACAATCTCAATGGAGACCACAGTTTAGAGATGAAAATCAGAAGTACACACTGATTTTTTGATTTCTACTTTGTGGAAACAATTCTTTGTCCAAATGAAATGGCTTTTTTAAGTTCTTGTTTTGTCAAATTTTTAACCTGTGCGCACCAATATACTGGATATTTCAGTGACCTTGACTATAAGGTAAAAATATCTTATATCTGCACTAAGTCCCTGTAATGCCCGCCATATCACATCCTCCATGATGACCGAGATGTCAGGCATTGATAACATCAGTGGTGGAAGTTTATTGCTCCACAGCATTTATTCTTGGACCAGAAGTCAAAGTTTCAGTCTGCAGCTTTTGATTTATTTAATAAACTTTACTGGTGGAACTGAAAGGGAACTGAAAACTGCTTGCAATCAATAAAGACAAAAAAAAACAAAAAACTTTTACTGTCATTTCTCATATATACACATCCACGTTAGTATTGTGTGAAAGCCAAAATAATCCATTAAAAATCACTGTATCACATGTGATAATATGAGAGGAATATTCAAACCCTAGACATCCATAAACCTGTCAGTGATGTTGCAAAATGATGATGAATCATATCCAAAATCTTAATTACGTGTGTTATTGTAGTGAAAAGAGTGAATGAGTCACTGATTTTGGACAAAAAAGTATCTACCGTAGACTGTAGATAATTACACTCATCCTTCTGGTCCTCAAAAGGCTCTACTCTTGCCTCAGAGCTCTTTCTTGTGTCAGAAATAGGCTACACTTTGACGTGCAATTTTTCATTAATAGGTTTTTGGTTGCTGATGTGATCAGGAGTCATGGTATTTAATTCCCCTGCTTACTATTAATGCTGATGAAATGCGTCAGTTGTCAAAAAGAGAAAGATCAGACATTCAAATAGCCATGATTAACAAACAAAATGATCACTTTTATCCGCTATATAATTTGTTTTGCTCATTATGATAGAATCATAAATTGTAAAATTTACTGTGCCTATGTAAGTTCTGTCAACAAAGATGGTGCTACATGAAGAATTTAATTTATGTCAAAAGCATCTGATTTCGACAGACAAACATCGCCCTTCGTTGCTACAATCGCATCCACCATCACTGTGCCAAATCATGGTGAATTGACTCCATGTTAAACCAACACGAACATATGCCTCCCTCTGTGGAAGTAACACAACAGGAAGCAGATGCCAAAGTTGTTAGGGAGTCATTTGGAAGTCTCAAATTGAATCCTGTATAGATTAAAGAATGACTCACTGAGCTGTAAAGCCTGCCTGACTAGACAACCTGCTTAGGTCAATGTCGAACACTGAAAGATTTTTCAATGCTTTGGTTTTAAAAATGCACAGATATTGCATGTAGTCTGTAAATGCAGACATTTTATTTGTGGATGAATTTGTAGTTACTATTACACTGGAGTACCAGAGTGCAAAATAAATGTAATTAATTATATTTCTGTTTAACTAGTCACTGATAGTACCAATACATTTAGACTCTATATAGCTATAATTCATCATGTTTCTCACAGTCTTCACTTGTGTGTTGTCCAATAGTAGATAATGTACCTTAAAATGTCAGTTTTAATTCAAGTTTCAAGCCACACAAGTAGGAGTTTTTTAGTCTGTTACTCAGTTTAGTGTCTAACCTCTGGTTTACCTCCTCCATTCTGGTCTCTCCTCTGTGGCTCTAAGTATTTTCTCCTGTTTGGACTGATTGATTGCTGCTGCACTTTTCCCCTTGAGAACAACAGCTACAGCTCGTGTGGAATAGAGTTAAAACCATTGTAATTCCCCAGCCTCCTTCACTGTAACAAGAAATAAGATGTTACTTTTGTGTCTCTTGAAGCTGGCTGTACAGGGAATACAATGGCTAATATTCCACTTTGAAATGTTCTCTTCTCCTTCTCCTTCTTTCTTATTCTCTTTTTTATTTATTTGTCTGTTTCCGTCTCGCTCTTTGAGACACACTCATGCACGGACATTTATCACAAACAGCCAAAGATCCTCAAGGGTTTCCTGTGAAGAAGTCAAGTTTCTTCGGTCTCTCACACACATCTCTGGGGAAAATAGCTAAATTATTCAATTATTCGTGACATATTTTACTTGCTCTCATTTGACATCCAACTAACTGATTCACCAAATCATTGTCTGTCCAGGAAAAGTTTTGCAGAGATTAAAGATTAGTCGGTCACCTCCTTAAACCTTGGAAACTTTTGTTTTTAAGGAATTCTTTTTATTTAAATGTTTCTCTCATTGCTTTGTTTTGCAGCAATGTGGACACTGATGAACTCTGTGGTAAGTTGATCCTTCACCTGAATAAGAACAAATTTTAATATCTGTAATAGCTTTGTCTTGCTTTACCCTACAGTCAGGAGCACCATGGACTCAAATGCTATTTGACATTTTCCCAGAATAAGGAAAGAACCATGTTAAATGTGGTCACATGCTCTATGATCAAACCTCAGGCTGTTTGACTGAGGTGTCACACCAATGTTGCTTCAACAAAACACATACAGCTCTGTCCTAGTTGCTTAACTCAAAATAATTTTTCTTTTTGGGGACCTTTCTGCTGTGAAGAGTATTTCTCCCAGCACCTCGGTGAATATGAGAATGTCCTTGCTGCCTTAGAAGACCTGAATATGTCCATACTGAAGGCGATGGACAAAACAAAGAAGGTAAGATGGATGTCATTGGATAAATCTGCTTTTCTTAACATAACACACTAGGGGTGTATCACAAAGGTATTATTTGTATCTGTGTCTGTTAATATTTAAAAATATCTGTATTCACATCTGCATTTGGGTATCTACCAGGTATACACTGGAAGATGTTTTAGAAATTGCAGTTAGAAATATAGAAACTGTCTCATTTTATGTTACATTGTTTTGTACTGCCATTTATACTCCCCATATGTATATATGTAAGTTTAGCAGCTCACAAAATATACAAAGGAATTAGGGAACAAGACTAGTCATGTTTGTGGCTCTGTGAGGCTGCACAGTGGTGCTTTGAGCTAAATGCTTGCATAATAATATTTGTTAATTAGCAGCAAACACAAACTGCAGATGAGGCTGATAAGAATGTTATCAGTTTTTAAGGTATTTAGTAATAAACCATTTGGAATGATGATGACAATGAAAAGGAAAAGTTAAGGGGATCACCAAAGTCATCAGGATTCATCCTTTTGACACCACCAGATTTCATGGCAATCCATCCAATAGTTGTCAAGACATTTCATTAAAAGGCAATAAAGTCAGGGGATCAGAGTCATTAGAAATCTGGGGGCCATGAATTTCTATCTAAGATTTCAAGGCAAACCATCAAATAATTGTTGGAATATTTCAGTCCGGACCAAAGTGTTTTTCCCTGACTCCACTGTAAAGAGTGGCTTAGCAGAGTGTGTATGATGTGCTTTATGTGTGTGTGAGTGTTTCTATTTGACTGAGTTATGACTCTGAAGAGAAGGGGTGTTACCTTTTGTGAAAAGTTTGGGGAAAAGAAATGCTAAAAAATCTTCTTAACTGTGGATGTGTGTCTGCTCCGACCACATTATCTGTTCACATCCGAACAGTGTTTTCATTTTTGTTGACATCCCTGTGGCACACTCATACACACATCCACACCTACACATGGTGAACATCACACTGGCATGTCATGTAGTGCACATAATGATAATAATAACAGATATTTGATTTACTCACAGTGTGGCCTAAACTTCACGCTGCCTAGCTGGCTTCCAGATCTCCCATTAGTCAGATTTCAATTACAGAACCAAAAAGGACGAGCCAGGGCTCATTCAGGCTACTAAATAATTCCCTGAACAAAACATGTTATGATTATTTAAGGACTTGTAGCCAACATAGATGAGGAATTAAATGGGTTGTGGCTGCGTTACCAAACAAATACTGTTTTTGATCATGCGCTGGAAAAAGCTTTATGTCCTCTTGATCTTACTGTAGAGCTGTGGCTGAAACTGAGTACCTTTAACATTATCAAAGATGAGAAGATGAAGGCTGAAGATGGTGAGGGAGAGAAAGGCAAACAGACAGAGATGAAGGTAAATGATCAAAGATGACAGAAGAAAAACGGAGGACTGAAGGGACAAATGATAAAGAGAAATGGGAAAAGGATTTTAAGAAGAAGAAGAGAGGTGGTTTATTAGATCAGCAGGGAGCACTTCTTTTTCTTTCTAGCACACTCTCTTTCTCTGTAGTATCTCATCTGGCACACATGACACCCGCTGTGAGGCTCAAATCGCCTCTCAGATCTGCACTGAAGCAGACACGTCTCATTGTGACTCCTTCAGAAACAGAGTGTGGGAGTCAAACCTTTCATTTGTCAGTAGTAATTTTTCATTAGCGCAAAAAGAGGTAACACAAGATGACATCCAACTTCAACACCTAAAAACTGTGGTGACAACAATAAATGGCAAGGGTTTAGTGAACTTTAAACAATTAAAGGAACAGAAAGAAGACAGCGGTGAAGTAGTAGAAAAAATCTATTTATACCCTTGAAAGAACTTTTTCAGGTGTTTTTCTTGAAATTGATTTTTAAAAAGTCGGACCTGCAGGAGCACAGCATTCTTTATTTCTGCAAAGGAAAGGAAACGCAGAGGTACTTTTGCAATCCCTTTGCAATCTTTCAACATGCACCAAGCTGTGGCTAGGTGTGAAAATTAAATTTGCACCCCAAATCATTTTTCTGTACTCCTTGAGAATAGTTGAGAGCAGGAAGTGAGACATTAGGAGAGAGAGAAAGGACAAACACCAGAGGCATTGTGTATTTTAAGGTTTTGCAATTCAAAAATGTATTATTCACCCTGCTGTGGACTATTAAAACCTATAAGTCAGCTCTCATAAAATACACAGAAAAAAAAGGACTCCAAACGCCACGTCAGTCAATCTCACAAATCAGGTTTTTTTCCATCAACACACTCTTCACTGTTGTTGCCTCACAGAAATACAGTCCAAAATGGATTTTTGAGCTCTAATGAAAACAAATTACTCTGCACAAATTGGACAGAATTGAGGCGTTATTGACCAAGGCAATATCTTTAAAATCAAATTACAACACAGGACTGTGAAGAGAGAGGATTTCACACAGCTGAAGTGTTTACGCCTTGAAACCTAATTCATAGTTTTCCCTCCTGCAAAGCGTGTGTGACGCCAGACATGGTTTCTGTGACTCTAAAATGAATCATAGCATGAGAGAGAGAGAGAAGAAATATATGACGTGCTGTATTTCTCTTTCTGATAGCAAGTATTGGCTGAGCGAGGAGGAGAACAGATGCTGCATTCGTCACAGACTAAAGCTCGGTCGTCTCTGTTGAACTGTGTATGTATTAGAGTGGGTGGTCTCTGGCTGTGGATTTGAGTGAGGGGGCCGGCTGCATGTGTGTGCATTTGCGAGGTGTTTCTTTTTTTTTTTTTTTTTTGCTTTTAAAGATTGTAAGTGTGTATTTGTGTGAGCTTTTGTGTACACAAGCTAATTTGTGTTTGCGCATTTTGTGTTACACTCATCAAAGATCCATGCACATGTGCGGGGGAGCTGGAGCAAGATTGTGAATCTAAATCTGAGCCAGGCACGTATAAGTATCAAGGCTGAGGCACTCAGGGTTTCACTGTGCACAGATATACCTGCCAGATATTCCTGCCATACATATTCCTTCCCACACACAGCACTCAACCTCTTTCAGCAGATCTCAGGTGTGTCTCACCTGCAGCTAAAGGAAGTTACTGCGTTCTCACACTACACCGTTTATTGAAGTATTAGGGGTACAATGCAAAAAGATTTTTAATCATGACATTTTTCTTTAGAACTGAAAGCACTGTGTTTGGATGGTAAAATGTACATGCAATCAAACCAGGAGCCGGTTGCACTGCTACGTTCACACTTAGCCTAGTAATAATGTTAATAATAAAGT
The DNA here is from genome assembly GCA_031216445.1 of Lateolabrax maculatus. NCBI lineage: Eukaryota > Metazoa > Chordata > Actinopteri > Acropomatiformes > Lateolabracidae > Lateolabrax > Lateolabrax maculatus. The sequence continues at coordinate 11,805,620 of CM062218.1, forward strand.
GTTTACTAAGTGGAGATTTACACGTCACTAAATGAAAATGGGTACCACACAGACTAGTTTTTATGCAGAGATCAGCTAGTGTTACTAATCATTTGACCCATTTATAACAAAGCGTAAAAGAGCTAATGGGATATAGTCGACACATCTGACCCGACACATGATCAAAATGCTGTTTAATAGTGACATAAACTGGGAAAATACACAAATCCATACACATATATTTTCCTCAGGAGTTGGTAAAGACCAAAAACTGGGCCACAAAAGTGACTGTTGGACTTACATTTGCCAGGAGAAAAGAAACACAACTCCAAATGAGTGATGATGTTTCTCCGCATCTGCTGGATGTGTAAATAACCAACTGTTGCAAACAAGGTTGCCATATCAAATTGATGCGTCAATATTGTGCTTTCGACTTGTTTCTGCTGCCCCCAAGTGGCCAAAAAATCTGTTATTGGAGGTTTAAGTTTTAATAGTGCAACATGATGTAGCAAATCACTAGATTAAAAGTTTAGTAATGAATTTATGAACAGCTGGAGCAACCCAGTTCCATTTCTCAAGTTCTGGCAAATCACTTGAAGGTGGTCAGTAAGAATGCATTTCACATTTCAATCATCATCATCAACACCATCATCATTTTTGACATTATTTGATGATGTTTTGCAATCGGGATTCTAAAAATACTGAGGTAAAGCCATTTGGCAAAGGGTGAGGTATGATTGCGTGGCAGAGTGGGGGGCTGTAGTCTGTAAGGCTTAAAAATGATGATGATGAATGTGATTTTTTGCAGCAGTGCATTGCATCCAACAAAGCACTCATTTGACCTTTTCTTTGACTGAAAGTGAGAGATCAAGGGAAAGGCAAAAAGCAAAAAATCAGACAAACTTTAAACAGTTTAAAATGACAGCAGATTGGTGAAATGCACACACACACACACACACAAACACACGCACACACACACACACACACACACCAACAAAGGTACAGATCACAGGAGGTAATCCATACTCTGATGGTAGAAAGGAGAATGACCTTTACCAGTTTTGTCGTGACTCACTCTCACTGAGAGAATGTGCAGTCATGTGCAAGTGTGTGTGTCTGCTCATAGTCAGAATGTCAGGAGATCAAACAATACCTAGAACGGATAACAGCTTTTTAAAACACAACCTGTTAGACTGCAGAAATCCCTCAGAGTGTGGGTATTTTGTACCGAGTTTAGGTTGTTAACTCTCGTTTTAGGACAAGCTGTTCCATCTTTGGTCAGATATGCTTTTATCTGATGGGAGCGCTGGGAAAAGCTTGAGACTAATGATCCGCTCTGAATTCTGGAGAAGCTGTTGAGAGTTCAGCTCTTTCACGGGAAGACTCCCACTCAATGTACTGTAATTAGGATGTGTGTGTGTGTGTGTGTGTGTATGTGTGTGTGTGTGTGTGTGTGTGTGTGTGCTTCCACAGTCTGATAAAAATAAATCCAGATTTCAAAATCAATCTTCATTGCACTTGAAACTTGAAAATGTAGTAGTTACCAATAGACAAAACACTGAAATATATTCATTTTTCTTTCACACATTCCTATTCATGCATTTGTCATTCTCTAATCAAACTTGCATTAGCATTTCCCTTCAAACCCTTCATTGTTTGTCGAATGTACAAACAGTCGCGGTGCTCAAAACTGTGAGAGCAGGTGTGGTGTGCAAACAGCAAACTCTGTCGTGCCGAGCATCATTCACTCTCCTTTGATTAGATCCAAAACAACACACAGCCCTCCTGCTCTGATCCGGGCATAGCAAATGACGTCTCTCCAGAATGTAATTTAGTTTGATTTATTTTCCATCAGTTTTCTGAGCAAACTTAAAAGCCTGCAGAAAATAAACGTATCCTTGAACCACAAAACAAATTGCACCTTGGCCTGAAATACTTGCTGTGGAGGAAATTATTTCTTAGATGTGATTTTGATTGAAAGTGAAAATGATTGTTTCACATTTTTGATGTATCTCTGGTAAACATGTCGTCTACCGAAACTCAGAGAGGCAGATACCTGTTGTGCCAATGCATCACCAACACTCAGCCAAATACATTTTTCACATGAAAAACACAAGACCTGAATTCATTCTTTCATTGAAAAACATTGTTATATTATATTTGCCCTTTGCCCTGATGATGTCATCAGGATAATCTGGAGTTAAATTTGAAATTTCAAATATTTGCATAATGTGTATCCAGCGATTTTTAAGCTCAACTCATTTTAGAGACTAAAAGTCAGTATATCTCAGCCTTTGTTGCACCGATTTAGACCATTCTTTTTATAAGCTGTAAGTCCTCCAACTTTATGAAAGAGCTGAATTGCCCAAGTACTCCTTTAATGTCAGAGGTTAAATGCCATTTTGATAAATGTTTAGTGGATACCCAGGACAACAATGGAAATAAATCCAGGTCTATGTCTTGACAAAGTCTCATATTTGTACTATTGTATGATGCTATCGAGTGCGATTTAAATGCTGAACACAAGTAGAAGTTGTATCATTATTAGCATTATTTTATTTCATTATTTTGTTTGAAAATATAATTAATTGCGATGACAAGTTTGATGCACAGACACACTGATAACTTGAATGAGTGACTGAATGAATAAAATGGATGAATAAAACAGAAACTCCCTCTTTGTGTTTAGTGTACTGTATTACTCCCCACTAATACTAAAACTCCCCATTAAAGCTCCCCACCCTGCACGTTTGCATATATTTTGTTGAAAACAAGTATTCAGAATTCTTCCTCTGTTGTCTTCTGCCATTTAAGATTGATCAAACATAATTTAAGAGGTTTTAGCAGATAAGAAATGTGGGGTCTGAAGACCACAGATTGTTCTTCTTCCTCCTCTTCTTTTCTCCTCTCCTGCAGCTGTCATGTGTAATACTTTCCAAATTAAAGATCTTGTTGGCATCTTTTAATTAGCAGGAAAAATCTGGACATTGAGTGACTCTTGACTGGCATGTGAAACTTGTCGCTGCTCTCCTTGTCCTTGATCATCCTTTCTCTTTAGCATTCCTCCTACACTAACTACTCCTCCTCCTCCTCTTCCTCTTCCTTCTTGATTGAAAGGATTATCAGGAGTCCACCCACCTGGAGCAGTTTGTGACCCGCTTCCTGCTGAAGGAGACAACCAATCAGCTTCATTCACTCCAAAGCTCGCTCGAGTGTGCCATGGAAACCACAGCCGAGCAGACTCGACAGGAGAAGTAAGAACAAATCTCCCTGGCCCCTCTCTCTCTTTCTCTCTCTCTCAAACACGCACACGCATTAAAACGTGGACAAATTGTATTGTACAATGACACCCATAATTACAGTTCTCACAGCTAGTCTAACAGTTTTGTCCTAACCACACGCACTAATTTACAGCCTACATTTTAGACTTAAATGATGCTTTTATTCAAGGTGCAACAACACAGGTTCCTCCCCTGTTTCTGTTAAGACCATCTGCTCTTCCCTGTAATCCTGCAGTTATCTATAATCCTTTATTATTTGATCAAAATGTGAATCCCCTTCCTACAGGGAATTACATGCAAAGTGGAGGCAGCAAATTAAAGAGGGATTGTTAAGACTTGAGAGAAATAAAACATGCAACGAACCCACAGAGAATTACCAACAACTCTGCAGCTTCTGTCAGCTCTACAGAGCGTTTTAGCATCAGCTCAATGTTTTGCTTTAAACTTTACTGTTTTGGTTCAATCTCACCACTCTGCCTCATTTCCAGTCACAGCAGGCAGCTCTTATCAGCAAAAAAAAGCTCTGCTAAAACTGCTAACGTGTTTGCCATATCAACTTTGAAAGGTGATGTTAATAGATTCTTTTGCTGGTCCCAAATGCGCAAAAAAAAATCAATGTGCGGGGTTTAACACCATCTATGTTACCTGCTGTGTTGTTAATTGAAAACTGTTAATGGAGACACCTACAAAAAATGCAAAATATGACTTTTATTTACCACTACAAGCCATGCTGCTGTTTGGGTATCAAATCACTGAAAGAAACCAAACTGAGGTGAATGAGTGGCACTGAGAAGTAATTAAAGTAAGTAAAAAAGTAATTATTATTTTTCAAGTTTTGTCTTTAATTCAACTAAAATACGCTAAGATTGATCTAAAAGAGAGACTGACAATTAAAAGAGGTACTTATCATGATGATGATCTCATTATTAACATGTTTATAAATGTACTGACTGATAATGAGCACTAATTTTCCGTGTGAGAAGAGTGGGCAGCTGATAATTAAACCAGAGGCACTTGTTCTTACGGGGCTCTCTCTGTGTGTGTGTGCGTGTGTGTGTGTGTGTGTGTGTGTGTGTGTGTGTGTGTGTGTGTGTGTGTGTGTGTGTGTGTGTGTGTGTGTGTGAATGCGATACTCGATCAGTCTGCGTCTGCATTCAGAATTCAGGCATGCCCCTGGTGTGCTCGGTTCATTAATGATGGTGATGACTCACCAGTGTACAAGTACACAAAATTTCATGTACGGTGTGTTTGTGTATGTGTGTGTGTGTGTGTGTGTGTGTGTGTGTGTGTGTTAGTGTGAACATGTATGTGGGTCTGACCCTGCAGGTAATGTCTGTGTTCATAGTGTATTAAAAGCCCAGGTGGTGACGCACGGTCTTTTTTGGAGTTCACATTTGAGCTGCAGCTTCGACAACTTCGAGCAGTGATTTGCTGCCAACTTCTGAGAGAGAAACAAACATTGCTTATGATCCTTTATCATCATGTTGATCTGTTACAAAGTAATAAATCAATTTTGGTCCTAAAAGCCTTTCCTCTTGTAGCGTTGAACTTGAAACAGAACAATATGAGCAATAAAAGATAAATCTAACCCCTTCTTGCACGTCCACGTGTGTAAACTAAATAGTCAATAACAGCCTGAGCTTACATTTTATCTGATCAAACTTACTTACATAACAGAAGGGACCAAATAGCTCTACACTGCAATACAAGAACATGGGACTTGCAGCTTTAGATATCATGTACATAGCCAGTGCATATTTACATAATATTTTCCATTATGAGGTTCTGGTTTAATGAGAACTTTGGTTTGACATGTTTTCAGTTCCGTTTAAAAGGATCTCTGTAGGATGTTTTATGCTCTCTATCATGTCCCTTTTCTCACCATGAACACAGAGACAGAAAATTACGGGCTTGAATACTTGACATCTGGGTCAGAAAGACTCTCCATTCCTTTCTTTTCCTTTTCTCACCTCCTCTGAATGTTTCTTTCCCTCTTTCTCCCTCTCATGTCATTTCAAAGTGTGACTCTCCCTCGCTCCCAGAGCAGCCTCTTCTCCTCCAGCATCCTTCTCTGAATTGCCACACTTGAAAATAATTCCCCAGTGCATCTGAATGGAATCACTCTGTTCTTTCAAACATCAAGAGGATCTGGATGTTTCTCCGGTGGCTTTGAATAGGTTTTTGTGGTCAGTTTTAAATGTGCGAAGAGGACACTCGGGAGCTCATATTCATAGATGCATGGTGTGACTCAGAGCTGAGCCTTCTACTCATAAGTTGTTCTGTTCAGTTCAACAATAATATTACTTTTCCTCTTGGTAATTTGTTGTTATTTAACAACCTCTGCCATTACAATTAAACCTTTTCATTATTTCATCAATGATTTTCATTAATTTTCCGGCTTTAAAACTCAGTATGAGTTGGAAGCAGAATAGTTGAGACATGGACAAAAAAGTCCTGATCTCGTTGCCCCTCTGCTAAATCTGTCCACACAGTATGCTCTTCAGAACTCTTCCTCCCTCTCACTTGACATAAAGGCCTGTGGGAGGAACATGACGACACGAAGGCTGCTGGTCTTTGCTCTGTTACTGGTCTCAGATGGTTTTTGCAATTAAAGTTGCTACGTAGCCGAGAACACACAATGACTCACAAGCAAGACAAGAGGGACCCGCCACCGTTTCCTCCTCCTCCATACATCAAGCATACACACACACACATTTGACTGCATGATTAATTATACGGCATTTCTCTCTGATGGGGAAAGACGTATTTAAAATCTCTGTGTGGAAGCATTTAAAATCTCTGTGTGGCGTCATATGAAGCAACCACAGTCCTCTTACCAAAAAGGAGATCCTTATGAATAAACTGTTTCAGATTTCTGTATTTTAGATTGTCGTTACCTCACCTATATGAGATGTACCGTACGGTTAAAGCTAAAATGCCAAGTCTTGAATGAAGACTAGTGGATTGAAGGAATAGTTTGACATTTTGGGAGGTATGCTTCGTTGCTGAGAGTTATATGAGGAGATTCACACCACTTTCATGTCTGTACACTAAATATGAATCTACAGCAAGCACCAGTTAGCGTCACTTCCTCTATGGTCAAGTTGCATTTGGACTATGAATCTTGTGAATATCCTGCAATGAACTGCATTTACCTGAAGCATGTAAACATAAACTATTAAACATTGTTTAGGGTTAAGTGTATGTAAGTTGTACAAAAATAACAGTTAGAAAGGTTGGTAGGGCGCCTTTACCTTAGAAAAAATTATCCTTTTTGCTCTTTTATTTGCTCAAAACTCAAACACACTCACACATACAAACATGTGCATGTGTATTCACCTGCGCACACACACACACACACACACACACACACACCCTCACAGACACCCTGAGGTCTTCTCAAAATATCGGAACGAACGACTTGACATCACTAAGATAAATCCTAGGTGATGTCACCCTGCGGCTGCATGTACCTTGTCACTGACATTAGCATCACTGTCAGACCGACACAACATACAAATATAACGTGGGCTCAGGCAACTCTGGGCTTGCTAAATTTGTTCTCAGCTGAAACATCTATTCATGAGACACCTGATTCCCTTTTAAATAGAAAACAAAAATGGGACAGCAGGAAATATTGCACATCTCAGTCCCTTGAAAATTACTAGTTGTCCCTCTTCTTTTTGGCACAAAAGAGTACACATCATAATTTGTTCAAATTGCACTTCCTACTCAGGTTCTATTTTATGTAGTTAATTGAATTACCAAGTCACATTTTATGTTTATTTTTGAGAGTCAGCCAAGACCAAATCCAAGCGAGGAATCTCTTTTGTGAGACCCATCTGTCATGTGGTTTGTGCAGTGCACCGCAAAAAAAAAACACAGAACAAAAGATAATTTAATGTCAGTGTTACAGAGGCTTTTTAATTGTAAGACAGTCACAACATTTTAATGATGTCTGAATAATTATCTCCCCTGTTTTGACTCCAGACAGGGCCCGCTGAAGCCTGAGGTTTTGTCCATCCAGTGGTCAGGTCGCCGCTCCAATCGGAGGCTTCAAAGGAACAGCAGCCTTTCTCCCAACAACCCTCTCCTCAGTCTCGTCAATTCAAGTGGGTTTATATGCTCTGTTCTCTAATGCTGAGTTTGTATAACTCGGCAGTACCGTGTTTCATGTTTCAGTGCATCCCGTTGTGCATAGCGCTCTACTCTTGACTTATGTTGTCTTGTAGCTCCCAGCAGCAAAAAAAAAGCTGCTCGACCACAGTCCATGTGTCTCCACAGGCCAGAGAGCCGAGCACAGGAGGGGAGGGAAGGTCGTGTGGGTGTGAGAGAGCAACTGGAGTGAGAGACTAAGAGAGAGATTGAAGAGGAGAGTTGTGTTCCAATGTGTGTCAGTCCAAAGCCAGTTGAAGGCACTGGCTCTGGCGCTGGTGCTCAGGTGGAGGTTTATGGTTGGGGGTCGTGCATGTTTGGAGGTAGTGAAACTATGCTGACTGTAAGACCTCAATCTCAAATCCCCATGTGCTGTGAGTATGAATGGATTTGCACTGTTAGTATGAGGATGACTGAACACAAACTTACTTCATGATATACATCCCAGCTGCTCTACAGTTGGATAATCAGCCAAGCAATCCCTGGCACACTCTCTCTCTCTCGCTAATGTCTTTTCATTTTTATTATTATTGATACGATTAACACTTTTCTAGAGAGGTATGTCAGTCATTTTTGTTTGGCTGTACATGTTGGTTTGATGCCACGTTACATGAAGTTTTACTGCTTCCAAACCTAAGTGTATTTTTGTAAAGACAGATTTGATATGGTGCCATATAAATAATTATTTGATTTTCTATTACAGTTTAGCCAGTTTATCACAGCTTTATGCCCGTAACTCTGGTTATAATATTGTTTCAACAGAACAACAAAAGCTGTTTAAATAGATTGTTACGAAAAGTTCAACTTCATTGTCAACAGAATTTAAAACAGTTCTTATTTGTTATTTTTCAAATAAATCCTACAGATTTGTCACTGATGTAGACCTGTCTTATCCCTATTTTCACAGCAGACATTTGAACTGGTCATAGTAAGAAAAGTGCAGGTGTTACTAATAACATTGACTCTGTTCTATTAAAGTTCCCCAGTGAGACATGACAGTGTGACAGTGAGTCAGCATGCACAATAGGCTTTTCCTTCTATGAAAAGTCAAAATTTCTGCCATGAAAAAGGTCCATAGCAAACTGAAGCAGCTAAATGGAATTCAGCCGTCATTAATTTCATTATTTACACCAGAGGTTTTCTTACTGTGCCACATCAAAATGTCTGCTGTGAAAAAGGCAGAACTGTATTATGTGGTCAGCTTGTGTGGTTGTCTTCTTGTGTCCCAACTCCATATTACATTACATACTATACAGTATACTGTTTTTGCAATTACCGTAAAAAAGATCAAAAAATCAATCACTCACTTCACCCTTTTGTACCAGCTGGAAATGATACAAGACTTGCACCGATGCATACCAATCAAACTGACAAAGAGACCAAACATTTGCCAAATATTTGTACATCTCTGCAGGCGTCGAGGCCTGTGAAGGTTCCCGTTGCAGTGTTGGGGTGGCTCAGAAAGTCATTCAGTATCAGTCTAGCCAACGACTTCTCACCAAATATTTGTTGGCTTGATAAAAAGCGCCAGTGTTCACCTCTCGCATCTTGTTTGATGACTTGTCTTTTATCCACACCACAGCAGCCTTTTCAGTTATTTCTATTTTCCCAGCCTGGTTGTTGTATGCATTCAACTATTGTTTGCACACAGTCAGTTTTCTATTAGACCTCCATTATGATACCAGCTGCGGTTGCTAGGAGATTTGAGACACTATAAAGTCTATAAACTTCGATTACAGGCCTCAACGCTTTCCTATTGATTGACATGCTTGTGCGTTGCATTACATGAAAGGATAATGTAAAATGCCTTCTGGGACACAGCCACTGTTTTAGAGTATTCCTTTGAAACAATCGATGGAGGAAAATGTGTTTAAAATACAGTCAATGTATGCAGCACCTTTCATCCCTTCACCTTTGTTGTTGTTTGTTGTTGTCTGTCTGAAATCCACCGTCTGTGTGCCTCTGCCTCTCCACTAGGTGTTTATGATGAAGACAGCCAGTGGATAATCCAGGTCAACAGACTGCAGAAGCTTATTGACCGTCTAGAGCAAAAGGTGACTTCCTTTTTTTCAACCTTTCCATACTCTCCTCTGCTCTCCTTCCGGCCTACTTTTCTCTTCCGCTTCTGTTATTTTTATCCTCGTCTGTCTCCTCTCACCATCCCATCTGGTCTTTACATCGCTCTCTCAAATTAACCACAAATCATGGTGAGTGGACTGGCAACAATATCAACAAATTAACTCAACCCAACAACACCTTCCCACGTACAAACACGGACACATATGTACATTATACGGGAACTATTAACTGCACACAAACTCTCACAGCTGTTATCCGCATGTGTTAAATGTAGCATTAAATCTGTTGTAAACAGATCCTTTTTACTGATTGATTACTTGTTACTTGTACTCCTTTTTATTATGCTGAAAAGGGTTCATTAAAACAAGCTAAAGATCCAGTAGACATATGTGACCAGTGACGAGGCTCGCAAGTAGACATAGACAGTGGCCAACAAGCCAAAAGGTTTGAGAACCACTTTGGAAAATGTATAGATGAAAGGGAAGATAGGTTAACAGTCTTTAAAGCAGCTATAATCAATATTTTTATATTAAAATATGGGTCACATTTCTGCTGCCCCCAAACAATCAATTATTGCAGGTTTAAGAAGTTTAAACAGAGATACAAATTATATTAGGGCATCATAATAACTTATATTTGCTCTTGTTGTGCAGGAGATTCGTCTGGAGCCTGTTGAAGAAGAGGTCTTGGAGAGCAAATCGGTAGGTTTTTCTGACTTTTAATAGACTTTTCTAATGTTTTTCTGTGGTGACCACTCTGTGTCACTCTGCTCTCACATGGTGGAGTACTACTGAAAGGGAGGCCACACTGATAAAACCACTCAGCAGTTGTCATAGCAACAGCAGGGATGTAACTTGACTGAGCCATATTGCCCTTTTCCTTAGCGCTGTCTGTCTTTATCCTTAATCTTTCGGTTTAAGGCTCAATGTTCAGTTTTTAAGACAAGCCCCATGTCAATAAGGGAGCAGCCTTGAAGGTCTATTAGAGTTAACATTTTTATGTTATGTAATAACAGAACATATATTTGTGTCAGCTGCCCATGTGTGTAAACCTACTGACAAACTAAATGCCTTCCGAGTGAGTGTGTTTTTAACTATGCATACACAGCGTGTTGGTGTTTATGTGCGTATTACCATTCCCTGTTTAACCTCAGCGTCCACATGCCAAAGCAAAGGCAGTCTGTTATTTCCGGCCAAGCTTCACATCACTCATTTCATGGCTGAGAAACTCTTTATAGCTGACAAGTGACTCAGTGACAATCACAGCAGACCAACACAAACCCTCACAGGAGGATGTCTCTTCAGTGTGAGTGTCTTCCATCATTGACACATGATTAAAAAGAAGAAGAAGAAGAAGAAGAAGAAGAAGAAGTTTAAAGTAAAAAGGAGCTTGCAGAGTTTGATTCCAAAATAACGAATCCAAAAATAATTATTACCTGTGTTATTTTAGAAAATGTTTCACTAATTAGATATTCGAGGACCTTGAATCCTAAATATTGTTTAACCAGGACACAAATATGTAATTTTTGAACAACTGAAAGGAATTTTAGGTTTTTGGGTTTTTACTTTCATAGTTTACATCAAACGTGTACATAATTTTTCACAAATCTACTCTAGATAACAACGTAAATACAAGGCAGATGTAATAGATATGACCGTAAAGTCTAATACCACCCTGTCATGAAGGGAGGCATGCAAAATATGACTACCGTGCTTCAAAGCAGTCCAATAAAATTTGAATTTGTATTAAAACACAGCACAACGTGAATGTAACAGGTTTAGCTTGTTTGACCGAAACTGATTTGTGTCTCACAGACAAACACAGACACAGTCTGACATAAATGGTGTGCTTATGAGAGACTTTTATTCTAAGGCAACAACCATAAAAATTCAACCATAAATGAAGCAGACCACTGTTTATCATGTGTGGATGACCTAACAAGTACATTTCTTGCCTCGTAAAATGTGAAAAAGGATATCTGCCCTCAGATTCAACACTAAAACAAACAAAATACATTTTATTCTTAAATAAATTCAAAGAAATAAACAATAGAGAAAAGCAGCAAATTCTCACACAGGATAATCTGCAACGGTTCATATGAAATAATAAATTATACATGTATACCAGAAGTAACACAGGACAGCAGCACAAATAAAACCAATGCGTATGAATATTACATGATACTGTCATGTCTCATTACAAGCTCGATACCGACGTGCCAGCTAGTGTGAGAATTAATCAATATGTAATTGGTGTGTGTCACTGGGAATAAATGTGCTGCCGAGAGAAAACCAGTAATGACCCACAACACAAGACTAATAATGTGCGATGGTGTGACTGTGCCTGTGTGTGTGTTTACGAGTGCATGTGTCTCCTAGTGTGTGTGTGTGCGCGTGTGTGTATGTGTGTTTGTGTGTGTTTTCCCCAAATTACCCACTGAGAGAGGTGTTGTATCAGTCACACACACACACACATACACACACATCACAAACACAGAGTGTACCTTAGGCCAACCAGCAAGCCATTCACTTCCTGTTTCCATCAACCGCTCTGCCTCTGTCAACAATTCCTCATCAGCCGCAGGAAATTATTAGCAGGATTTCTGTTGTGGTGTTTGTCTTCCTTTCTTGTTCCCTGCTGTTCACACCTCCTTACTCAAGTTTTTAGTTTTGTTAATCTTCTTGGTCATGTTCTGATCACACTGCGGTAGAAAGGCTGGCTAATTTCTAAAGGAACTGATGCCAGGACATTGAATTATTGGTATTATAGATCCATTTAAAATATCCCAGTGTCCACCTCACAGTTCTGCATAGTCACCCATTTTCTGGTAACACACTGAGCCAATGTGAAACCCTGCCAAAAGATTTCTGAATGTCCTTCAGCTCCATCAGACTCACCAGAAGCAAATCCTGACCTCCTGACTCTGAGTGCCTTTATACATTTGCGTGTGTGTGTTTTGTCTTCACAGCACATCCTGATAGTCCAGAGGCAACTCTCTGTGCTGGAGGAGGAGCTGGAGGAGTTTCGTTTGGCTCTCAGACAGTACATGGAGTTTGCCTGCGCCCAGACTGGATGTCTACAGTCAGTTCATATTATCTTTGTTCACGTTGTATCAAAGATTTACTCTGATATTTTATACTGTCTTCTATTTTTGTAGCATTTTTGCAAAGGGTTTTATAAAGAGGGGCATGAGAATAAAAGAGACATCCCAAGAAAATCTCAAAACCAGTCCCCACAAAACAGGAAATGTACATTTTTCTGATGCTATACTGAAAATGTACATTTGCTTTTTTAGTATTATTCTTGAATATATTACTATTTTCATTACATGATATGCCTTGACATGAATACAAAACAAAATACATCTGTTAGTTAAAAGACTATTTTTTGAATGTTGATAGTGAAAAGAAATAAGGGGAGAGAGGGAGAGATGTTTTTTCACATATACTGCTCCCAAGGTCAAGAATGAACATATTCAAACTTAATCAATAGCTTTGATGCTCTGCCCATACAGTCATTTTGTGGATGTTTAATGAAATTAAAATAGTGATGATCACATTTGGAACTACCAAATGTCTGTAATCTTTAACAAATTATAGACATGAGCAATGTTTCACTTACAGAAACAACACATTATACCTTAGTGATTACTCTATCTGTAGTATAATGTATAGGATAATGGCATTTTTAGAGTGCAGGGTCTATAAATGTTTAATTTATATAATAATCTCATTGAGAAATCTTCTTGAGAATATGAGCAAAATTGAATTAATCATGAAACTTTAAAACAGAAACGCTGCCATCAGTGGAATGGCTGTAAGAGTTCTTGTCTCTCCTGTCAAAACTGAAGACATGCTCTGGCTTTAGTGTAGCATTAGACCACAACACATTGGGTCAGAAGATGATAGAATATTTGCATTTTATTTTTTTAAGATGTTAAACATTAGCATTATCTCACTTGACGCTTTGTGGCAGACTTCAGCCTGAGCTGAAAAAACTCACATTAACTGTCACTTTGGTTTCGGAAAAAAATCCAGCAGCCTAAAGGACAGCATGATTTATTTACATGCTTTGTCATGACCATTTCTCTAAGTACTCAGTCATGTCTGTTCATTTTTGATTTCAAATAAGACTTAAACCTCTGTCAAAACACTATATAATCATAATTTGATGGCGAAGCCATAGAATTATTTGACAGATTCACATTGCCTGCTCCCAGTTAGAGTGTGGGAAATTCAGCCAGAGAGGCAGTGCTGCGGGACATGATGTAGCTGGCTCATTAGTGATTGCATGACTTGTGCTCTCTCCTGTTTTGCATTTGGCAGCATTGCAGTTCAGCGGCTGGCAAATGAATCACGCTTCATTCTCTATGAATTCTGGGAGCACAACAACGTGTGGAAGAAGTAAGTATTCGCCTGCACCATATGCGTCGTGACTAATGCACCGTGGCCTGTTCAAATAAACCCCAAATTATTATCTTTGCTCAGCTTGAACTCACTGAGGGAAGGTCTGGTTCATGCTGTGTTTAGTGACAATGTACTCTGTGAAGCTGTAATGAAACTAATGAGAAATACAAACAAGTCACTACAATAGTAACCTCAGTGGGAACAGACATACATCAGGTCTTAATTACTTGATATTTTGTATCCAAGGTCTAGTTGGATACAACTGCTGCTGGGACTTTCAGGATAAATGACCATATTCAGAGAGGGATGATAAAATAATGTGAAAATGTCTTTCTAATGAAGAAATTACTTTTTTATATAATTATCTTTATTGAATTTTCAAAGTTATACACAAGAACGTATCCCAACATTATGAAGTATCTCGAAATAAACTGAATTCAATTAAACTGAATTGAATCAAACAACATTTGTATGGTTTCAGGGTTTTAATTTGTCGACTGTTAATAGAAAATAACCTATAAACTGAAATAGCATAATGGTGTCATGAATAAGAAGGTTTCTAAACAACTGAAGACATCTTCATGCACTTCATCTTTATCCACAATCAGTAAGTGAATCTCCTTGTTTTCATGTCCAGTCACCTGCAGACCAACTACAGTAAGACCTTCCAGAGGGCGAACGTGGACTTCCTGGAAACTCCTGAGACCACAACCACCATGCTGGTTCCTGGTAAAAACATTCATTATAGTTCCTGGTCTGATTCTCCACTCACATCACACAGTCAAACCTATCACATCTAATAAGATTAAGTTTAACTAAGATTAACTTTCATGCCTTTCTTTCATCATAAGTCTGCTTGTGTCTTTTTTCCCATTTTTTGCAGCACTTACAGCCTAAACAACTGTCTTTGTGTTATTTTTCCTGCATTAACACAATCAATTGATATTAACTCTATCTCTCAAACATCATTACTTCACACAACCACTCACAAGCAGAGCGTATATTTGCCAAATAAACTAAATACACACAGCGTGCAGAGGAGAATTGTCTAATTCTTCTCTCCGTCTCCTCCGCAGCTTCATGGTGGGTCCTCAACAACAACTGAAAGTCAACTCTTCACAAACCGTCACCGATGGGTGCAGAGGGCAAACAGTCACCTGTCAACACACCAGGACGTCCACACACACAGACACGTTTGTACAGCTATTCTTGCAAGGACATTCATTGACATAATGCATTCCCTAGCCCCTTACCCTAACCTTAACCATCAAAACTAAATGCCTGACCCCAACCCTTACCCTCACCTTAATCTAAACTTAATTCTAACGTGAACCTTAAAACCAAGTCTTAAACCTCAAACGGCCCTTTGAGAGGTGTCTCAGAAAGTGAGGACCGGCCAAAATGTCCTCACGTTCAAAAAATGTCCTCACTCCCATCGTCTAACACTGGTTCTCACAAAGATAGTTGTACAACAGCACACACACACACACACACACACACACACACACACACACTAACTCAACACAACTCGTGAAGTCATGGTGATTAGTATTGATTTTATGACCTCCATGTTCCTTCATAGTAAGGTGGTAGCTGAAATAGCCCGCGTGTGTGTTTTGTTTACACTCCTAGACAACTCTCTGACGTCCTAAAAGCAATGACCTCATCAGACAGAGGCCCATCTCATGATTTTACATCATCACTGTGTTTGACGTGACATCAACTGCAGCACAGGGTAGATCATGAGAGCTGAAGCGTGCAGGCAGTGAATGTGCACAGTGAGCATGTGTGTGTGTGTGGTTTTGTGTCTGTGTGTGTGTGATTATGAGTGAGAGAAAAGGAAAGAGAGAGAGAGAGAGAGAAAAAGAGAGAAAGACAGATGTAATTGTATCAACTGTAGCAGCTCTGGGGAGCTCATTAAACCATCATTCTGTTGTTTCTGTATTCAATGTATCAAATTGAGATAAAAATCTGTTGGTCATAAATAAAGATGATATATTGTTGTGTATGCCATGTGCATCTCTTTCTCGCTCTTTATGTACAAGGTACCTGCACGTTTTTACCCCTGGTTATTGGTTTGTTTGACAATTTGTCTGCCAGCAGCACATCTCAAAACTAAGAGATCACCTGGGAAATTTGTTTGACAGACAAGGAACAATTGTTTAGAGTTTTGTGGTGATCCAAATATGAAATTTGTGCACTTACAATATCAGGGATGGATAGCTTACTTGAGTCCTAGTCCTACTAGTATGTTTGTAGTATGTTTGTGCAGTCAAGACGATGATTTAACTTAAAATTATAGTGGCGAGAATAATAGATTTCAATACAACAAATAATTGACAAATGGTTCATTGTTGGTCTGCTCCTCTCTGAGTTTATTCATCTCCTGATATCTACGGTATAAGCCCATAGCATACACAGTTAAAGCCTTAAACACAGCTGACTCAAGCGATCCTTTGTGACTGCCACGCAAACATTTATCAAGTTTGCCAATGGCACCACCTTGTAGACACGTGGCCGTACTGCAGCTATAAAAGAACAGACTGCTGAGAATTATTCTGGCTTTTCAACTGGACAGGAAATAAGACCACTAATTATGTGTCGGATAAATATTTTCTATTAAAGATTTATTATTAGTAGTAGTAATATTATAAACAAAGTAATTACACCAACAGGAGAGTCAAGGACCAGCAAAAAGAAGAGGTCTAACTAAGCAACATAAGTGGAAACACCTGTGTGTGTGTGTGTGTGTGTGTGTGTGTGTGTGTGTGTGTGTGTGTGTACAGGCAGGTGACAAATTAAAGGAAAAACCTGAATAAATGAGTAGAGAAACATAATGAATGCAGATGGTTCCACACAGGTGCACTGCTACAATTAAGCAATTAACTCCAATCCTGCTCTGTGGCATGTAAAAAAATGCTGAGCAGGCCCAATTGATTCTCAATTGGTGTCAAGATGGCAAGACGAAAATATATAAGTGACTTTGAAAGAGGGTTCATCGTTGGGGCACGGACAGCAGGAGCTTCAGTCACAGACTGCTCAGCTGGCTGGTGTTTCAATAGGAACAGTAACTAAAGAGACATCTGCATTTAGATCTATGGGAAAGACATCAGTTAATAGGGTTGGAAATTGTGGTCGACAGTGCACATTTGATGACTGTGATGCTCATGCATTAGTGCGATATGTAAGGAAAAACAGAGGAGCAACTCTTCCTCAGGTGGCTGAGAATATCAATGCAGGACATGATCAGCAAGAGCAGTCAGTCGACAATGACATAGAGGGATAATACAGTAGGGTTGCAGTGCATAAACCCTTCATTACAAAGAC
This sequence comes from Lateolabrax maculatus, assembly GCA_031216445.1. Taxonomy (NCBI): domain Eukaryota; kingdom Metazoa; phylum Chordata; class Actinopteri; order Acropomatiformes; family Lateolabracidae; genus Lateolabrax; species Lateolabrax maculatus. The sequence continues at coordinate 11,822,847 of CM062218.1, forward strand.
AAATGCACATTTGAGAGTTCAGTGGTGCAAAAACCATATTCTGGAAAAATGGGTGAGTGCATGTGTGGCTTACACCAAGAGAACAGTACAGCAGGCTATTTGTTAATTATTAGCTGGGAGGATGGCCTGATGGGACTGCACTCCCTCATCCTCTAATTTTGGTCATTTTGCTAACAAGGGCGATGGCATCCGCCCACAGATGGCCTACTGGGTACAGGCCTGTATGTTCATCTCTTTAAATTTAGACACAATGTAAAATCTAAAAATGTCTATGCTCTGTAACATGTAACATTTGGATTGTAACCTATGATCTTAAGAAGCTAAACCCAAGGTGGATGAAGAATGTGTAAGTAAAAGTACTAATACAACAATATAAAAATAGGTACTACTTAATACACTACGTAAACATTGAAGCCCACATTCAAACTTGAACAAATTTACCTCATTAGGAAAATTGGTCCCTTTCAAAGTGTTATACTATTATATAATTTTATATTATTGAATTATTAATAAAACATTGTTTTTGTGCAGCATTTTATTGTTGTAGCTGGTCCAGTTGTAGCTTTTTGTACTCTGTTGGGTATACATTATTTATACATTTTATAAGATATTATGTTTTTCATTAAAGTTTTTATCTGAAAAGTAATATAGCTGTCAGATAAATACAGTGAAATAAAATGTAAAATGTTTCCTCCCTAAAAAGAAGTGAAGTATAAAGTAGCTCTACACATTGTTTTTATACCATGAATATTATCCAGTTTGTTTGAACCTCGTTTGTGTGTCTCTAAATGTCCAAAACATCACAGCCAACAAGCAACAGAACAATACAGGCAGTTTTTCCATTTTATTGATAAATTATCATTTTTAAAAAGACCCACGAGCCATCCTCTCCTTCCACTTCTCACAACAGTTTTCCAAGTACTGAATTTGAACTATGTACAAAGTTTTTTTTAACATTATTTTCTGCTCCATTATCATCATCATCATCAACATCATCATCATCATCATCATCATCGTCATCATCATAATCATCATCATCATCACATTCAAAACAAGGTTAGAAGTCTGAGCTGTGCCCACTGGTCAAGGTCAAGAGACAGGATGCTGAGTTATAGCGATGCTAGCGAGCACAGTTCCCTGGAGGTCAGAGAGTGACGGTATAAGCAAAAGGAGGAGGAGGAGGAGGAGGAGGAGGAGGGTTTACATTCTAACTCACAGGCAGAAGGAGCAAAGACAGGAACATCATACGCTTCAGCTACCTATTTGAAACAGAGAAAACACCACCTCAGTGACAGAACATAAACAGGTCAACATGCAAATGCGAGTCGCCTTGTCTTCATTTTCCACCAGTGAGGAGGCAACAAAAATGCAGTGAAAAACACAGGGAGGTACGGCAGATAGAAAAGAACTCAAATTGAGGGTTATTGCTGTAGTGAGCTAAAAGCTGCACGGCACAAAAACTTGACACTTTGATAAAAACAAGCTCCTGTTGATCTGATGCTCTTCTTGACTAATACTGGGCAGCAAAGTTGGCACACATGGGTATTTAAGGAGAATTTCTTTTAAAAGCTGATCATTTCGAGAGTTAAAATCATATAGCAATACTACGTCAGTGTACACAGGCAAGGTAAATGTTACAATAGAGTATGGATATGCAGCTTTCCGTAGCTGGAGTTAAACTAGCAGCAAAACAACACATATAATTGCATATAATCGTAGTGCAATGGGCAAACTGTTCTTAGGAGGTTGTCTTGATTTGGTCTGGTCAGTAACACAAGAAATCAAGTGGGTGCTTAAAAAAAAAAAAAGGTCCAGAAAGATCAAATCCAACCAGTCTGCCAAACTATAATTTTTTTAATCACTGCAGCTAATTTTGGCATTAATCAAGAAAAATTTCTTTTGAGTTCTTGATTCTGTATTTTGGAGGATTTTTAGCAAAACCTGGGTAGGATTTGAGTCCTTGTGGACTAGTAAGAAGGACTGATTGACATACATTAGGTTTGTTCAGCGAATCAAAACTCTGTAAAACATTTCAGACACAAACACAATAAGATACATCTCCAACATACACCTCTTCAACACACTCCTGTACAGACAATCTGCAGATGTTCTGCTACGCTGAACATGACCGGTTTGATATCTGAACAAGATGAAAAAACTAAAAGTGGGGTTTGATCTTCCAGCCGTGCAGGGCCGGGCCATGCTGAACCCACTCTAGGCAAAGCTATTCTCCGGGTAGCTGACTTTGATAGCCCCCCAGTAACAGGCTCGTATCAGACAGATGAGGCCAAGCAAGTAGGCGAATGCCCAGGATACGTAGGTAGCGTTGTATCGACTGGCAAAGTCCCGAGTACCAACCTGTTAATACAGCGGAGAGGAAGAGAAAGGTAAAACGTTAGCAATACATTTTTTCATTTATGCATTCATAAACTTCTATCTTGCAGAGGGTGAGCCCTGTGGTAAGTACTCTGGCTGATAAGATCCATAAGAAGATAATTCGTAATATCAATTATGATTCAGTGAATAAAAATATTAAGTAAACTATAATGCCAGGAAATCTTTATGAAGTCATTATAATTCTAATATGATTATACTAATTCTGAAGTGACTTTGATATACTGTGAAAAACTGAACAATCTGTGGTTGTTTGTACAAAACACAGTTTTTGTTTGCCGAACAGTCCAGTGGCTTAGTGGCCCAAAGTGTATTTGAAGTAAGATTATGCACTCATTGCAATGTAGATGGGAAACCTCTACACTAGACTGGTCACTTTATATCCCTCTATTTTTATCTATTCATCTTTTTTATTTTTAATCTAAAGTGTTGTGTACGTACACAGAAGTTGCTTATCCAGTGTCTACTGGACATTTGCAGATTTTTAAAGGGAGTGGTCAAATTTTCATTCCCATGTTAGCGTGCTAAACTAAGATAGTGAACATTGTTAAACATTACACCTGCTAAACATCAGCATGTTTACTTTCTGAGAAATTACAAAGAACACAAACAAGACAATACAGTACTTACTGTTAAACCCACTCCGATGAAAATGCAGATCATTCCTATAGTTATATAAGCACAACAGCGCCTCCTAGGGAGCGCGCTGCCAACAGAGGATCTGCAGAAAGAGACGGAGAAGAGAAGCAAAAACAGAACAAATGTCAGTGGTGAAGAGAATACATTTTACAGAATACAGAAAACATTGAGATATGTTTATGTTTCGTTTGTCTTAAACCCTGTTTTGGAGAGAAACGACATCTCATTCTTTGTATGTGTATTTTTATATGGCTAAGGTTGGAAGTTTCATTTGGTTGGTATGGTTGAAATGGTTTGCATGATGATGTGACTCATACTTGTCCCTTTTTCCCAGTGATCTCACTCTAGCACCTCGACTATCCTGTGAACCAAAAGTGTCTCTCTTCCTCTTTCTAAGTTACACATGAAAGCACCGGAGGCTGGTCACATGTGCAGCTTCCATCAATTTCAGACTCCGACAAACACAAGTCAACTGCCCTTAAGCACCAGCATCAGTTTATTTTTTGCTCACTATTACTTCACTTTCCTCCCCCTCTCTGCTCTCACATGCCTCTCATGTGACGGGACTCAAGCATTCTTCAGGAATTGCTGGTATTCAGATGGCTTAGGGGAGCCTGATCACCTGATTTCTTACCTTCTCTTTCTCCTTCTTAAATCTCCTCCTGCTTTCACGTTTCCTCTTTGTTCAACTCACTTTTTACATTAGCACCACCTGACCATCTCATTTATTTGACCCATGACTACAAACGGAGCAGACCTTCTTTTCAAATGATGTTTTTAAATATTTAAGCTGCCAGAGGTGCACTGAACATCACTTGAAAAACAAGAATTAATCAGGCAAACTAAGATTAATCAAACTGGATCTACAGTGCACCCGTCTGCCAGGGAAAACAGCCTTACTACAACCCTTTACAAGTGAAAGTGGGGATTTTCCTTTGAAAAGGTGCTACCATACTAAAAGGTATCACTTCCTTATAAGCATTAAGGTAAAATCATCACAGGACTCCATGTCACCTCAACTGACTTCTGTTAAGACTTGTTACTCTTTTGAGAAAATAAGGATAGAAGTAAGAGATATACAGCAAAATAGATGGAAAAAGGCAGATAGGAACACTGAGAGAAAGATAGAAATGGAAAGTCAAAGATGATTGCCATTACCGTAAGCTAAGAAACAGATTTAATGGTTTAATGGTTTCCCAGAAGAGTATGCGCTTTTAAGTAAAATGGCGTTCTCTTATTCTCAGCTGATTTCTTATGATTGGATTATCATAAAAAATTTGAGTTGTGTTTCTTGAGGAGAGACACATTTGTTGCACATTTTATTTGTAAAGCTCTGGGAGAGAGGACAAACTTCTTTGTTTGCAATGAGTTATATCCTTCACTGAAAAATGTTGTTTGAACACTTCAGTGGTATTTTTAGTGACATGGAACTTGTATGGACATGATAACAAATAACTTCTACTATGACTGGCAGATAAAAACAGGGACAAAAGACACACAGAGAAAAAGATATGGGTAAAGATGTATTTGAAGTTATTGTCGTAATATAAAATAAATAGAACAAACCGAGGCAAAAACACAGGGTATGAAGAGGTACAGAGCAAAACCGAGACAAAGATGGAGAAAGACACAGAGGTATAGAAAAAGACATATGTGACCCTCCTACCCCCATTACCATGACATGTATTGAGATCAGGCTCTAATTCCCGTCACACGTCTAGATAAGCCTACATTACCTCCCCTACCCTTTCCTTCCAAGAACGGGAAAATTTAGACCTCTAAAGCTCAGCTTCTGACCACAATGAATTTATCCATAAAGTAAGCACTTGAAAACTTCTCTAGCAACAAGAGACAAAGAGCTGAAAGTTAAAACTGTTTACATCTATGACGAGCTGTATCAAACCAAACCACAGACCTTCTGTTCATTGCTGAGAGTTGATGCCAATGCAGAAGTGGAAAATCAGTGTTTCAAAATAATATTTATTATTATTAATAATAATATTAATAATAATAAATAAAACAGTGAATATCAAGTCTGCATTAATATTTGTTAAAACTCACATTACAACTTTGAGGCAACTCACTGTAAAAATTTCAAATCAGTATTAAACTGTAAAACCCGGAATCAATTATGTAACTTTGGCAAAAATCGATGCAGTCTTCATGTTCCCGGAATGAAATGATTTTCATACCATACAGAAATTATATGAAAACAAATGGTTTGATGGACTCACATTTTTTTGCAGTGGGGACACTTGGCAAGCGTGTTAAACCGAAGCTCCATCCACTGTGAGGAAACGGAAGAAGAAACACTGTTAAGTTACAATACAGGGGAGCATCCACACGCACATAATGTAACAACACACTATAATCCTACTGTACTTGTACAACAATCAACACAACACCTACTGGGAATGGTTTTACATGATCAGTTAAGACGGTTTGCAACCTCTAGATCTATTTACTATGTCTGTATTGGAGAAAATACCAAAAGGTTCGCTAAATTAGCATCTATTCGATTCTATCAATTATTGTTATAATGTATTAGTTAGGGTCTGATGTTAAAAAAAGCAGTGTTATGAGAATGTTTATCCCATCACAGATCAGCATTGTTTAAGGTCTTATTGACACAAGTTTAATATATGACTTTTGACATCTGGTTTCAATAGAAGCAAATCCGAAACAGTAAATTCAGGCCAAATAATCTTGATTTTAATTGAATTATTTAACTGAACCTCTCTTTAAAGCCAGATGTGTGCAAAGTCATATCATCACGGGTGTAAATAAGACCAGAATAAACTGGAGCAGGTTAGGCTGTTGTTAATATGTCCACCAGTATGACCAGGTCCCTCAACCTGTTGTTGTGCTGGGGGAGAACCATCGCTGGGGAGGCCAGACATTGGCTGGGATGACCTGGCGTCCTCACTGCCCTACAGACGCCGCAAGCAACATTGTGCACACGTTAAGAGGACAATACCGCTGATTTTGACATGCGAGTCGGTGTCATACTGCCTTAATACCTTCCTTCAACAAAACACCTGGCAGTTCATTTCATTTATATGTAATATGAAAAATTCATGTATAGGTTATTTAAACATCCATGAAAGTGAACATGTCCCATGTCAAAAACATTGTATCCTCAACACAGGGTGCAGGAAGATCACTTAATTTAAAATGGTAATAATCTGCAAAAGCCTGCAACAAGTGGGATTTTTAATGAGCCAGACAAGGAAAGGAAATGGACAGCAAAGGCATGTCAGCCACTGGTTAACATCATATTCTGTCAAAATCTGCATGTGGACGGAGGTGATCATTGTCACAAAGATAGTTCAACAGGAGGAAATCAACCAATTTAGTCTCATGGTGCTTTGGACTAACTTGAATAAAAGCGATCCTCATATACGGTACAACAAGCTAAACCACAGAGAGCAACTGTGCAACTATGTTATAATACTGTAGAAAACTCCCTATTTCCATCACCAGATATTGAAGAATATGCTGTGGTGTGGCTCTCAAGATTATTAAAATGCACGTACCAACAACAGCACAGCAACAACTCTGCGATTGGTTAGATTGGTTGTCTTGGTGGGTTTACTTACTAGGAAGGTGTTGCCACAGTGACCACAGACCACCCTCATCCCCTCAGGTTGGATGGGCAGTGCCGGCTGGGCGGGTTGCTCTTCTGGGATTACCATCACTGGGCTCAGGTTGATTATGCGTCTGCTGTCGGAGGAACAAAGACAAAAAGTTTATGCTACCAACCCATCCAAGACAGGATTGTAAAAGTTTATAACGACATAAAACTGTAGAAATGACTTGATTTGTCTTTTTGTCAAAACCTCAAAATTGGCTTTGGAAAAGAAGAAGACATACAAGAAATGGGAAATAAGAGGGTAAAACAGACTAAACTTGACTGCCTGCTACTTACCAGTTTGGTCGAGGACATCCTATCCTCCTGGACGTGTCTTTACAAATGAGCAGGCAGTTACAGGGACACCTCACATATTTCTTCCCTGTTGGCGGGTTCTTGATGGGCTGGAAGGCAACGTATAAAAATCAGTTTGACACAGAACACAAAAACAAAGCAGTTGGTTTAAAATACTTTGAGGTGACACAGCAGAGCCTTTCAGACCTAACAGGCTGGAAAAAGTGCTGTGCAAAATCAATAGCTTTGCCTTTAATCTATGAAATCCATATTAGTTCACCCATCAGCTTGAAATGTTAAAGTCGTGTCTTCTGACAGTCTGTATTTGACAGACATTTATAAAGCCTCTATATGCAATTCTCTGATGTTTATGTCTACATAGATTGGGCTGGACAATGGCCAAAACTGTTATAATAATAACAAACATTCATACATTCAAACATTCATAAACCAACCTGCATACACACATGAATACACACGTGCGGACAAATTCAACTGATAGAATAAGGTCATAAAAAAGGCTAAAGATAAATATACATTTTCAGATGAAATTTAAAATGTTGTGATGTTGCAATTAGACTAAATAGAAATGTTTAATTTATGTAGAGAATTTGATCGCAGGATGCCCGATGCACATCTCTCCAGCTTTAGATCCAAGTCTGGTGAACCTGAGATGAAATAAAACGCAACAACTGGCGGCCAAACGCTCTCAACTGTTTTGGATCCAGCGTAACAGAATATCATACAGATTTCCTGATGCATAAGCACCACAAACATCAGCCAGTGGAAATGGCATTTCCCACCCGAGTGTTTGTGATGACAACCATTCATTCTCTCTGCTGCCTCCACTGACAGCTCTATCAAAGCTTTCAGTTGCTCAAGCCAAGTCACAGGCGACACATTCAAGTCATATGGAGCTTATCACTGGACTGAGTCACCGATCGATGTGACAGATGTCTGCGCCAACATCTGGTAAGGCTCTCAAGATGGACATTGACAAGATGAAAAATGCTGCCCACAGCTGGATGTGACTGTCACACTAGGAAAAGTGTGTATGTGCGGTTAGATTTCCAAAGAGATGAGAGCTAAATTGATTGTAAAAGAAGAGGAGGGGAGAGGAGAGATGACTAAATGTTTTTACTCAACTCGACAGTTGAACCGTTGCGACTCTGAGACGTCAACACCAGCACTCATTTATAAAGCCATCACCGGCCTCAACAACGGCCTCCACTTACTGTGGCTTCATTGCAGACTGTGCACTTGACGACGTGCTGATGCAGCTTTCCATCCAGGTTGATGAGCGACTGGCAGACGCGGCAGTTGATGACAGGCACACCGCCGGCGTCAGGGCTTGCGATGGCTGTGTAAGGAGGAGGTAGTTCGGCTTTGAGAAGAGAAGGGCAAAGCACACAACACACGGCCAGCTGTTAATCGCATGCATCTATAAAACTTCACGAACAAACCCGGACCTGGATTTTTGTATCCAGTGAAAGAAGAAAATGAATTGTTCTTGTTTCCTCGACATGGGTCTACTGTTCTTTATTCAGATGGGTTATTTTTTTATTGATCTTTGTTTTGGTCTTTGAGCTCACTAAATCAAAATCAGTCTCAGTTTTTGTTGTTATAAAGACTGAGAACAGAAAAAAATGAATGAAAGCAGATCACAAGATAGGAAATTGTTTATAAGAACAACATATCTACAAAGAAATCACTATAGGCCAGTCAATATAACGTTTATATTTTTTAATATAAAATATGTGCAGTGATGGCGACAGACATCTTTAACTGGTTTAGAAGAAGCCACATATTAATATTTTTCTTAATTAAAGGTCCACTTTCTTCATCGGCTGATAAAGGCCACAAGATGCAGCTGAAAGCTCTGGAAGAGATCTAGTAAGTAGGCCTTAAGCTAAGAATGTATTATCAGACTGCTTTTTCCAGGGTTAAGAATAAACATTAGATATTACAGTGTAATATGGATAATGTTTGGAAATGAACAAACCATTCATCAATGGTCAATCTAATTTCTGATGAGGGTCTAATAGACCAAAACTAATCAAGGTATAAATTGCTGGTATTTCTGTGTAAAGACTCTAATCTCAAACAGAACAACAAAGAAAATTTCAGTTGAAAAGTGTTGATCTTTGATTTGTGTAAAGATATTTCATATAGAGCTGAAATAAATGTACTGTGAAATATATAATGGTACGTCCTATGCAGCCTGGAAACACTCCTGCACATACTGTATGCAAACCCATGACAGCCTGTGTGCGGTCCTGATTGCTCAACATGTGACTCTTCTCTCTTTGTCAGGGGCCAAGCGCCATTCTGTATGTTTAAGAAAGAAACAATGGGCCCTTTTAGATGCCAAAGTGATGGTGTAAAACCCACACACAGCCAAGCTGCAGACAAAGTTAACATGTAACATGTGAGCCAGTCTTCTGATTGGTTGAGCTACATTTGTAAGTAATATGTAATACAATTTATTCATAAATACATGGACAGAAATAAACACTTCATGTTTTATAGTATCCAACTGTTTGTGAGTTTTAAAAAAAAAAAAAAAACACCTGTAAAATCTTCATGAAACAAAGATGTTTAAATTTTAGACTTGTTCAGTTGGTGCATCAGTCGGACGGCAGCTAAATTAAAATGTCTCTGCTAATGAGGCTCATAAGCACCTAACTATTTTGGTTGGGAAACAAAGAAAAGCCAGGCCACTGATTAGTGTTTTATGGTCCATGAACAAGTGTAATCATGATGATCAACTGGTCAACCTTTACAGACTCTTCATGTCTGAAAGAACTACTGTGAACTCACTACAGTGGCAGTTCAAATGAACTCTGTACCGTTTAATCCCACATTAACAGTAATGTGTAATTAGTCTACATTCCATGTATTTTTCAGGGTTTTAATACACTTAATCCATAGATTTGCACCAGTCACTACCTTTACTACTACTACAGTACTATTCAAGCAAACTTTTCATTCTTTTTGATCAATCTTAAATTTCCATTTAACCATTTAATTTAACTTTCAACATTAAATGAATATAGCCATTTGTTATTTTAATTTGCTCCTGAAAAACAAAATCTGATCATCATTTTTTGGACAAAACAACATATTTCAACATATTTTCTGACATCTTATCGACAACACAATTGTTCCAATAATTGAGGAAATAATCAACAGGTTGATCGATAAAAAAATAATGATTTCCTGTAGTCTCAGACAAGTGGTCAATACAGTATATCACAGTCAATCAGTCTCTTGTGATACATTATGAAGCCTGGCCCCAGTCTACCAACCAAACACAAAGGAGGCCTCTAATCTGACAAATGACCAATTTCCATCTTGTGCCCCTGTGAATGGGATAATGGGACGAGTCAACAGGTAAACGAACTTGGCTCTGAGATTCAGAGACGCTCAACCAGTCGACGCCACAGGGCCAGATGGGACACCCCGTCTACAATTGGAAGAACGTGGCTCGAAATACAACAACACAAAACAAGGCATGCCAAAGACTGGGGTTCATGGTGGTGCATAAAAAACGTTTTCTATTTAGCTGAGTTAATCCAAAATGTAATACTAGGTAGTCAGTTAGTAGATTGTACTCTATTCTTGAACCATACTTTCTCATATAACAGTGTAAAATCTGAAGAGGCCTGTTTCAACTCGCTCCTCTCTCTGCCGTGTGCACTGAAGTTGTCCTAATGCATGCCTGACACTGAATATAGCAGCTATAGGTTTTCACTGTCACTGTCCTCCAGAGCCAGAGGTAAGATGAGAAGACGCTCTACTACAACCACCAGCAGCACTCACAACATACAGCCACCATCTTGTCCTGCCCGGCTGGAGGTCTGTGGGACTTGTGGTTTGTGGTGAAGGAGGTGGTATGCAGACACACGCTGCTCAGGGACGTTTCCTGTTGCCAATGTGGCATGAAATAAAAATCTCTTTAAAAGGTTAAAGGATAGGGCCATTTGTTCCGCCATTCGAGCGCAAAAAACATCACGCAACTGGCAACAAAATTGAGCACAGTGCGTATCTAACCATTCGGAAGCAGCCAAGGTCATCGGTCTCCGCCCCTCGCCACCACCACACTGTGAGCACTGGAGGAAAATACAGCAAACAGTGGGTCTCTACCTGATACTGGTAAATAAAAACTGATTGTGGACAAGTCTGTTCATCAGATAAAGGAGTCATAATTCTTCAGTGTTGTGTCAGATTGTGAAAATATTCAGGCAATCCATAGAGCAGAGGCAGCACTCACTTTCACAAATAACAAATTTTATCCAGTTCTAATTGCAGCTCACATTTACTCAGTTTCCTAAATGCAGCCGTTTATTAGTCAAAGCACTATTGCAGTCATTGTGTTTTAGTTTTGGCGTATTTGATTCAAATGAATCCATTTTACAAATTGGCTGATTGAGCATTGTACCCGGAATTAGCCATTATCCAGATTGCAGGGAGGGAGGGAAGAGAAACCAGGCCATGACATATACTGACATTAATTTCAGCTGTTACTCAGCCAGTGCAGTAAAGTCCAGACTGGCTGTCAGTTTACAGGTGATTACAGTCCAGCGTTAAAGTCTTTATGAATAATCCGATGGTGAAATATGAATTCTGACAGATTAGACTGCTTAAGAATAACAAAATGTTCATTTTTTCGACATTTGTTTGCTTGATATTAGCCGTCTGTCCTGAAAAGAGCATTACACAGTCAATGAATCCATTCATTTGCAGCAGAACAACCAGCGTTGTGCCGAGGCAAAGACATTTCTCTTCTTATGAGCCCACAACAAAAAGGCTCGATCAGAGGAAACTTTGTCAAAGTGTCTGAAGCTAAATTTACTTCAGATTTCACTGTTAAATTAGTTTTGAAAGAGCGATCCATCATGTTGCTGAAACAAGACATAAAACAAAACATAATCCTTTGACATGAGCTCTGGAAGAGTAAAGCCTCCCTGAAAAAGAAATAGCATGTGTGATCATGCATGTCTCGAGCTTCAAAACTGAATCTGGTCTTGTGCAACATAAATTCATAATTTGATTAGATAGAATCCATGGCAAAGGCCTGTCCTGACAGCAGCTTTGGAGAAGACAGAAGATTTATGAGCAGTAATTGCCTGGGTCATTCAGCCCTGCCAGCATTATGGTACTGTAACCTACATCCAGCTGTTTACTAAACAACAACATGTGGACACTGTGCCTAATTCCCAGGCACACGTTTTGCACTGTGCTGAAGATGCGACACATGACGGAACAGATTCGAACTCTCTTTGCGAGAATCAAGGCCAAATATCTGTCGTTTACAGCCACGCAAATGAGCAAAATTGACAGCTGCACGTAACCTTATGACATTCGCACCATGTCGTGCCATTGATCCACATCCACAGAGGACACATCTGGGCATTTTGCAGCGATTTGAAGCTGGGACAAAAGGCTGCTAGGCTCATCTGCAACCGGTCATTTTTTTTTTTCTGCCCCGTCAGTCAACAACATCAGAGCCAGTGATCACGACCCAGATCATTTTTTCGGGGGGGTGCGACCCAAAAACATCATAGGCCCCGTCGGGTCGTGATGTAAGCATTTTTCTGCAGTGAAAACAGACATTGCTGTTATTGTAGGCCCCTCTTCTCTAACCCACTGCTCCAGTTCTCACAGTGCAAGCTCCACCTCCCCCCCCCCCCCACCCCCACCCCACCGGCTGCTGACTGACTGACTGACTGACTGCCCGTCGCCTTGCAATGCTTCGCCTTGCTGCAGCTTTGATTTACGCAATTGCGCCCACCCGATACGCCCAAAAATGATTCAGCATGCGGGCATGTAGGGCCGGTGTAAGGGCGTGGAGGAGGTGGAGGGGGGGGGGGGGGGGCGCTCTAACATGCCGTGTGTTTACCTCGGGGACTTGAATCCTGCAGGTACGGGGGTGCAGTGGGGGTCACGTTCTCCGAGTTGGGGCCCGACAGCAGCGGAGATCGCTCGTCCAAGCCGTCGGAGGCCATGTCGTCAACCGATGAGGGGGCTGATGGTGGTGGTGGTGGTGGTGGTTGGGGGGGAGGAGAGGGGGGGAGAGGGAGAGAGAAAAGACGGACGGAGACGGCGGGGAGGCTCCTGGCTGCAGCGGGTCTTCGCTCAGCGCGGAGGAGCAGCCGGCGGGCTGGTTGCTGGTGCCGAGTCTCTCCGCTCCGCCAGCCTGCAGGAGGAGGCGCTGCACGGGGCTCCTCCTCCTCCTCCTCCTCCTGCAACCCCCCCCCCCCCCCCCCTCCTCCTCCCTTCAACGACACTGGCAGAGCTCCTGCACCGTGTGCGCGTGTGTGTGTGTGTGTGTGTGTGGAGGGGAGCCGGAGAATGCACGCACGCGATGTGATGGCATTCAGTGTGGAAATCATGGTGGAAATGCGTCCAGAAATTGAAATTGAAATTGAAATGTTTGCATCATCGTGGTCGTAAATAACAACTCAAACTGCCCCGCTTGGATTCCAAACACTCAGATAAAGTTTCAGTGTTTTTTGATGACGTGAGACACCGTAGTAAATAAACAGAGCAGCGATGTCCGGGCTTCGCCACTAGATGTCCTCGCAGGATTTACTGAGGTGCAGGTCTGTTCGGTGCATTAGACCATCGTGTATTATTCAGACCAGTGATTCCAAACCTTCAAGGCTTCTGACCCCTTAAAAACAAAGCCACGTCCACTTGCAACCCCCCATGGCAAATTGCATGTGTTTTAAAGGTGGTTTTACTTAAATATTTTAGTGCAATGAAGATGTAAACATTCACAGTATAATACGCAGGGGGGAAAAAAGCAAAGATTAATGTCTTAAAAATATGTTTTTGTGTAGCAGAAATATGTTTCGTTTTTATCTGGTCACAACCTCTCAGATTTATCATGCAACCCTTTTGGGGGCCCGAGCCCCAGGCTGCGGACCAGTAAAGAACCACAAAGTATTTAGACAGTGACATTTATATTACTATAATATTATATTTTTTATTTAACTGTGTACTGCAGCTCACTGGATCTGAAATGAAGCAATGACTATCTGGCTAAAATGCAAACTTCAGAGTAATTTTTAACAAAATAGAAAAAAAAAGTTCAGTTCAGTTAACAGTTCAGAAACCATATTGCCAAAGCAATTCCATACAATCCACATATTACACTGAGAATTATGAGAACGTCTATTTGATATGTGTTGTGGGTGTTTGTCCGGACCATATTAGATTGTGCCTGTCCTCAGTGTATTGCTGTGGAGCTTTCTTTGTGTTCTGGTGTGTCTAATGTGTTGCAGTCAGTACCTCAGGATTGATTTGGCAGAGTAATTGTGTAGGAATCTGAATGTTGGCACTTTAATCTCAATGCGTTATTTCTTTCACTTCAAGTGCAATAGCTGTCACTGCTGAAACCAGACTGCAAGGCAGATGTGCTCTTCCGCCTGATTTATTTCACTATTGAGTCAAAAACATGGCCAAATGGGTTGAAAATCTCTAGCAGGACCTGAAAATAAAATGTGGCTGCCACCATCAGCTACAGAGCAAAGTTTCTGTGTGGACAGCACTGCAGGGTGATCTGATACGCTCTTTTATAGTCCCACCCTTCTTAGGAGTTGCAAAGTTCATGCTTTAGTTTCTCTTGAGATTTCCAATACATATTTTAAGATTGGTGGTGTGTCCATTCCTCCCCCAGATTTACAACACACCCTCCCTGTTTGTGCCAAAACACATCTCCCATTCCTCGTTGCTTATGTCAGGGTGTAAACCTCGAGGTATATACATTCATTCCCTGGCCATTCAAAAGACTCACTAAATAAACACAGATGGTGTGAATTAATCACAGTCCCTCCGAAGTTTCGGAACATCTTAAAACCTTTGTATTTGTTTTTAAAACTGCAGGATAATAAGATGTGTATGGGTATATCTGACCTGTTCCAATGCACAGGTATGATTGCATGATGTTTAGATGCTCAGAGTTTAAAATTGGGGAAAATTCAAGCCAGGCTGGTCCCGTTGAGGACATTGTAAAGCCGCTCATAAATTCCAGGAGCATCTCACCTCCACAGCCTCACTAACTTGTAGTCTCTTGAGGAACAGAAAAGGCTGCACATTAATACTTTTACCAAACAAGTCCACATTCTTAAGTAGGCATCAGTTACAGAAAAACCCCCCAGCAGTCGCTTTTTCCCCCCTCCAGTGTTCCTGTTTGTTGTTTGCACTTGTAAATTCCCAGTCAGATTAAGTGTATTTGACGCTTTTTGGAGCTCAGTTTCCCCCTAATTACTCCGCAGGCTCTGATGGAAAACCCTGGCCAGTGAAGAGTGACTCAGATCGCATGTAACAGGCTGCAGACGACGACTCAGTTTTTCCGACGACTTCAGGCACCGGAGGAGCGTCGCAGCTCTCTCACACCGCTTCGTCGCTGGGGTTTCTTTTGCAAGGTAAGACAAGTTACATACATGAGCGAGGCCGGTGTGTGGTGACGGGGTAAGAGGTGTTTGCATGGGTTCGAGTGGTTGTGTTATCAGGGGTTTTTGGGATGAGCCGTGGCGCCACAAACTTCTTTGACTTGTCTACCACTGGCAGACCTTGAAGCTACCAAAATGAGAGTAAAACTTCCGGCAATAATAAGAACAAATAAAACAGCTATTTATTCTGCAGCCTTTTAGAGATTAAATAAAGCAATGTTCTTGCTGGACAATGATGTGGCAGTATACAGCCTGAATACAGTGTGATGAACCTTTTTGTTCTTTTATTAAATGTAACAAAATGTAGGCTATAAGCCTACTTTTATTTTTGAAGAAAAAAATGTCGTTTTGCCTGTATTGACACAGTGAAAGGTCTAACTGATATTTTTAACTTTATATATAACTAGTTTACAGTTACTGGCCCATCAAAATCTCCATTCCTCCTTGACATACACAATGTAATTTGTCTAGAAATTGCATTCATAGTGCATATTTTTTTAATGTTTTTTTTTCATTATGGCTCATTAAAGTCTCATTCTTGCTTCCCAAAATAAAATAAAATGCAATAGCTTCTGTTTCGTTTCGGTGAAACGATAGAGGAGACCTGTTGTGTGAATAAAACAATAGTTTTGTTACAGGAAAAGACCACAGTGGAACATTTTTTTAGTGGATAAGGTCTGTCAGGATGCCAACGAATGGCCTCCCCAGCCTTTACAGCTGTGTGTGTGTGTGTGTGTGTTACATTATGAATGCTGCTCCACGAGTTTAATGGAGCATGATGTTTCATGTTTCAGCCAGTTTGGAGATGCTCCAGGGGGCAGTGAGCAGGGCCGTGCTCTGCCTGTCCTGCTCCCTCCTGTTGCGGGTCTGTTTCCCAGCAGAGGGTGCAGGGGCAGCGGGGCCTCTTCATGCTTTTCCCCCTGAACAGCAGTCTGGGGAACCGGACCCTGATGACTGGGAGTGGGGCTCTGGATCATCTCTTCTGCACCTGCTGCACAGCTTCCCTGCGGACAGCCCCTTCATAACAGAGACCCCGGGAAAACCAGCCAACTGCACCCAGCGCTTCTGGTTACCGCCGTCCTCTGCAGTCTGCTGGGAAAACATAGCGGGGCCCGAGGAGTTTGCCAGGTCCCGTCTGCTTGTTCTCCAGAACAGAGCCGCCCTGCAGGCTGTGTCCACCTCCACCGGGGTGGATGAGGGAGGGATCTCCTACGAACACCAAGCCAGAGAAGAGGTCCAGGGAATCCACTCAGACCACCAGAGCGTGGTGGAAACTATGCAGACCATGGAGAAAGTGTTTGTCTCCCTGGAGGAGAAGAGGAAAGAAGGGAAGGAGCAGGGGATCCTCACAAGGTGAGAAACAAAAGTCCATGGACCGTTTGACGGATTAAATAAGGGATCAAATGAAAATTGGGGTCCCCAGTGTCACTGACGTTTTCTTTGAACCCTCAAGAACATTACAGCCACTGAGTGAGAGAAATGAGCACAGGTGGCTGGTCTATGGCTGCTGATGGACTCGAGCACTGCATTATTTTTCCTCAGCTATGAAATATACTATGTATATGTATGAGATCGGATGTCTCACTGTCCGTCAAACCAATTACATGATGCCTGAGTTGAATGTCCGGGTGTGTTGGAGACGTTTCTTCTTGACATCCGAGTGCAGCATTAAATATCAAAGCAAAAGCCACCTTTGTGATGTAACTATTTGATCTTTTACAATAAATCCAACAAAGGATTGTAAAAGTCAAAAGCCCCACCCCAGCTATCCCCCCAAAAAATCTATCTTCCCTGCAGCAAAAGAAAAAATACATAACCTTCCCCCTTTTCTGACCCCTGCTACCCGCCATTAATTGTCATACAATCCCTTAACAGTGGGCTTCCCAATTTTTGTCTTGAAAGTTTCTTTTCATTGTAAAAGCCATACCATCTTTATAGCATATCTTTACATAATCAAAGTCATAAGGTCCACAAAACTACATTTTAACCTGAAGAAGTGGGGATAACCGGAATATGTACCCCTGATTTCTTATTGAATTCGGAACAGGTACGTACATATAGTGTATCGGGGTTTGTTTTTCTATAGTTGCATATTTATGTACATACATTACAATCCTACTTTTCAGACAAAATACAGCTACAAGCTTCACTAATTAAGGTTCTGGTAAATACTGATCCTCTGGGATTTTTCCTAAATCGTTGTAGTGAGGGAGTCAGGAACCCTGGGTCCATGTTGCTTGTTTGGCCCAAACATAAAACTGTGTGAATGCCAAAGAAGACAGAGTGGAAACACACACCAGACAAGCTGCTGAGTCATTTCAAGTGTTTTCCAACAGTCCTCTGTCGGGACATCTGGCCGAGACGAGGCCCTGGCACTGAAACTGTTGTAGAGAACTAATCAACTCATACTTTCTCTCTCTTAGATGTAAGAATAGAAACTCATTATTCTTGGACAGAGTTTAGGGTTTGGGGGGGAAAAAACCTCATGCAAAGTAGTGTGTAAATGTGTCAAAAAGTCTCAGACATTTCCTTGTGCTTTGTTGTCCCTTTCAGCATGAAGGAGCATATTGCCAACACGGGGAATGCCATAGATGGAAGAGAGCACATGGCAAACGTCTTGGAGAATCACTTTTCTATTTTAGAGCAGACTCTGCTTAACATGCAGCTTCGACTCAACAAACTCATCCAACAGTGACAACGACAAGGACCTGTTGCTTCTTTTTCTCCCCTTGTTTGAACTGTATTTATATATTCATGTATTTTACAACAACGTAGCAAATGCATGCATGCTCAGGATTAAGTTAGTCAGTAGTATGAGGACAAAACAAACTTGATATGCACCTTATGTCATCAAAACATCTACCAAAGTAACCTGTGTAACCTGGAATCAGCAGATATAAATAAACCTCACATTATCAGGGAGATTTGATGTAGCTGTTAAATGTGGTTTTATATTTCCAGCTTGCAAACATGTTCCACGTGGAGATTTCACGGTCTCACTAACAGCCTCTAGTAAAACTGCAAGACACTTGTGAAGCTTGGAACAGAATAAGTGACTCATCTAACACATCATTCAACATTCATTCGTTCTCCAAGAAAGTGGTGTAAAACGCATGTGGTACAACATGAATATCAGACAACATGAATCTTTATTTTAATATCAAATCTAAACAATTCATTTGTAAATTTATGAGGAAGATGCCGTTATATAAACTTTAAATAGTCACATCTATTAGGCAGGGTGTGAATATTAACTTGGAAAGACACAGGATGTTCAGTTGCTTTGTAGTTAAGCTGGAAAAACAGGAGGTATTTGTACTTTTGATTAGTTCAAGAACTTTCAAGTATATATGATAAACTATTCACAACTCAAACATGACAGCAGCTTTAAAAGAACTATCGTGTATAACTTAGAATCAGTAACTTCAGCATATTTCACTTTGAGATCAGTGTTTGATTTCTAAAATAAAGTGGTCACCCCAATCATATTTTAAAGGCGATAATATCTCAGAAGCTGACACATCTGTGCTCCAGCTGTGTGGAATGGATTCCTGTTATGCCTGTTACACGGAGTGAGCTCACACAAGACCTGCATTTTGTTAAGAAAAAACAATCCTGATTGTTGTGCATGCAAAACAAGCATGACATTTATAAGACACTGCTACCAGAAAATCTTCAAAGTCTAGGAATACTGGCCAAATGCAAAATCGTTCTGAAATCCTAAAATGCATAATTTATTAGCAACAACAGTACTTTAGCCTTCACAGAAATATTGTCTTTGGCAAGGTGATCAATTCTGCAGGGAACTTGAGGGGTGATCACATTATGATTCATCTAGGGCTGTTTTGTTACAAATTTAGATTTCTTGCATCAAGTTCCTCTGAGACTCTGTGTGTTGTTATCTCAGAGTCTTCATTTGATTTCATGTTTGCTCTATGTGGCTTGACTTTCAGTTCCATTTCCACTAAATTCTTCCATGAGCCCTGCAGCTGAACTCTGTCAATGTATATAGAAGCATTGAGAAAGTTCAGGGTGTTTTAGTCACTGTGCTTTCAATTTCATAACATATGTCCAAATTGGTCCTTTTTAAAAGTCAGCTTCTTCTCCTTCCATTTGATCCAAAGACTTGAGGTATTCTCGCGCCAAGATCTTCTTAGGCAGGATATCTGTCAGTTAAAAAGAGAATATTACTCCGTGTCAAACTCATTCTTACAGTCGCTTCTTATCTTCGTATCCTCTTACTGTAGCTGTATGATGCCATCTCTAACCGTCACAACTTATCAAGCCATGAAATGCTGTGAAACTGTGTTTACAGCTCCTCAATGGGTGATGAATGGTTGTGGAAATAGATGTTGAAAAGTTGAAATTTTGTGCCATGGTAGGAAGCAATACTATGGTAAATCAGAGTTTCAGGAACCCTCAGGTGGAGGCAATTTTTTAAATCATGATTGTTTAATCAAAATGTAATCACAAAGCAAACATGAGCTTTCCTTAGCAGAAAACACAGCTATGACAAAAACTGTTTAAAATCTGATTCAGAAAAACTAATAATGATTTAATTTCGGATTATTGCAAGCAAAAAGAGGTGCAAGTTTGTGTTGAAGAAAGTATTTATCCCACAAAAAGCTGCCCAATTGTTGAAAATCCACTGATGATTAGTTTTGATGTGTTTTTACCCTAATATTTGTTTACAGAACATGTTGTAACTTTTAATGGATTCTAATACGGAGGGGAAAAAAGCTACTTACAGTCAAAAATTATGAGAAAGAGGAAAAATGAACAGCACATTAACACTGATGGGTTTATTACAGTGAAATATGAATGTGTTATGTTAAATTTAAAGAATACAAGTTCCCAGTTACAATAAGAGCTGGGTTGACTAAAGAAATAACCTATTATGGCTGGGAGATAAGGCAATATAGGCATCACAAGTGATGTAGTAAAAGATGAGTAGGGGAGGGAGATACAGTATGGATTAAATCCTCCATCACGGCGTGTGTAATTTTATATAGCAATATCCATATATAACGTGATAAATTTCCTGGGAACAAATCAATTAAAAACTGTTTATGGGTAAAATCACCAGACAGGAATATGTGGTTCATACCTGACAAATGAAGCTACCTCCTGTCATTTTATGCAAAAATCTTATTTTTTCTCTGATGTGTAAGACTGCACACAGTCACGTCATAAACAAAAATATATTAAATATATTAAGTTGGCACACCCAGGTGAGCCCAATGCAGTCTGATACAACAGTCATGCAATACGGTGTTGATTCAACTTTATGGTCATATTGGAAGCTGTAGTTCATGGTGCTGAATTACATTGCATTGCATTACACTGGGAGGGATTTCTAATATTTTGTCAGGCCCATTTACAGTATATTGATGAGGGTGTAGAAAATGTTAAACATCCTTGTTTGACCCAATAACACAAACTGCAAGTTGAATCAACACCTCTCTGAAACAGAACACTGTAACGTTCATGGAGATTGTATTTACTGCTGGGCTCTTGTATTTGACTGCATTAAAACTTTACTTTTAGTTCTGAGAGTGTCCAGGCTGCGCTGATGTTTCAGTGGGGGGCATCAGTGCATGCTGCAGACTGTCCCTGCGGCTGCGGCTGCCTCTCACCTGTCAGAAAGTGGAAAGTGTCCGTCTCCTCCGCGGTGTGAGCCAGGTCGCTGTACGACAGACTGTTGCTGCCTTTCCCGGAGCCGTTGTTGAACGAGGACAGGGCCAGGTGCTGGACAAACAGCTCCTTCAACAACACAACAACACCACACAAGTCAGCAAACAAAAACAAAAACAAAAACAAAAACAAAACAAAACAAGAAAAACAAAGGACGAAGTCACGACAGCCGGCGGGTAGTTTACGGTTATCCGGGAAGCTAACGGCGAGCTAATCCCCGTTAGCAGAAGCAGCCGATGAATTAGCGCCGAACCGACGGTCGAGCGTTAAAGTGCGGCTTACTGTCGCCTTGGTGGTGAGGAAAAGAGCGTCCTGGTTGATGCTGGAGACGTCGGGGGAGCTCTTCATGATCAGCCTGACTCTGGAAATAGGCAGGGAGATGTTCTTCTTGCCAGTCGACGTTTGGTCGTCTTTGTCGGGATTGTGTCGAGACATCTTCATCAGGGACGCGGCGCGAGACAGGCGGAAACTCGAGGCATTATTGTTTTGAACGGTGACGCGTTTCTGCTGCTTCTTCTTCGTCGGCACATTGACAGCAGTCGGCGGCGGTTGCCGCGGGTTACCGCCGCCTGCTGGAGCGGAGTCGCCACAGGTGAAAATGACTTATTAACCTTTTTATCATCAAGTAAAAGTTCAAATATTGTCATTACTGTCACGTGTCCACGCCTCGCGTAAATACCACTGCTTCAGAAACTCGCTGCAGAGGGTAGATTTTTGATGCTATGCAAATCTAAATTAATATATTAAAAAAAAAACGTCCTGAGTCTGGAGAAAAAACGAGTTGTCAGTCAAATTAATTTAATAATTTAATTTAATTCAATTCATTCATTTAATTTAATTAAATGTTTACTTACAGGGGATTTGTACATACATTTGAAACATAAGATAAAATAAGAAAAAGTAAAAAACAAGTATTGCTGAGTCAAGAAACGTAATTATAAAAAAGACATATGTAAAATGTATAACGAATATGTAAAGTATGTCTGTTTTTAAAATTAAAAGAGTTGTGCAGTTTTGAAAGAATGTGCAAAATATAAAGTGTCGGCGCATTCTCCTCCAGTCCAGGGGTGGCGCTGGATCTGCCCACATCGCAAACCACAGAAGAAGAGCCGATGTCAGAGGCGGCGAAGAAGAAGAAGAAGAAGAAGAAACAGATGGGGGAGTTAGCAATGGCGGGGATGTGGCTGCGAAGAAAATAAACAATCCGGGTCGCCATTTGGATGCTGTCGTGATTCTCGTGATTAGTCTGATGTCATCGCTAGTGGTTTGAGGTCCATCCGTCCCCGGAAGGAGACATCTGTCCCCTCTGCTGGACTCACATCACTGCGCCGCTGGGCTGAACCAGCAGCTCTGTGTTGACGTGAATTTCTTCGTGGCACGGCGTCGTTTCGGTGGCCGTCGACGATGCCTCTGGGTTTGAAACCATGCTGCGCGGTCTGCAAGACGAACTCTTCGTCGATGTGGAAGAAGGGAAACCAGGGAGAGATCCTCTGCAACAACTGCACAGGAAAGAGCGGCGGCGGCGGAGCGTCAGGACCCTCCATGTCCTCCAGCACTCAGCCCAGCAATGGCGGGGGGAAGCAGGTTGGTGACTGCGTGGAGATCTGCCTCTCGCATGGACTGCTTGTCTCACACTTAGTTGTTGTTTTCTAAAGGGAACATCCGCTCTAACAATAGACACACAGCTCCGTTTGCAGCTCAGTTTTACAGGGGTCTGAGGATGTCTTCTTCAATTCCAGTGTTGATGCTCTGATTTTCATCTTTGGAAGACCATTGTCTGTGTCTGTAGACATTAAACAAACTGCTCGAAGATCAGGGTAGATTCTAGGGCTTCAGCCAGCAGTCAATCAACAGAAAACCAGCTATTTTGATAATTGCTTAAACTTTAAAATGAATAAAACCAGTAAATATTTACTTGTTCCACCTGCCTTCTTCTGTTTTATATCACTGTAAATAGAATATATTTGTTTTGTGGGGACATTAGGATGGACATTTCTGTATTATTCTGATATTTTAATAGTAACTCAATCAATTAGCTGATAATCATGAGTTGCAAGCCCCTGTACATTTTGTTATAGGTAAACAATGAATGGAGGCTGAGCTGCAGCTAAATACCCGGTGTGTGTTGCTTTTGCCTTCAGTCCAAGCAGGAGATCCACAGGAGGTCCGCACGGCTGAGGAGCACCAAGTACAAAGCTCCTGCATCTGAGAAGAAGGTGTCAACCAAAGGAAAGGGGAGAAGACACATATTCAAACTCAAAAATGTAAGTTAGAGATAGATTTGTTTGGCAGATTTAATTATTTCTGTTGTTATTGTGTTGCACCGTGAATACATGTGTTTGACCCCAGTGTGCTTGATCTCTTTCTTTAGCCAATCAAAGCACCAGATTCTGTTGCAACAATCATCACGTCGGAATCCGTATTTTACAAGGTATGGTGTTAAGCACAAATAATCTCATGTAATCTCATCTAATTGCAGCTTTAATCACAGCACAGTTGGTACTAAACCTTCATCCTGTGACGCATGTGAGACAAGTAGCCAGACGCTTGTCATGCTCAGTGTTTATGTTTGTGTCCACAGGGTGTTTACTACCAGACAGGAGATGTGATCAAGGTAACAGACGAGGAAGACGGGAAGCCGTACTATGCTCAGATTCGAGGCTTCGTGCAGGACCAGTACTGTGAAAAGAGTGCTGCACTGACCTGGTTAATCCCCACCCAGGCCAGCCCAAAGGACCACTTTGATCCTGGGACATATATTGTTGGTAAGCAATTAGAAATAACATTTTTTAAAGAATTTTAAGGCCATTTATGTGACCAGTTAAGAACTGTCTGTTTTATATTAGGTCCAGAGGAGGATCTGCCCAGAAAGATGGAGTACCTGGAGTTTGTGTGCCACGCCCCCTCTGAATATTTCAAGTCACGGAGCTCTCCGTTCCCCACCATCCCCATCCGACCAGAAAAGGGCTACATCTGGACCCACATAGGATCCACACCAGCCCTCACTGTCAAAGAGTCTGTCGGTGGCGGCAGTTAACACGACTGTGATATGGACTGTGATAAAGTCTGTTGCTTTTAAACAGACGGATGTACATTTATGTAATATAATGAAAACAAAAAATGGTTGTTGACCACAGCCATTACTTCAGATTGAAGAAAGGTTGTAGTTTGATACAGAGGAAGCCAGGTGGAAGTACATTTCAAACAAGTTGTTTACACAGCTGCAACATTGGAATATTACTTTTCTATTTAGTAATAAACAAAAAAACATTTCTCTTTTCTGCCGTCCCCTTTTGTCTGTGATTGTTTAAAAAGATAGTATTTATTCATTTATTGAGTTTCTGTGTTTTAACAGTGTTATCCCCTTCTATTTAATGTATGTCTCTTTTTGTGTACTAAGCTGTTAATGGCAATAATAATAATAATATAATGTTAGCAAAGTTAAAATGAAAGAAACAGCAACGAACAGGAAGTGGGACGTTCCAGTGCTGTCAAAGCACATGAGATGCTGCAGTACACAGCAGATCTCATGTGTTTGTTGTGGCAGCATCCTCTTGATGTTTCTCTTCACTGGGTCTGTGATGTGGGAAACACTGAACATGCGGCATTTAGATCATACGGATTATGATTAAGATTTCATTGAAACAATTCAACATGCGCACCCCTACAGCACTGGCACACAATATTCATATGAGCCAAAATAATGTGCCATCAGTCCTATGCAGGGATACATGTGGACGTCAGGCTGTGTCTCCATCTCAGTTCTGGTGAAGCGTGTGTAAATGAGCACACAATATGAATATAGAATTCATTAACATAACCAAAACGATACATATGTCCAGCACAGGCTATTTTACATATTTAAGTCAAGTCACGTGTCTCACAACAAGCCGTTTTAATTTATTGCTGACTGAATTACACCGAAGAAGGAAGTGCGCAGCAGTGAAGCCTCTCGCTCTGCGTCCCAACTCTTTGATAAACATCTCAGTCAAACTCTCAGTCTTCTGCTCGGCTGCGAAATTCCCTGAGTGCCAGTTTGTGCGACAGTGCCCCGGTGCTCCCGATGAGGGAAATGTTAGTTTCTTGAATGTCAGATGGATTGTTTCCCTCACGGATCGGACATTATGAACTTTTCCTGATCACACGAACAAGACCGGATTATGGGCAAATTCCAGTCCAAACTTGGTGAGATATTTTATTACATCGCAACCTGTATGTTATTTTAAAGATTGCGTCGCTTTTGACTTGCGTTATGTTCTCCTTTCTGTCATTATTTCGACAGCTTCGAAACGTAGACAGAGTCCTGAAGGTAAGACAGCCAACATAGATGCAATACAGCTGCTTCCTGCATGTGTTTGTTCGTGTGTTCCCATACCTGTTGTGATCTACAGGTGGGAGTCTGGCTTCCAGTGTGCTGACCTGTCAGAGGGAGCTGGACCGCATCCACATCCACAAAACCAAGCTGACAGAGGTAGAACAAATATATTGTTTTTTTTATAATGTCTGCTTATAATACCTTCAATTGAATTGGACTAACACATTCAGACGCAGTTTAAACTAAAACCCTGAGGGCGCCCACATTTTATTACACAAAAAACAGAATCCGTGCTGTTAATTTTGGTTTCCCATAACACTGTAATAGTCTGGTATTGATAGATGAGCCTATAGGCTGACACAGTGACGGATGGAACGCAATCAGCACCTGAAACTGGCCACATGATAATAACAACCGAAAGTTAGAGATTTTATTTATATTGAAGTTGATTTAGACTCTAGAAATGTCCTGAACATTACAGAAGCTTTTGGGGGAGTTTTTTTCTTACATTAATCAAGAGTTTAGGGATAGAGGGTCTCATATTTGCATGATTTCCTATATTATTAAAATAACTTTAGTATTTGAGGGCAGATTTCTCCTCCAGAACATCCTCTGAAATTCATGAGGGTTGTATTTTAATCCTGTTCCCATACTGAAGAAAAGAGGTATAAAAACATACTGGTTTATTGCAGTGCCAACAGCTTCACCTCAGTTAAGCCAATTTTGGTATAAACAGTATTTGCTCACATCACATCCAGGAGACATAAAAGGTGTTTGGAGGCAGTCGTGTATTTATTCTTCCGCCCTTCCTCCTCCATCTCTATAAAGAGACTTCCAAGTCTGTGAAGTGCAACACAGCCACCCGCTCCAAACAGCAAGGTCTTTATACCCGACTGCACTGAAAAAAGTCTCCACATCTGGTACTGCTTTCCTTCTCCAGCCAGACAGACTGTGAGGGGTGGGGTTGGGGGTGGGGGGGTGATGTGTGTGTGTGTGTGTGGGTGGGTGGGTGGGGGGGGGGCGGTTGGAGAGTGGTGGGTGTTTGATTGCGTAAATGTCATCACATGTAAGACTGTAAGCATTAATGAAGCAGTCACGTTTGGGGCTTGGATACTGTTGAAATGAGGAGAAATTGTCCTCCTGATTAGTTTTTATTCATGGGAAACAGTCACCTACTCTCCTATTAACTATAAACACACGGATTTCATCTGTGTAACAACATTTTGTGGTGAAAGTAAAATCACAGATGTTTTATGTGCTTCCAAATATCACAGGGTTTCTTGTAGGAACAATAAATTCACTTATCTTTAAAAGTGAAATGTGATTAACAACCAACATGCCGTTTTCACTTTTCCTCTGCCTGTTTGATCTTGTAGCAGAACTGCTAAAGTCATGAGATGTTGCTGTTTTGAGGTTCATAAAGTGTAAGAAGTTGAGGAATATATGTGTACCATGCTGTGTAGTTCTGGAAAATTGTACAGTTTGGAAAAAGTTGTGGACTCTGCCAAGTTGGTTTAAAGGGCTGTGGCGGCGGTTCTGTGCTTGTTAATGGCAGAGAGCTTCCTGTGATTAGATTTTCCAGCCTAATATAGTTTGATACTCCATGACACCACGGCTGTAAACTGCCAATGGCAAAGAAGTCTCATTGTATGAGACATCTTACATTGTTTTTCTGTTACATTAACACTTTTTTTTTCATCCGTGGTATGAAGTCCTGCCTTGATAGTTAAAGAAATGTGTGTGTATTGTCGAAGTTAACCAGTGACATGAAAAACCAACTGTAGTTAAAGACTGAAGACACGGAGACCCATTAACTGAATATTTACATACTTACCGGTCAAGTACCAGTGATCACTTTCTGTGGAAATATAAACCTGTTTTCTTTGCTACGATCTCTGCATGTGTGTGTCTGTGTGTGCAAGGAAGACTTATAATGTACAATATGTACACATTATATTTACAAAGTGAACACTTTGTAAATATAATGTGTACATATTGTAATATCCAAGAGCAAACATCAGGAGCAGGGTTTTAATCTCTTTTCACGTCAACCCATTATTGTCTGACATAACTAATGACTAGGAGTGGTTACTCTGACTTCCAGTCCACCCTCAAAAACCCAATTTGTTCTATTACATCCCTCTTTTATTTGAAAACCCCTCCAGAGGTTGTAGTTTTCTTGTCGGGTTGATTAAAGACTTAATACCTCTCATAATCTCTCCATCGCCTTACAGTGAAACTTACCTTCCAGGTATCAAGTTATCCGTAAGGCTGTTTGACATTCTTGCTGAGACAAAGGCAGCTACTGTTCTGCTAGCACCTGAGATTTTGTGATATCAGGACGGGTGATGTATAATGAGGGTGTGCAACAGAGAGGAAAGCAGAAGATTCATCCAGGCGCACACCTTTTTGCTATCTGCACCCTGTCTTCCACTTCCCACCGCTCTTTCACTGAAAGTCGAACCCCGCTTCAAAGCTTCCCAGCAGGCAGAGCGTGGCGGGCGGAGGGATCGGCTGTGTTGTGTGTGTGCGTTTGTGAATGTGTATGTGGGTGTGAGGGTTCCCACTCATCTTATCATTTCCATCAGTGAGACGTTAGTGATGGATTGTTTGGTTGGGAGATAAGAAGAGCCTTGGTGCTTTACTGGTTTCTACCTGAGAGAAGAGCCAGTATGTGTGATAAAATGTTTTTCAAATCACAGGAATGGATCTTTAGGTTTTAGAGTGGTCTGAGTTAACTAAGGCCTTTAAAACTGACAAAATTGTTTCAATCATTGGCTTTATTATTTTACTTTTAATGATCATTTGACACTTCGGCGACATGGCAGTTATATGTGAAGGGGAAGAAAAAGGTCAAGATGTTGACAGTTTAAAAACGAAAGCACGCTGACCTTTATATCTGTTCTCCTTCTCTACGCACAGAAAGAAAGATTAAGAAAGAAGGATTCACATCACTGCTTTATCTGACCGAATGGGTTAGAAATGTAATTTTCTTGACAGGAATGGAAGAAGTGCTACTGACAGTTTTCTAGAAAGACACAACAACCACAGATGTTCAAGGATTGTTCAGCATTGCTCACATCTGGAGATCAATCCCCACACCCATGGGACAAGAAAATCACTTAATTGCTTCCTCTCTTCCATCCCTTTCCCTCTCTTAGCATGTGTGCTCTCTCTTAATTTACACTCTGTCACTTTTTTCACAGAACTTGTACGTAGAATTCAGGGAAAACAAGTCTGAGCGTAACTGCAACCTGAAAGGTGAGTAAAGAATTACATGCGTCTTACTGACAATCTCACTTTCTATGTATTCAATTAAAAATAATTAAATATTATTGTGTAGATTTTGTTCAGTTAAATTTTGATACATAAGCTTCAATAGGTCACATCCTTGCTTTCCCAGAGGAAAAGGAAATAGTGAAATGAAACATGTTTTGTCAAACTGTGAGTCTACTGGATGACGATATTTACAGTCCAGCTCTGTGTGTTGTTTAGTAGTTCTGCCACCAAAGAAGACACCTGATAGAGGTGACCGCTTTCAGGTCAATAAACAGACAAAGAAGAGGAACAGCCATGAGGGTGTAAGTGTGTATCTCCATATCTCTTACTAATGGACTGTGGGTCGAACAGCATTTGCAAATTATTTCCGAACAACTTGAAGGACCAGTATAGTGTGCCCGGATAATTATAGCACTGATTATTGTGAGTTGTGTATGTGTTTTTTAAGTTCTGTGGCTCTTTTTGCAAAGTCATGCATCTGATACTAATCAACAACACATTTTTAAAATGACACATTGTGGTTTGACCAGTTTGGATTAACTCATACACCAAATGAATTACTGTAAACTTTAATTCTACCTTATAAACTACAGAACTGCAGTTAAATGTTTATTACAGCGGTAATAAGCTGTTTTTCCTGACAATATGTGTGCATACAGGTCACAGAGTGTAACATGGTGCTCAGTGATGACACTCAGCAGGAGTGGGTCTTCACACTGTACAACTTCGACAACAGTGGCAAGGTCACCAAAGAGGTAGGCTTCTTTCATATATATTGTTTAAATTAAGTACTTGTTTAATTAGTTTGCTTTGTACACAGTGTGAATATTTATATTTTGCGTATTCTGCAGGACATGTGCAGTCTGATACACTGCATGTATGAGGTTCTGGAGGCATCAGTCAAGCAGCCTAACAGTGGCACCAGACCCCTGAAGATAAAGCTAGTTGTAACTCCGTCAGCTGACCCAGAAAAGACCTCACAAATAGGTAAAAAGCCATTTTAATTGTGGCTCTAGGACCCATAGACATAGTTTGTGGGACAAACGTTGTAGAGAGTGTCTCACTGACGAGTGGGATTTAACGTAACACCCACCCACTGTCACTGCTGTGATGATAACATCCCTCTCTCATTGAAAACAGCTGCAGAGAAGGAGCAGAGTGCATCTCAGGAACCAGGAACTCCAGTCAGACTTTATTGTGTGGATGAAAACATAGAGCGCAGAAACCACTACCTGGATCTAGCTGGCATTGAAAACTATACATCCAAGTTTGACAATACAGGTATAGAAACGCCTCTACTGCTGTTATGGTTTGTGTATATCACTGTATAAACACAATTTCATGAACTGTTATATATTTTTTTCCTCTGGAAATACAGAAAATGAAGGTAGTTTTTCTTCCTTTTTTCCAGAATCTCCTTCTCAGGAGCCCAGACAGGATGCTCACCCTGCTCTTCAGCACCACCCTATGGTGATCAGGGAAAACAGTATCTCCCCTGACTCTCCTAGAGGCCTCTATATCCCTCATTCCCTGAAAAGCAAGGCTGTGTCAGTGGGGAAAGACAGGAACGGAGGAGAGGGAAAGTCCTGCAGGTTACATGGCCAACACCCTGCTGCATGGTGCCATCTTTCCCCGTCTCAACCTGCAGCACAACGCACTCACAGCAAGAGGCTTCGCTCCAGGGTCCAAGATGCTGCTTTGCACCTTAGACACACACCAGGGGGAGAAAGGGAACTTTTTTCCAGCCCTCAGCCCTCCTGTGGGGTCCTGCCCTCTCCGGCCCAAAGACATGAGCACCATCACCACCATGAGCACCATCATCATCACCACCATCACTACCACCCTTCATAAATGTATTTTAAACACATATGAGACAGGTGAGAAGAGTTGGTGTACCCTGCTGAACTGATACAATACATGAGTAGTTTTGGAGGTTAAATGCAACACAGTAGGTCTCTGAATCACCTCATTTACATTATATCCAGTGTGTGGTGGAATGAGGCCAAGTCGCCGTTGTCTAATGCAAACAAACCTTAAAAGATTACCTAGATTCAGGAAGGTCACTTCAATGTTTACCACCATTGCATATTAACAACCTGTCTTTTCTGTTAATATCCTAAAATAATGTAGACATATACAGCATGTCTTAAATAAAAATGTGTTTTGTTTATACTGACATGGTCACATATTTGCTTCCTGCAACCAAATGTCTGTACCCTTGAACAAATATTTAATGACATATTATAATCACACAAAGTCCAAGTTTAATTTTCTTGTCTTTCATTTATAAATGGTAGTAACAACTTTTGAAAGACATTTGAGGGAGACGAGATTCCCTTGAATGTGAACAGTTTGCAATATATTCTGCATATCTGGCAACTATATGTTATTTGTACTTGTACTTTTTCCGTGGCAGTGGCCTAACAGAGATATTTTAATGTCACATTGAAATATGTTCATATGTATCAGTTGTCTAAAACAACAGTAAATGTCAGGCTGTTTTTAGATTCCATATCTGCACCAATGTTTATATCAGTGGAAGTGGCAGAGCTTCCCGTGTCTCTGACCTCTGCCTCACTAGACCATAATGCACTGCAACCATGTGATATGTGGTAATTTCAGAGTCTTTAGGGGGTTTACTGAGGTAAGGTTTGGGGAAAAGTGGATATACCAAAAAGTGAAAAACATCACCATATTTATTACAAACTACCTTCTGCATTAATGATTGCACACTGATTCTGTAGTAAAAATTTGAATGTTCCTGTCTTGCTGTTCTATCTCTGCTCTCACGACTTTGTTTTCTTTGGTCCTGTGTAGTGTAGGCCTCACAAAGAGGTTTGAATAGTGGCAAGTTTCCCAGTGCCATTCAAATGTTGTTCCTACCTATCTCTCTGGCAAAAGTTGCAAATAGACACCGTGCCGATGAAGGACGTGAGACAGCTGTTAATCTATTAATAACCTCGACCCTCTCACCTACCACGAGACCCCGTGCCTTGCACTTGCCTCAACACAACAAGCCTGATCCTAGACAAACGCACAACATCCAGACGGACAGCAACAGAGGACATAAACAAAGCAGCATCCACAGGAGAGGCAAAACGCTGATGCGGAGAGCTGTTTGAACACAGCTGTCATCGACAACCAGGACATTCACAGACCTGAACCTGGAGAGCATGAAGTCACTGCAATTCCTTGCTGCCGAGGGCTTTATCCAGAGTGGTCCGAGTGCTCTGGAGAACCTCAACTGTGTGTCTTTTAACCTCTACCCAGTTGTCTTCAAGGCCTGTTACCTCCATGAGCAGGCTGACTTGCTGCATGCTTTGGTCCAGGCATGGCCTCTTCCTGAGCTTAACCTACACAGGCTCCTGGGAAAGACAGTTGACTGCCCGATGGACCTCACCTCCCGCACCTGCCGCGTTTGTCTGGAGGCCATTCTAACTGGTTTAAAGGTACTTAAAGGGTCTCAAGTGTAATAAGAGTATGTCCTATCATATTCATGTCACACTCAAGTTTTAGTTGCACACACCTGCTTGACCTGTTACTGGCTTTAAATTATCATAAATTGGTAAAGGTTGACTAGATAATCATTTCCAAAGAGTTTACAATCATTTCCCCTTGTTTCCTAAAGGATTATGTGCTGTCTCCTCCAAGAACCTACATGAAGGGCCTTCGTGTTGTAGACCTGACTGCCCTGAGGGACATCGAGCACCAGGCTTGCCCCTGCCAGGCCACCCTGGGTCGATGGGCAAGAACCCAGCGCCTGACCCAAATGTGCTATGAGACCATGGTGGCCATGCAAGCCAGCCACGTGTCCCAATCTGCCTTTGAAACATCTATTGATGTCCGTCTGAATGGCTTCGTCACAGGCCGCAACTATGAGCTGGTGGCCCAGGCCTTCCTCCTCCTCCGCTACTGTCCACTGAAGCTTCGTTTTGTTAGTTTTCGGGCTGACTCTCTTGCTCTCAAGCAGCTGTTCTATGTTCTTCGCCTAGCAGAACCTCAGTTAATTTCAAAGCTGGAGGTCGTCCACAATGTTCCCCTGGAGGCCACACACTTGGAGGTGCTGCTGTCCAGGGTGGAGTTCCCCAAATTGCAGTCTTTGACCCTGCCAGCTGGGGCGCTGGATTTTAGGAGGTTGGGCTCTGATGACGACGATCTGCTGGCCACCATCGGCAATCTGCTGGCACAACTGAGCCACCTGACTGAGCTCTCTGTGGGTTTCTCCACTCTAACTGGACACCTACGCAGACTGCTGAGGTGAGTAAATGGACAGAGGGAGGGATTAAGAAAGAGAGCAAGGTGTCTTTGTCTGTGTATTTATGTGAATGATGTGAAGGATGGCTCTGATGTCTGTCTTACGTGCACATTTCAGCATCAAGAGCTTCAATATAACTCACAATAATCGCCTTTAACCAGCACCACAGCACATTCCAGCTTTAAGGCTCTGGTTTAACAATGGACGGTATGTTGTTGTTAAAATTGCTGACATGATGCCAGAGTGAAGACAGACGGCTGCACCTGGCCACTGCTGCACGTTAGCCAGAAACCTGCTGGACAGACTTCACAGTGGAAATGGAACAGGAGCCCCATACACCCGAAACAACAGAGCTGTTGATCACAGTCGAGCATGTCATTTGAACAATTATTAAAGTATTGAATTTGCTTCCAAAAAAAATGTACCTTTAATTTTCTAAGCAATTCTGGCACCAATCCTTCACGAGGACAGACACAAACAACAATTTGTATCTTCCTGCTATTTATTACATAAAGATGTACAATTGTATTAACTTTTAGTTCCACTGGCCCTTTCATCCCACACCAATTAATTTCCTCTCACCTCCTTTTTGTTTACCCAGTCCTCTCAACACGCCACTGCAGTGCTTGGAGTTGGCCAACTGCTGCCTGAACCGTGTGGACATGACTTACCTTTCCAACAGCCTCCACAGTGAGGCCCTAGTCCGCCTGGACATCAGCGGACACGACCTCTTCAGCACTTTCTCCACCTCTTTCCACAAACTGCTCAGCCGTTGCTCAGCAACGCTGACCAGCCTGTACCTTGAAGAATGTAACATAGAGGACGAGCACATGGACGCCTTCGCTAATGCTTTGGCTTGCTGTCAGGTGCTGGAGGAGCTCAAACTCCTGGGGAACCCTCTGACGTCTGCAGCCCTGCGGCGGTTATTCACCATGCTATCTGTAGGCTTTCCTAAGTTAAAGTACATAGAGTTACCAGTTCCCCGTGATTGCTACTCTGAGAATGTCACTTATCCTCTTGATGATTCAGTCCTACTGCAGTACAACAGGGAGTTGTTTCAGGAGGTCAGGGGCCAGCTGATAGGGATCCTGGAAGGAGCCGGTAGAGGCAGTGTGGAGGTGTGCTCCCCGCTCATGGGGGCCTATGACCCAGACATTAATGAAACCAGCAATGAGCTGGGAGTGTCCATGTTAAAATCTTTTAACAACGTCATTGGGAACTTCGTAGAAACCATAACTGATGTGGACGAGAGGAGATCACAGGCTGAGAGAGATAATTAATGGGGATTACTGCGGAAGGATCACATAAATGGACTGACAGAAAAGGATCATGAGCTCATAAATCTAGACATTTATGTAAAGCAGACCTGAATGTTTGTTGTTGACTATGAGTGACCCCTGTAGACGATCTCTAGCATTACAAGGCTATGTTCTTACGGTATACTTCAGTGAGAATAGCTATACATTTGTTTTATTGAGGTGCTCGTACATTTAGCTAACAAACTGTCATCACTGTTCTATGCATGACTTCAGGCCAACACTGTGAAAACAGATCTAGTAAACTAGATTTGTTTGACTATGGATTAACATCATATACAGGACCATTCCTGGCGAGATATTATCTCCTTAACCCTACAGTCTGTAAGCCAGACAAATGTGCAGTGCAGATGGATGTAGCTACTGTAGTGGTAATGGTAGATATTTGATTGCGTGATATTTTCTTACCTGTATCGATTGTACATGTTCTTATGTCTATATTCTGGTTTAATTGTTGTATATAGATGGATTTATGAAGGTAAACAGCAAAAATTTGCAACATGGGACAGATTCAAATTTAGCAATGAAACTGTTTCAATTTGTCTGTCAATAAATCACATTTTCAAATCAAATCAAAATGTACATTTCTTTATTGGGCACTGTCTTATACAGGATAGATTTCATTTTAAATATTACAACAAGGGGACAACAATGCACCGACCAAAGATGGTGATTAACAGCTTTGACCAGGAACCATTTATTTCTTCATCCACTCCTCTCTTTCTTTTCTCTCACGGATCACCTCATCCAGATATGGTGTCAGGTACGGGACATCCTAAAGGGAAAAGAAAAATATGAGGTTAACAAAGGAAATCGGATATATCAATATCACGACTCATATCATTCTAAATTCTCAAATTTTTGGTGACTTTAGGTGGGTAGATGTAGATGTTAGGATCAAAGATCATCAGAAGCCTGTATTGTGTTGTTCCTTTTATATTTTCTAAGACAACAGTTTTGTACTTTTAGTGAGAATTCACTATTTTCTTCAACTGGCTTGAAAATTATTTAGTAGGTAAATCAGTTAAAAGTAAGCTTGTAATGTGAAATGATTATTAAAAAAAAATGCTACTGCATCTATTTACATGTACTGTTTAAACTATATACTGGTAGGCAGGAAAATAATGCAGTATAATATTATGCCTTTACATGAAATCCCACTTCCATCCTGAACAAAAACCATATTTAAATTTGTTTAATATACCTCTTCATATTTCGTCCACTGGTCTTTAGGGAGGATCTGCTGCTTCATAGACAGATCCATGGCTCTCTTGACTCTGAACATCCTGTCGTTGTACTGTTTCTCTGGAAGCCTCCTCAGGGCCTCTTTCACATCTGCATTCTCAAGCACTGTGTCATCGCGCATTAAACCTGAGGCAGAAAACATGCAATGCTGAAGATGCTAAATGGAAAATCAATTAATTATACATTAGCCCATATTCAAACCAGACATTTTTTACTCCCTACATATATATTTTAATGGGTAGTCTAAACATACAGTAGCTTCAGAACAAGTAGCACTGTAGGGTTTTAAATATATTGACCAACACATTGTTCTTTGGGCTTACCAATCTTGTTGAAGCCACACATGCTGAAATACCATTTGCGGATCCCAAGCAGGAGCCTGCCTGTTGCCACTGTGAACATAACAGGAAAGACACACAGTCAGGATCAATCAAGTAGCACAAATATGATTTTAGAGAAGACAAAATTTAGGACGGAAGGAGTTACAACAGTGATGCAGTATTACTACTACTTTAGTACAAATGTATTTTTCCCTGCCCATTAACCCTTCAGATTACCCACTTTTTGGGTAGTATACACTACAGTATACTATCTGATGAACGAAAATCTATCATACATGTCTCAGAATTTAATAAAACACTAAATTATGAGACTCACCTGTGAGTTTCACGTTTTTAACCATGTACAAAACACAGTATCTGATACAGGCAATAGGCCTCGGGTGATGCAGTACAAAATTTGGCTTTCTGAGATAATTTAACATCTTCAAGTGCAATGGGAACACCTATAAAACATCACAACACTGGACTGCAATGGGAAGGATCTAACCTTAGAAGACACCCGAGTATATTTAGACGTGACAACATAACATCCAACGGTAAATGGTGTTTGATGAGACATTAAGATAGATTTAATCACTAAAGGGACAGCAGAGCGAGTGTCCGGTTCTAACATAGATGTTTTACTGTCTACACCGTTAAATAACTAGTAGCATTAGCACCAGTTAGCACGGGGACGATAGAGGACACTCACAAGTCAAATGCGCCAAAAGACATATTCACCCGCACTACATCAACACAACACAACACTATGTCTTACAGCATTACATGTGTCACTCCATACCAGTATAACACGACCTTATCAAGTTAATTTAAAACCGGAAATCTGAGAAAAGGAGCCATGATCTTTTACCTGGTGTCCTCGACGCCATTTTTTGTACCACTAAGAACGACCGCGGTGCGTTGTGGGTAAGAGGCGTTCAGGTCACAGCGCAGTGTCCGTGGTTCACGGGACTGTTGCGCAACTTTACACTACGTGATTACAGCTTATTCGGAAATGTCGGAAATAATAAACACCTGTCACACAAGGTTACTCTCTGATAGGTCAATCTGTCTGTCAACTAAATGGGCATACGTCTTTATTTTGATGATTTCATGTTAAGGAAAAGCAATTACGGTGGAAGTCTAAAAGTGCAATATGTATAATGATCGCTTGGTAGAAACAGCATTGCGAGAATGTAAAAATAACCAATACCAAGTAAAAAATTCTAGTAATTCTAGAAATAGTAATGTAATAATTCCAGTAAAATTAATTAGCATTTAAAATAAAGTAGGCTGCTCATTATGCAATAGAATTTCAGTGTTATTATATATTTTATTAGTTGATAATTATTCCTGATGCATTCACATGTAAGCAGTATTTTAAACGCTTTTCAGCAGCTATATTGGGTAATAAATATCTACAGCATCACAATGCATTAAACTTTATAAGATAATTTTATGTTTTGTATGTAATATCTAAATATCTTGAAACTATTGCTGTCAAGACAAATTTAGTGGAGTAAAAAGTACAGTATTTCCCTTTGAAATGTAGTAGAGCAGCAATATTAAGTACCATATGTAAGGAAAATATTCAAGTCAAGTACAAGTACTTTGAATTTTTAATTAAGTACAGTGCTTGAGTAAATGTACTTAATTATATTTCACCACTGAGACATGATCCTTTTCACACTCCCATCAGAGGTAGTTTTCAATACATGATCGATGATCATTTTTATACATCATGTCATACATGTCCCTCATGTAAAGCAGATGTTTTACAGGGACTGAACTGAACATAACTTTGATCCCATTTATGGTCTCTTTAGATAGATAGTTTTGGTAAATAACAGTGGAATTTCATTGGTCTGTGTCCAGGCAGAAGAGTTTATATACATTGTGTACATTTATTAAACATCACATTTACAAAGCAAACTTCGTATTTCAAACTCTTTATGTAGACTTTTATGTCTACATTACGGAATTTATTCTGTGTGCGTGACCACTTGTTTTCTGAAGTCCTTTTCAATGGCTCCTCATGAAGAATCAAAGTGTCTTTTGGAACAAATAAAAATCTTCCAATGAAGCCAAAGCCAACTCAGTACAAAAAGTCTCATCGGGCGCAGACACCAGGCGGTCCAGGGAAATGTAGTTGGGCAGGGTTGGGTCATACTGAGCCTTTCCAAGGTACTCAAGGAACTGGTGGCGCTCTCTGATACGCAAGTACTTGGTGTTGAGGACCTAAAGGGGGATATATCAGATGCTCAAGTTATAATTCTGAATATGGAAAAAAATACAAAAGGAAATTAGTTCACATTGACCCTAAATTGTTTAAAAAAAAAAAAGAATAACCAACAGCAGTCAATCTACCTGTGGGAACTTGGTGATCAAGTGGTGGGGCACCTTCATGGTATTGTGGAGGAAGTCAAATATTTGGGTAAGCTTCCTTTTATTGGCAGTCAGCACTTTTGGGACAGCAATAACTATGTGTTGGATCTCATTTTCCTTAAAGCCGAGCTCTATTTTACACACCTGTGGAACACATTTACAAAAAGTATTTAAACACAGCACCTCAGTCATACTCAATGTTTTCTAAATATGTCATTCACTACCTTCATATTTTCCTTAACAGGCTCCAAACTGCCACACAGTAATCTGGGTAGACGAGCTACGACGTTCCGTGTCTGAAGAGAGAAACAAAACAAACCGATGATTTCTCTTTCTGCCATCAAAATCACAGTTTCTTTTTTTGAAAAAATTACAACACACTGGGATAATACACTGTACCAAGAGAATCAATAATTCTCGCTAAGATACAAACACGCCCCAGTTTCTCAAAGGGACCTCCTACATCAGTTAAAGATGCTTACGTTAGAAGCACTGAGGTTGAGTTGCTGCTGATAGAACCCCAGTCTGTTGTCCAGCCTCTTCACGCTGAAGTTAAGCAGATATGGAGCTTTGGACACCATGGATGCAACAGTCTCAGAACTGAACTTCTTTGACTTTAGATAGTTCACCCTTTGCATACAACAAAAAAAAGAAAACACTATTAAGACTTATAGCAGATGCAACTGCAGAAAAAGGAAGTAAGGAGAGGATCTCTCACTACAGTATATAAGCTTACAAAGATTTCATGTGACTTATCTAATCAGACTGATTTCATTTAGATAAACCACTTTGGTGAATATAAAAATCATCCAATATTTCTCTGTCTGAGATCCCTTCATGTCACCTGGCCTGAAGGTTTTCCAAACTCTCTGTGAGAATAAAAGGGTTGTGCGTGACGATATAGCCAAAGCGAGACTCCTCCACCCCAATCTCTTTAAGAAACAGCAGCCTTGGGGCCACATCTGTGTTGAAGTTGAGCCTCAGCAGCATGGAGCCCACATTGGGCCTTTGTTCAAGCTTCCACAGGTTTACACCTGCAATGAGAGAATGAATAATCACAAATGTGTAGCCAATAAAAAAAAAAAAAAACAGAATTGGAATAGAGATTTGGGTTAAGTTATCCTTTTTAGGACCATTGCCTTTATCATTATAATTCTGAATATACTTCCAAACTACGTCAATATGATTAACATTGTTTTTTACAATATTTTTTAAGTCGCCTTTTAATTACCTAACTGTACAAGTTTGCTGAGTGTCTCAGACTGGTCGACATAGTCTCTAAGAGAGGTGGAGGCTGGAGGCATGGCAGGAGGAACAGATATGCTGACAGCTTCTTCATCACCAATCTCCTCTAATGCTGAAAATTCAGCAGCAGCATCCAGATCTGACAAATGA
Source organism: Lateolabrax maculatus (assembly GCA_031216445.1). Taxonomy (NCBI): domain Eukaryota; kingdom Metazoa; phylum Chordata; class Actinopteri; order Acropomatiformes; family Lateolabracidae; genus Lateolabrax; species Lateolabrax maculatus. The sequence continues at coordinate 11,862,468 of CM062218.1, forward strand.
AGAAAATACAGACAGAACAACTTATTCAACTCCCTCTCAAGATAAAAATAACATTGAATTCAAATAAAAATGTTTCAATGATCAACAACAGCAAAACAATACATACCTAATGACACCTGGCTTTCAGTCACTGGCATAGCATCTCTGATTGGCAACAGGGAGCTCTTGTATGCTACAACTTGAACTCTTGACAATTCTTCAATATCCTTGTCTTCTTTAACCTCAGTTGCCAGATGTTTGGCAGTTAAGTCACTGTAACAGAACATCTGTTGTTTCCACTGCTGTCTTGCTTGAGACGTTGTGTGATTCCCTTTGACAATTGTGGACCCATTTAGGAGTTTGGTGGATAACTTTGTAACTGTAGTGCAATGGCGAACTCGAGTGGAATACTGCCAGGTACTTGCCACGGTCTTGGAGCAAAGATTTCTGCTTTGTAGACACAGCTGTGTACAGGAAGAAGCCATGGCAATTCTGCAAGGATAAAAAAACATTATGATGAGTTGAGGGACATGTCATTCAATATAGGAGTTACTATTTTTATCTCTGGTCAAGGACAGTCTGCTCTGTCTGATTCCATCAACTGCATTTTCTTGGGACAGCTTGGTACAGTCAAAATAAGAGTTTGTGGTATCATCATGCACAACCTGAATCTGCTGTACTAAGAGTACTTCATGAAAATAGTATCAAATTCAACACCTAAGTTAGAATCAGACTCAACTTTTTTGGCAAAGCATGTTGACACACACACAAGGAAATGTATGTAGTCACTTTCAATATCTAGTACTTACACGCAGTATTAAGAACAAATTTAAAGTGGTTCCAAATACAACAATAAGCACATTTAAATATGTAACTATTATATACAGGCAACAAACAAGACAACAAACTATATTTATATCAAATTGTTACTATATATTGCTTATACAAATGCATCAATGCTGGAATAGGTTTTTGTATGGATAACAAGTTGCTTTACATACAGAGGTGGTTTTATGTGGATATATTGAGAGTACAGTACACAGGGTGCTTAGACTTTCTTATGGCAATGCAAGGCACGTGTGTGTTTTTATTCTATGAAAACTGTTGTTTTTTTTCTGCAAGATTGCTCTTGTGAAGGACAATAACGTTTTGTTGATTCTGATCATGTCCTTGCTACTGTACAATGTGTTCATTACAGTACAAGGTGATCTAGTGTTATTTCAAGTGAACTGTTTTTGACCTCTAGTGGTTAATTTAGCTGCACGAGTGTCACGGCGTGTAGAAAGAAATAAAGCTTCAGCACCAGTGTTATTCATATCTACAGAGAGGCGGAATAGTTCGAATAATTTACCTTTCCATTTGTTATTTATTAACGCGGGTCAGATGTAAAACAGAAGTTTGAGACTGAATTGTTGTCCTACATGATGCTAACTCGAGCTATATGCATCGTTAAACGCTATCCAGCTCCAAACGATAACACGCCTCTTTGAGCCTGGAAACTAACCAGCCAAAGCCAACATACCCTTTAAGATTGTTATTTTTTTTACTTACAGGTTACCACCATCCGCCGGGTGCAGAGCAATGTCAACTATTTTCACGTGTAAATTACGGAAGGACTTCACGGAAATGCCTCAGTGTGGGATGTACCACAAAGACAGATTAGTGGGCAACACAAAATGCGAATAATAAACTCGTGAGGATAGACAACTAAAAAATCGCAATCTAATTGAATTATAGGACTTTAGTTACAAATATTATTACGTAATTGTATTGTCGGTTTATACTATTATTTTTTTTCTGAATACTATAATGCGTATTTTATTGTAGAAACACCCCTATTAGCTCTATGGTTCCGTCCGTTCAGGGTCGAGGCGCTGTCTTCACAACTTGTCTTTCTGCTTTTACTACTTCTAGTTTTAGTCACTAACATTTCACTGGTAAAATTGAGAAAGCAGCCCACAACATGGCAGCCCCCGCCGCTCCCCGAGCACCTCGGAGGGACGACGCCAACCACAAGTTACACTTCCGAATGATAAACGACCAACAAGTGGAGGATATCTGCATTGACTTCTTCTATAAGCCACACACCATCTCCCTCCTGACGGCCACTGTGCTCTGCCTCATGTATTTTGTGTTTACCAGGTAAACTACACTGTGACACATGTGACTATTTCTGTCAAGTTGTAAAAGCTGGGAGTACAATTTGTATCATTGTTGATCAGTATCTAGTATCTAGTGCTGAATATCTAGGAGTATGCTTCCCTTTGTCAACATGTGATGTGTGTTACAGGGATGATGAGCACTCTGACAACAACCTCCGAGTGGGTCTGTTGGTGGTTGTCTCCTTCTTCCTGGTCATCAGTGTCCTGGCCTTTCCTAATGGTAAGCTATGTCACTAAACCTACATCGGCCGCATCATTAAATGGTATGTGATTAAGCCCACGCTATTTTCTTAGTCATCTGACATGATCAGCAACTTTTTTGATCACTAGTCAACAGGTCACGTCCCTTTTCAAGCACAAATACCTAATAATCTAGGCTACCAGCTTCTCAAATGTGAGGATTCGCTGATCTTCTTTATCTGGTGTGATAGTAGATTTAATATTTTGGGGATTCAGACTTTTGGTGGAATGAATCAAACAATTTAAAGACGTCGCCACGGGCGTTAGGTAATTGTGAGGAGGATTTTCACCATTTTCTGACATTCTGTAGAGTAAGAGATTATTCACACACAAATGCCAGTCAGCCACATTTGTCTTGATACAGTGTGAAAGTAAAATCTTGTCCTAATCAAATAGTAGTTTGACAGAAACTTTTTCCAAAGCTTTCAACCACATCTTATGGTCTTCTGCCGCTGAGAGTTGCCATGGAGATCGCACAGTTGTCAAGTAGGAAACGTAACAGGTGGTTGTATAAAGAGAGCTACTGTACATATGTCCATGACTACTGGACAAACTTGTTTCACTGAGGAAGACAGTAAGATGTGTTTGAAGAAAAAGTGGACCTTGAGTTATGCGTGCAAACAAACCAAAAGTCACTTACCAGTATGATACTTTGTCCATCAGGACCTTTTACCAGGCCACACCCAGTAATATGGAGAATGGTGTTTGGTGAGTGTTCAACCACATTGGTTTCACTCAAATTGCATAATTTACACATACGTAATTTTTTCAGCTTGGGGCCAGTTTTCATTTAACTTACTTTGTTCTGTCCCGGGTAGGTCTCAGTGTCATGTACTTCCTGTTTCTCGTCTTCATCATCTTCCTCAACTGGGACCAAGTGAAGATACTGATGTACTGGCTGGACCCAAATCTACGCTATGCCACCCGGGAAGCCGATATCATGGTAAGGATGGTTTTGAAACTCTGTCATCTGAACCATCAGAGCAAGTTCACACCACGTTTAACACTATATGTTGGAAGATACAGTATGTCAGAATGGATGGAAGGATTGAGGCGAAGAAAAGGCTTCTCTTCCAGACAACTAGAATTATTCCCAGACAAATGTTCCCGCTTTCGTAAGACAAATTTACGATGCGAAGATGACCTACATGAATCTCTGATTACAAGCTCCATTCTGAGAGTCTACATCAATAAACAGGATGGGTTGTATTAATACAAAGAGGTTATTTAAGTTATAAATCATAACAATAATCTCCAGGGGTTTTTTATGGAGTTTCTTTCCTTTCCTGAAGGTTGTGTGTGAGCTCTCTTTTGGATGCCATTGTGTTTCTTATAATCCAGTCACCTTTCCCCTGACAGGAATATGCTGTAAACTGTACAGTGATAACATGGGAGCGGATCCTGAGCCACTTTGACATCTTTGCCTTCGGCCATTTTGCAGGCTGGACCATGAAGGCTCTGCTCATCCGCAGCTATGGCCTCTGTTGGACCATCAGCATCACCTGGGAACTCACTGAGGTAGCATATTCAAGATGAGGTCAGGCTCGATCTGCCCATGTTAAAATCTGTTACGTGAATCGCAGCTGTCCAAGGACCTAAACAGAAATTCCGTCTACAAGGTCATGCAAAAAAAGTCATTGCTTGTAATTTTGCTACTTGTAATTATAGCTCAGTCTGTTCAGGCAACAAAGAATGTTTGTTTGGGAGAAACTTATCATAACAAAGCAGTACTATAAGTTTCTGCACACAACAAGTGCTGTTGCCTTGACTTGTGTCAATTGTTTACTGGAGGGATTAGTTAAGATGACTCATCATGACGGATCCTGAGACCAACAAAGGAGCTAGAATCATTCACATAACAGACTAAAGAAATGCAGTCCCTTGATGTAAAAAGCCTTTTTTTTTTATCTCTTTCATCACATAAATTAATTTCATCTTCACTCTCCTTTACACTTTGTCACAGCTGTTCTTCATGCACATGCTGCCAAACTTTGCAGAGTGCTGGTGGGATCAGGTGATACTCGACATATTGTTGTGTAATGGAGGAGGCATCTGGCTGGGTATGACTATCTGTCGGTTTTTGGAGATGAGGACCTATCACTGGGCCAGCATCAAGTCAGTGAAGCATATGTTCTTTGCCTTTTATTTATATATGTGTGTGTGTGTGTGTGTGTGTGTGTGTGTGTGTGTATATATATATATATATATATATATATATATATATATATATATATATCTTTTTTTCTGGCTTTGTATATTCATTGAAGGTCTAATTGGTAGTCAGTGGTGTTTCTTTTTATATATTTACAAAATCAGGTAGTACTGGCAGATTCCTGTTAATTGTTGGTATCAAACAGAAAGTACATAGTTCATGATACTAGAATTCTGGATACTTTGCATGTGTTTATGTATCTCAGTATCCTCAAATGTGCGCATACTCTGTTCAGGGAAATCCACACCACCACGGGGAAGATAAAGCGAGCCGTGCTCCAGTTCACCCCGGCCAGCTGGACTTATGTGCGCTGGTTTGACCCAAAGTCCTCCTTTCAGAGGGTAGCAGGCATCTATGTCTTTATGATCCTCTGGCAGGTACGGTATTCTTTAACCTACTTGTCAATGCTCACACTTCCTCACCTTAACATATCCATGAGAAATCCGTTAAAATCTTGTCTGTCTTACGTTCTTTATCTCCACAGCTGACAGAGTTGAACATGTTCTTCCTCAAGCACATCTTCGTCTTCCAGGCATCTCACCCTCTCAGCTGGTGTCGTATCCTCCTCCTTGGTGTCATCACTGCACCCACTGTACGGTATGTTCAACCTTCGTAATGACATCTTTACACTACACCTATGAGCAACAATAAATGTGATATACTAGATTTACTTACTACCTTTAGAATTTAATCCTGTCATTACAATTTTTTTGCTGGTAAGTACAAATTTTCTATTTTCTTCAACCTCTTTCAGACAATATTATGCATACTTGACGGACACTCAGTGCAAACGAGTTGGCACACAATGCTGGGTGTTTGGGTAAGTATCTTTTGTCCTGTCAGTTCATGTTTTTCACTGGTGTGGAAGCTGCGTTAATGGTAGTTTTACAAATTTCTTTTTTTTTCATTGCACTTGCCATATTTTGGGTAAAATTTGCTTGTATCCACTTTTAAGTAAATTGCAAAACTGGTTTTAGCACTGATCGCAGCAAACTGACACTGAACTTTGTGAGAGAGTCTGGTAGGTCTTGTCAGTTAGTTGGCTAAGCCTGTTTTCAATCAAACAAATCGTAACAGCCAACTAAGGACTACACTGATCTATTGCTGTTTATCTCAGCCAAAGATAGCAGTTCACACTGAAACCACTGTTGGGTTGGCCACAAGCTATCTTACTAGCCTGCACATTTTTCTAGGTTGTACAAGCTATTTTAGTGTAGTTCACAGATTTGATCTAAAAATCAGTCTCATTTGAAATTCAGCTTTTTAAAAGTGTGACACAAATTCATAATGTAATGTTGTTATTGACCTCATCTCAGACACAAAGCTGCTAATGCCCTCAGTCTGCTCTAGTTTCCATAGCAACGAGACAGGTTCTCTCTGTCTGAATGAAATACTTAACATTGAGGCCGCTCTCCTGAGGTTTACCCATGCAGTATAACCTTTAAAATAGAGAGAAGAGTTCCCCACAGCAGTATGGCGAGTGAATATTATTATGGGTTTGAAAGACTAAGGAACAGTAATATAGAGTGCATGCATTTGGAACCATACAAATGTTATACATCCATGGAAAAGTGCCATTGCAATGAAATGGCATTGCCAAGAGAGGGGGCAATTGTTAACTACCAAAACCTGTGTTTAAAATATCCATAGCAACCACACCATTTATCTAACGCTCTTATATTTCCCTTCAGGGCCATTGCTTTCCTCGAGGCTCTTACTTGTATGAAATTCGGTCAGGACTTGTTTTCGAAGACACAAATTCGCTATGTACTCATGTGGCTGCTCTGCCTGGTAAGAAAACACAAAAATGCATATGTGTGGACCAATAGATGTTTCACTTCAGTCAGTCTGGAACAAATGCATCAGTATTAAGCAGCTATAGTTCATGTGTAAATATAATAACACTGCAATGCCCTTACCTTTTCAAAAATAGACACCAACCACTATTAATGTATACTAGACATCTCTATGACATTAGGCAGTCTACACAACTGCCCAAGATCAACCAGTGCATGTTTGTGGATATTACTTTTAAGTTTATTTTAATGATATTCATTATTTTTTGCGTCCTTTCACATTTTTAGGCACTCATCACGCTTATATGCCTATATGGGATGGTGTGGTATGAGAAAAAGAAAATGAAGGTGAGATATTGATTTGGTTCTTGATTAAGTGCCGCCATTATATTTTGAGTATTAATTTACACAATTTTTCAAGAGTAATTTAAGACCAGCTGAAAATCTTGTTTTGCTGACTTATTATTTTTAGAGCCACAATAGACTGTTTTCACAGCGGACATTTGGAGTTGTCATAGTAGGAAAAGCACAGGTGTTACGATTAATATTAACTCTGTTCCATTCAAGTGTCCCATTAAGCCATGACAGTGAGCCAGCATGCACAGTACCAGGAAGCTGAAGTGTCATTAATTTTGTTTTTTACACATGTGCTTTTCCTACTGTAACATATCAAAATGTCTTATGTGAAAAAGGTTTACAGACTTTAATCTTTGAACCAGAATCATATATTTTTTTAATGTTTTACATAAAATGTATTTTATATATATGTATATGTGTGTATATATATGTGTATATATGAGTATATATGTACATATATGTATGTATGTGTGTGTGTGTATATGTATGTATGTATGTATGCATATATATATATAGTAATATAAAATAAATAAGCAAGCACTGCAAGTCAACAAGTAAGTGTAAAATGGAAAATTTACAATAAAATATGAACAAATTATTATAAATAGTAAATACAAATAATATGTAAATATGAAATGAAAAAAGATTTGTACAGAATTGACCAGATGTGCCATAGTTTCAATATGAAAAATACCAGAAAGGATAAGTGAAACAGCAATTTTTAGCTTACTGTGAAATTACTCTTTAGAGATGTGCATTTTTTTTTATAGCTAGTCAGAAATGCCATTCACTCTGAGCTTCCTTCTGTTAACAGAGCATTTCTATGCAAAGTGAGGACTGTGATGACAGCAGTGTTGTCGACTCATGTGAATTTGTCCCAGATGGCGTTGCAGGTCAGTCTCATAACAGGAAAACTGGTCACAAAAACTCCATAACCTCCATCCTACATGTTTAACATAGTTTTGTCTTTTCCCTCCACAGCTCAGAGGGATTCCTTGAGAAGTTTAAAACTTACAAAACGAAGGAAAGCTTCTCGTAGAAACCGATTTGTGAATGGCAATGGAGAAAAGAGACAGTAAACAGTGACACTGAATATTCACTTCCTATGTGACAGAGTGACGGATTCAGTCATTCAACAAGGGAAATATGGTATGCACCTCAATTTACTGAATACTTGTTAAAGTTGCATCAAACGTTTACTGAATCCAAGAGGGCAGAAAGAAGACTCCAAAACAAAGTCACATCACCAAGCCTTGATATACTATTTTATCAAGTTCTAATGGGTGGGGGAGTCACAGGCAAAACACACCCACAAAATTGTTTGTGTGTTTAATATCAAAGATATTTTTAAACAGAGCTAAATAACCAAGGAATATGCATTGGACTGGAGAAGACGGCCTTATTTGCACTGTAAAAAAATAGCATCGTCCTACACCCAACTTTTTCTACCTTTACACTACTGAATGTTGTTTGGATGCCTCACACTGGGGTAGAGGTTAAGTATGTCCAGTCAGTGGTGTGCCAGCTTTATCAGTGTGGTCTGGTTTACAAACCACCAACCTAAGTACGTCTATGCTTCAGGCATTTTCTTTTTTTTTTTTTTTGCACTTAACCTCTTAGGCACCTCTTTGTTTTAGAATATTACTGTTTACTAAATTTTTATAAGTTTACTACAGGACTAAAGTTCACAATTATTGTTGTTTGTAAGTCATTTGAATTGGCGGTGATTCTTTGTTGATTCAATATATTTGTGTTTGTATAATAATTGCACACATTTTGCACTTATTTATAATACACTAACTAAGAACTGGTATATACAGTGCTGTATGCTTTTCTTCAACCCTAATCGTATCATCAGGACAAATGTCTTTGTCTACTTCAAACGAGACTAGTAACCAAGCATTACTGAACCAACTGTAGCTTTTACATGTTATTCTTACTGTTTTTAGCTTCATAAATGTGACTTTCTGAACTGTTGAGATGTATGTTTTTTGTGCCTTGTGTGTTTGTAATTAGAGAGAGAAGTGAGCGGTGTGTGGATTAGATAGGTGTACTGACAGAATACTGTGACATTTAATGCAATAGTACAGTGCTGACATTCAATAGCAGAGGATAATCACTGGTGTGAAATGATCCTTTTCAGTCTTTTTAGTGATCCAAATTAATTAAATGAGTCGTTTACAATACACACTAAGTGACTTGTCTGCATAAGCTGTTCTCAATATTGTTGAATGATGCAGTATTTTGTTTCACAACATCCCATAAGCTCAACTGTTAAATTGAATTTGTATTGATGTTATTTGAATTAAATTCTTTTTAACACTAGCCTGCCTCAGTGATTGCAGTCTTATGATCATCTACAATGCTTTAAGTGTCAGACTACACTGTATCTAATATAAAATGTTTAAAATGTGTTAATTGTAACTTCCAATACACTACTTGGTATTATTGATTTATGATTTTATATGGGTGGGTTTGCTTGTTTTTGCCCACATTATTAAATGATCACATTCACTGTGTCCTCTCTTGAAGATATTTTATTGTTCTCCTCGTCTTTGTCGTCTACGCTAGCTGAAATATCTTAACTACTATATTGCACTTGATTTGCATTCATTTTATCATTATTTCTCTTTCAAACTTACAATATAACAGAAAAAAATGAAAGTATTCATGGATGTATCCAAAGAAACCCTTCCCATGGTTGTAAAAACTCTCCTGGAGTATGTACTTTTTGTACTACAAAACATAAAACGCGTGTTGTATAATTTGATTTATCTCTTAATATGTACAATAAACGTCAGAGTGACATGATACAGGCTTACTTCATGACACATACAAATCACACTATATAACAGTAGTATCGTAGGAATGCCACATTCAAGTGTACAGGGATAATGGTTAAGTGTCTTTCACCAGAGATAAAACTGCAAACCACCACAGTTACCTCTTAGATTCCGAATGTCTTCATTATACCCACAATGTTATGGTTCACCAAAGGTCTAATTACAGTGGATAAAGACAAAATGTAGTGCTGCAACTAATGATTAATTTCATCTAATGTTTTTTTAAATGAATCAATAATTGTTTGTTCTATAAAACATCAGTAAATACTGAAAAATTTAAGTGAACATTCTTATTTCTCTTACAAACAGTCTAAAGCCCAAAGAAATTCAATGTAAAATGTAATAAAATGAAAACATGAAATCCTCACAGTGAAATCCAGGATCTGACATTTTTTGCTTGAGCATTTACTAATTATCAATGAATAATGATGAATTGATCATCAAAATTGTTGCAGATTAATTTTCTATTGATTGATTAATCAATTCATGAACTAATTGCTCCAGCTCTACTAAAATGACTAAATTATGCATCAAATCACAATCGTAAATTATAATTGGTTAATTTCCAAGTAAGTTTACACATACAAGGAATTTGTCTTGGTATTTTGGCGCATAACAATAAACATAGTAGGAGAAAATAAAGTAAAAAGCACTAAAGTACTGCAAGTCAAGAAACATAAATATAAAGTAGAAACAATTATAATAGCAAATATGTAAAATATATGAAGAATATATAATATGTAAAATACGTCTGTTTAAAAAAAAAAGCTGTACAATTTGTGAAAGCATATGCTATATGATATTGATAATATAAAGAATAATACATTTAAAAACCATGACTGTAACATTTTTCACATGACACAAAATAACCCCTTGCTGGAGCCAGCGCCGCGTGGTTAAGAGCCATGTGGTACAAAACCTCTTTGTTACGCGCAGCTACTACATTTCCCAGGGTGCCTCTGTGAGTGGCCGCCGTGCTGGATGACAGCTATCCGGCGCCGAAACACCGACAGTCACTCAGACGAAAGAGCCATGGCGGCCACGGGTGGAGGGAAAATCAGAAGCAGGAGATATCACATCGCCTCCAAACCTTACGCCAAGAGCAAACAGGTAAACCGAGCGGAAGTCTTGGCGTTAAAAAGCCCGTGTGGAGGACGTTGAGGTGACCGCGGCGCCGCCGTCTCTCAGCGCGTGTTATTGTTTTGTTGGAGACATTTTGCGGCCTAACCGTTAGCGCTCGTGGCCTCCACGCGCTGCCCGGACACGCTAGTGAGTTAGCAGGGCAGGCTCGCCGCGTTAGCCAAGCCAAACGGACCTGACAGGTCAAATCACGGCACGGCGAGTCGTTGGGACCGGTCGACCGACTTTCGGCGCACACGCCGCACGCCGCGATAACCGACCCCGGCCGCTTTAGTCGGTCCTTCGGCGCCGGTTTGGCGGCGGAGAGCAAGGAACCGTTAGCCGCTGTGGCTAAAGTGCAGGCTAGCATCGGCGAGCAACGCATTGTTGTCTTCTGTTCTTAAGTGTGGAGGCTTTACACCGCCTCCGGTAGACGTGACAGGCTCCCTCCGGCCCTTAATCGCATCCGTCTGCCGCTACGGGCAGCCGCCTCTCACGCAGACACGTTTTTAAGACCGTGCTGCCGGCCTGTCGGGAGTCATTTTGGGTGTTAGGAGAGCTAACGTTAGCCGCGTCTCAGCCAGTCGGATTGCGCAGGAAGCCTCGGCTGAACCCACATGGCTGCCTGAGTGGCTTCACTTGCCGCCAGAACAGCAACCAATGCTGGTTTTATTGCCCCTCGGTCGTGTTAACAAGTGGACAGGGCGTGTATTGATCCCAGGCAGAGCCGTTGACCTGATTTTCTCAGTCATCGCGTAGAATATTCTGGTGAACTACATGTGAGTTTGTTTATGTGACTATCAGCCTGCTCGTGTGTTTTCTGACTGGAGAGGCTATCTGAAGTGGGAATCTTACTTTAAAAATGATGCCCGCGAGTTCCTTTGACAACAGCCTGAAGATGGATAGGTATACAACCAGCTGATCGTTGTGACCTGCTGAAGGTTATCAGATTCACACATTTGTCACTTTAATTGGTGCACCTAGTAAACAAGATTTGGATATTTGTGGCTGACATTAGTTATCTACATTTGTGTGCACTTCAACCACGTTGTATTATACACAATTTAGTCAAACAAGATATGATCACAATGGCTTATACAGTTATTATATAGCAATTTACACAAACTAATATTACCAGTTCACGTTTGTCAGTTACTTGTTGGATTTGGTATGACTGCACCATGTCACACTCTGTGGTCTACTTTTATTAATATAAATGGAGTGAAAAAATATTAGTCATATCTCTCAATACAATTCAACAGCAGCACAAACTACAGCTTCCAAAATATCCATATAGTTGAATCAGCACCACAAAACTGAACGCTATAATTTGGGGCAGGAGTGGGTGAATATTGGGCTTAGTGTAGTCTGTTGTAGTTCAGCATGTGTATACAGCATAGTCATGTAATTTCTCTTACAAATGCTGCTGACTTGGCATGTAGTATCAGTATTATGTTGTCATGTTTGAGTTCTTGAAGCCATATCCCTCTTCATCAACAAGCAAGATTTTTGATCATTAGATGTTGGGTCTATGGATACATATTTGGTTGTTGCAACGAAGAGAGTGACCGCAACGTTGCATCATGCCAACAAAAAAACAGCAGATATATATTGAACAGTGCCTCAGTCATACCATATGATTGATTCTTTTAATGTTCATACATTTAACTAAATCGCAAATAATGTGGATGTGTTCATACAAATGTGTCTGGACATAAGTCAGTGAAAAACAGTGATCCAAAAGATGGTGTACCTTTTCTTCAATAGCTTGGTTTACACAACACTGCTGGTTTTAAAGCAGAAGGAGCGTGATAAGACATGTAATATTTGCGCCATCGCAGTCTGGATTCATCTCACAACTTGCGTGATTGCTTGCAAGTCATAGAAATGGGAGTATTTCTCCAATACATACTTTTCACAGGGCATAATTGTAACAATAAAACTGATTAAATTATCTTTAAGGGTTCCCACACTCAACACATTTATTCAGGTGACTTTTTTGCTTTAAAAGTTAGACTCGCTGATCTACTCAAGTAACAGTATATTCAATGAAAATCACTGTTCAAGTCGACATGATAGCTTCCAGAGAGAGCAGTGGCAGTCTACTACAGGTCACTTAGCCACATGACCGAGGCTACAGCAGAAATGCTCCACCCTTAAATCCTTATAACAATAGCTAAGTAAACTAGCTTTGTGGTGGGTATTACACTTACTCTTAACTGGTTAATGTTGTGTGCATTTGCACATTGGTTAAAGTGCAGAGTGGCCCACATGTGTATTTTTGTAGATAAGCAGAAAACAAGAGGCCCATATGGCTCTTATCAGGAGTTGAAAGCTAACTTGGGTTAGACAGCTTTCACATGAAGTGATGCACCTGTTATCTAGCCCTTTTCACTCTTTCTCTCTCAGTCTACATCACAACAACATGCAACAGCATAGCTATAATTTGAAGTCATGCAAATACAGTCACATTACCAATCCAGGTGCAAAAGAAATAATTTATGTTTGAAATGTTTGCACAGGGAAAATGTAGCAAATTTGGCTGTCTGGACAAAATTGTCAAAGGTTTTACACCGTATTGGTCACTTTAAAGATTTTTATCTCTGGCATTGTCATCTTCTTCTACTGTACCTCCAAAACGACTCCATCTGATGGGGAAATTATTCATGGTACTGACCTTGAATCATGAAGCATTTAATGCTGGTACATTTAACTATTGGAGCAAATTGTGCTCTAGGCACAAATTCCGGCAGGATTTTGACAACTTTTGCGAACACAATATACTGCTGAACTACCTCCTAGGTCTGCAAAGCTATTCAAAGATGGTGGATATATTCCAGTTAGCCATATAAGATCTGGAAATTGTCTTAAATCTAAAGGACCTTATTTCAGTAAGTTGCATCTTAACATTTTTACAGAAGAGATCTTTCTAGATATTAAATTTATATATTTAAGTGTGTTGCTCTCTAAGCGTGTTGTAGGAGACAAGACTCATCCGTATCAACTGGAATTTATCCAGTACTCGACCCCAGTACAGTTCAGACCAGCGTCACTTGCTCACTGCTTCACAGAAGCATACACAGTGCCTGACCCAGTTTCTGTCATACTGAGCTTGTGTTTTGCTTTGCACTGGGGAGGATGAATGGCTTCCCATTGCAGGCTGTGCAGCTGATTCAAAAATAAAATGCTGTTGATTGCTGTATTTTGTAAATCGCAAGAGTGCAACTATTCTATATGATTTGAAAAGGACTTTTCAATTGCGCAGAATTGCTTCGTCACAAATTCATGATATTTTTGAACACCATAAAAACAGACATCAGCAGCTTATTTGTTTTCCTTAGTGTTCATAGTTGAAAAATAAGTGAGCAAGATTCATTTAGTAAAACAGTTTTATATGTAGCCTCATTTCACATGCATCGAATTTCATCCAATGCTGATTTTTAAGGGAATTTTTATAAAGAGGAGGCTACAAATAATGGACTGAGTTGATGGCTCTTTGTTTTGTCTATATACATTCGTCTCTGCCTCTCAAACATTTCATCCCTCTGTTCACACTTTCCTCACCCCTTCTGGTGTTTTTATCAGCAGCAGTCAGGCATCATCAGTCGAGTGACAGACACAGTAAAGAGCATCGTTCCCTCCTGGCTGCAGAAATACTTCAAGAATGGAGATGCCCCTGAAGGAGGAGGGGCTGTACCGGGGACGGACCAGAACTGGCAGCAGCCGCCTCCTCCTAATGGCAGCGAAGAGGGACCTCCTCCCCTCGATGGACGCGACTCCCCAGAGCCAAGCACCAGTAACACAGGTGGGGGTCACAGTCAGTACCATAGGTCATCAAAAAGATTAGCTAGGGAATTTTATATCCCTAATCGCTTGCATGAGAATTGAGTGTTAAGAGGCCAATTCTTTTGCATTGTCAATTGCACCACAATACTCACCTGTGGCTTCTTGCTCTCTTGTACAGAACCCTCAACCAGCAGGGCATCCCTGAACTTTCAGGAGTATGTGCTTTCTCGACCTCCTCTGAGTCGTTCCCACCTCCACTTTCCCCCACTGGATGCCTCCTCCCCGACCCTTGGGGCTTCCAGCAGTCTCTTCTCCCAACCTTCCACCTCCTCGGCACATGGACCCTTTTCCACGGGTTTCTCCTTGGTCAAAGAAATCAAAGACAACCTCTCACAGCACGAAGATGATAACATCTCCACCACTAGCGGCTTCTCCTCCCGCGCCTCTGACAAAGGTAAGGCAGAATGTTTTGAGCCTTGCGTATGAAGACGGGTGCTTGAGTGTCTTTAAAGTGTGGGATGTCTGTATACCTTTTTATAGATATAGGTATAATGGTACCATAGGAGTATTCCAAATCACAAAGAAGTGGGCAGTACTGAGGTGAAATCTGCAACTTTCCACACATTGTTGCTCTCCGTGGTGGCAAGAGGTAATTGAACTGATGTTCAAACTACAGTGAAGTTTGCAAAGTATCCAGAGTTTTGTATGTGACGTTGGCTCACTTTATAAAAGTTACACAAACAAATTGTGTCTGTACACACCAGCAGGCTGAACTCCCATTCCTAATGTAGACTCCTAGCCACTACAACACTTTTTCCTTTCACACAATGTGCAGAATTTGCATGAATGTGACCAAGTGTGGGACATGACCTGACTAACACCTTTATCCAAACACTATATTTCCCACATGGTTAATAAATTGATAACAGGATGAGAAAACAGATTTTATAAAATATTACAGCATCTGTCTCAAAAAGCTTTGTAATCTCTTTGCTTTGTTTAATCTGTTTTTTCCCTTTTGCGTTCTGTACTTGCTTCTGATAGATGTTTTATGTCTGCTAATTATAGTTTTGCATCCTGCTTTGAATCTTTTTGAATCTGCAAAGCAAAAATACACCACACCAGCTATTGTGCATTATTACACTAATCCAGGGGAGGCCAACCATGTGCCACTGAGAGTCAACAGTCTCCACCCACTGATTAGCACACCTTCAAGTAGAGGTGAAATCACCTGCTGAGGTGATTGGTTGGAATGAGAACCTGCAGACTGTTAACTGTCTGTTGGCCTCCCCTGCACTACTCATTATGCCATTGATTTAAATGTCTGAGACTGAATAACAGATTTCAGCTTTATAGAATCATTGGTAAATCTTAAAAACTAGTAGTGTTGCAGTAGGTACAGGCTAGTGTAGGCAAGTTTATTTCTCTTATGTATGGATTGGCTCAGGTCTGAAATGTAAAGTCTGGGCCACTAAGTTAGATTTTTGCATTTGTGCTCTCTTAAGATCGTCTGAAATGTTTTTAAAAAATCTCTCTTTTCATCTCTTTTACAGATGTCCCCACTCTCAAAACTGCATCACTTCCCCAACTTTGGTCCCCAGAGACAGACAGAACAAACTCTGGGCCTCAGCCTGCCCAGTCCAGTCTAAAAAGACCTGCTTTCAACCTGTCTGTATTTGGAACTTCCTCCAATGTGAGTACCTGTGTGTCTGTCCGTTAAGATACTGAGTAATGCTTGCTGAAAGAACAGCTCTGTGCCACAAAGCTCAGTGTTTTGTTGTGTCAGGGTTGTATCTAGGGCTGTGCCATTGGAGCAGTGACCCACTTTGATATAAAATGTGTCTCTGGAATCTGGTCAGTGCACCCCAACTCTTTAAAAGCATGTGTACCACAGACTTCTACAAAATTTGCACTGACCAGTGGTTTTTAGGTGTAGATAAATGTTGGTACCTCAATTTTCAACTTTAATATTCAAGGGATTTTTATCATTCATTAACACGCATCATCTGGAAAATCAATGTTACTGTTGCTCCGCTCACAGCCAGACAGTATCTTGATTTTTTTGCATTCAGCTTCACTTGTGTGATCCACATGTGTATATTAACTTTTCATGACACCACGACTCAGTCCAGCTAACTCATAACAACTAGTCTGCTTTACTCTGTATTCTGACTAAGATTCCTACCAGGTGAGATAACAAACTTCAGAAGGACAATACAAGTCTGAGTTTTTGCGTTTGATAACATTACATAAAGGGAAACTTTAACCTAAACTCTATCCATCCGAATTAGGGATATAGTGTGAAATACGCCTGCAGTTTTTGCTGATGTTCTGCAAAAATTATGTTTTTGTTGATGTACATTTTAGATAAAAATATTTAGCATGACTTTACTAGCAGAAGAAAAGAGTTGGCTTTTTAGGGGGTAAAAATATTGAAGAGATTGTATTTGCAGTTTTACAAAACTTACAAAAACTAGTAAAAATGAATGACTTTATGTTTGAGAATACCATTGATAAGAAATATAATGAAGTAATTTAACCCTCTCTCTTCCAGTCGACATTCAACAACACAATGCTAAACTCCAGTCAGCTTGGAGATTCACCCTTCTACCCCGGGAAGACCACGTACGGTGGGGCAGCTGCAGTCAGGAGCTCTCGCGCTCGTCCTGGAACACCGTACCAGGTGAGTCGGTGAACCTTATAGTCTAGAAACAGGAAACAATGTAAACATTTTGATAAATAAACTAATACGGAGAACTAGCACACTAGGTTGAACAAAGTAGTTATATTCACTTTACATGTGGTTTTAGTGTTTTTAGCTATTAAAGTTTAGAAGCCTTCAGTAAGTGAACAGTTAATTTCTGACACTGACATCATAGGATGAATGTGACCGGAGTTTGAATATTATTGATTTAATTGGTGACTAAATTAGCTCATCTGTTCTGTAGGCCCCTGTGAGGAGACAGATCAAGGCCAAGCCTGCTGGTGCTCAGCCCTGTGGGGTGACCAGCGCCACAGCCAGACGCATTCTGCAGTCCTTGGAGCGCATGTCAAGCCCTCTGGCTGTGAGTACACACACACACACACACACACACACACACACACACACAGACACACACACACACCATTGTCTCCTCTGTTCAAACTTTATTTCATCTCAAAGTGTGACAGAGGTTAAACATTTGATATTTGCCAGTGAACGTGCTGGAAACTTTGTGTTCTACGTGTTTGGCAATAATGTTCCTGTTTGAAAATTATATTTATCTAAAACAGACACATTTTGATCTTTCTTCTACAGGATGCCAGGAGAATCCCAGCAGCAGTCTCATCCCCCCTGTCAGCAGTGAGACCCTTTTTAATATATTTACATATTTTGACACAATTTACAATACATCACTGTATGTCATCATAAACCACCCAAAACACGAGAAAAGCACGGAAATATTCTGTTAGTATGTTGAAATCCTGACATCAAAACCACCTGAAAAAATCTTATTGATTTTTGTCTAACAATAAAAGACGGTTTTCTCACCTGAGTTTGTTCTTTGCAGTCAATGGATGGCACAAATCTAGATGTTTCACATTTCCAGTCAAAAAAGAAACGGGTAAGCACAGATTTTAAGATTCTTGTGACGATATCCTTTCATGCCTGATTTGTCAAAAAATGCATTTGTGTGTAACTAGCCTTTCTGATTTTATGCTAACTTTATGTCATATGTCCTTGTATGACTTTAAGCTTGTGCATGGACATCAGCGAACAAACTTCACTTGTGTCTTCTTCGTTTGTAGCTTAGCATAAGGCTTAGTAATATGAACAGGGATATCATTGTACAAACCCAGCAGCACTTGTTGTGGTTTGACCTCCTGTCACTTCCCGTCCTACTGCCTGTTGAGCTCCTTCGCACCAGTTAACAGGATTCTCCTCAGCTGGGACACAGCTGTTCACCACTGTGGTGCATGTTATGAGTTGTGTGTGCAGGTGTTTGCAAAAGTGCGCTGGACTCCATGGTGTGTGTGTGTGTGTGTGTGTGTGTGTGTGTGTGTGCGCGCATGCGCGCGCAGTGTGTTAAGTGTAGTCCATTGTTACATTGCGCCAGCTCTGTTCTCACTAATAACTGTCAGGCATTCCCAGCTGCGACAGCTGCTTTGTAAACCCCAACAATGGTGTATTGACCCTTTTTGAGGTCCAAAACAAGAAAGCCCACAATCTAACTAGCGCTTAGAGGTTTTACCTTGGAATGGTCCAAAATGTAGTCCAACCAATACAACATTTTTGGGGCCCATACTGATATTGATACTTGGATTACAATTTATCGGCTGATGGTTATTATTCTAACGAACAAACAGTCTTGATAGTGATCCCTTATATTTGTTTAAAGAATTAAAGAAAAGACACATACTAAGCAGGATATCTTACAGTTGTAAAATCAACTCGTCGGATGGACATACTAATCACCATTTCTAAATTACCTCAACTCAGTTTGGCATTTCTGTACTGCAATCTGTTGTAACTTATCAGTTGACACATGCACTGATACCGCTATATTTGCAATAAGCTAATACCACTGATGTAGAGAGCAACACGATTACATATATAAAAATACTAGATAAGCTGCTAGCCTCTTGGTTAGAACCCACCATGGCAGATATTATCTCTACAGATCATCCAGGATTTATTACAGGTTGCCACTCATTACCAAATCTCCGCCGCTTCCCCAAAGGATGCTGAAAAATTAATCTCATTGGATGCCGCTAGGGTGGAGTGGAAATATCTATTTTCAGTTTTAAATTAATTTGGTTTTGGACCTAAGTCAGGGTTAGGGGAATCCTTTGGGTGTCATGAATATAAGGGTCAAATTCACGAGACTTGCCTCTTACATTCATCTTCCAAAGCATTAGTAGCCAAACAGGTTGCATTCACAGGATTTTTCACTGTCCAGGGGGGCAAGACAGGGGTACCCGGATGGATGAATTTCTGCCACCTGTGTTCATTGTGATTCTTATCTTGTGTCTGTATCTAACCAACCTTTCTTTAATTCAGATGGATTCCCCCCTCCCACCAGTGCAGAAGCTGGTGGTTCCTGCTGCAGCATCGGTGTCAGGAAACCGCTCCGTGTCCTTCCGGCCTACTTTGACTCCTGGAGGAGTAAGCCGACCTCTGGATAGGACCCCAAGAGAGACGGTCAGAAACACATTCCTGCGTTGTATTACAACACAACACAACACAACATTGTTCCTCTGTATTAAATACAGCCAAATAGAGTCGAATACAAACTTGATGCTAAATTTGTTGCTGTTTCATTCCCTCAGCCCACAAGACAATCACCACAACTACCTGACGCAAGCCCAGGCCCATCTCAAAGGTAAAACAGTTCTGTTGCTCTGATTGATGGGGCACCAAAATTGATTACACATGATACCATCTGTGAAAAATATTTAAAGGTATAGAAAAACTCAAAAGCATGAGTTTGTAACTTAATAGGCGCAACAAAGCAAGGCAATATAACTTAATCACAATATTTCTAGCTATTGTCAAACAACTGCATTTGTTTTGATGCGTAAATGTTCTCTGTATGTAGTCTGTTTTACTTACTATACCTGTTCCTGTCTACCCCTCTACTACTAGCACAATGGGTTTCAGTGGCCCAGCCTATCCTCTGTCCAGCACGCCTGCAGCCAGCAGCGTGAGCTCTGGAGGGGGCAAGATGAAGAGAGAGAGGACCACTGCACGGCCTTCCTCTAAACGCCCTGAAGAGGAAGAGGTAAAGGCTTCGCATCAAAAAAAACCTCAAGGCTCTATATCCAAAAATGCTCTGTATTTCAAAGATAAAATTATTTAGTAATCATTTATATCTCAACACTAGATTTTCCTGTACTTTTCACTTTATACATAAACAGCTTTTGTATGAAAGTGGTATGAAACCAGGGTTCATACTTTATACCAAGGCGTTATCAGACTTATTTCTAGGCCCGGCCGAGCGAAACCTCATAAATTCAGATCAGAGAATGTATTTCTCACTATAAAATGCTTTGTGCCTTGAAATTGAGAACACAGTGATACTTATGCTTGTTTTCTGACTATAGGTGCCTGAAGCCCTGGACCTTCCAACCATTTCACTTCCCATCAGCGCCTCCGCCCTACCTACCTTCAGCTTCACCTCCCCTCTTCCACCTCTAAACACCATCAGCACCGCCACTAATGTCACGCCCGTGACTCCCACTAAGGAAACGGTGACAAATAAGGTCTGTGCTAAAATTGTACCACTACAATGATACTACACATCTAATGGTTCACAACATTATTTTTGCATTTTGCTAATTGTCATGTTTCTTCCAGGAGCCACCAACAATCTCAACACCTCCCTGTGTACCTTTTACATTTTCCTCCCCTATTGTCAAAGCAACTGCTGCTAGTCCCCCTTCATTTTCCCCTTCAGTAAGTAAACAGTTTGTCTCTAAATAGTATTTGATTAGATAGACAAGTATTAACAACAGTTACATTGATAAAAATTATTTGCTTTTCCTGTTTCTAGGCTGGATTCACTTTTAGTGCACCTGTAGCAAAGTTAGGTCCTTCCATGTTAAATGGGAAGCTTGCCTCTCCCATAGCGGCAGCAGGTAAGCGAGCCATCTTACAATGGACATGATGCGGATTCATTGCCTTTTCTGAGAAAACTAGAACTCAAGTTCGATATTTGTGTTTTCATGTTTTGTACAGCAAAACCAGCAACAAGCAAAAGCACAGAAGATTTTGAAGGACCTTTCAAACCAGCCAAGTCCCTGAAGCAGGGCAGTGTGCTGGATCTTCTCAAAGCACCTGGTTAGAATCAAAAACTCATTACACACCTGCAGTGTTCATTTTGAATGGTTATGCTTTACAGTGTTGTTCACTGTTTTAATCCTTTACTTGTTATTTGTAGGTTTTGCCTCTCCCATCGCTCGGACTTCTCCAAGCCCAGACAACGCTCCGCAGCAGACCTCCACACAATCCACTGCCCCCTCCACCACCATCACAACCACCTCCTCCCTCTCTTCTTCAACAGGGTTTGGCAATTTGCTCAAAGCCCCACCCGGCTGGAGCTGTGATGTCTGCTTGGTGCAGAATCAGCTATCAGACACCAAGTGTGTTTGTTGTATGGCCCCACAGCCCAATTCCTCCTCATCCAAATCTATGGACAGTAAACCTTCAACCGCCACCTCGGTTGGGCTAGAGAGCAGCAGCACGAACACCACCTCCACTACTACAACTACAGCAGGTTTTGGCACAATGTTCTCCAAACCTGCAGGAACTTGGGACTGTGATACGTGTCTTGTTCTAAACAAACCTGATGCAGTAAAGTGTGTGGCCTGTGAAACGGCCAAACCGGGGACGGGGCTTAAACCCTCACTGACTCTTCCTTCTGCCTTCTCAGCTGTTAAGACTGTATCCACCCCCACAGCCCCCGTTACGACAGGATTCATTGGATTTGGAGACAAGTTCAAAAAACCTGAGGGTGCTTGGGAATGTGATACATGTATGGTAGAAAACAAGGCAGAGGACACAAAGTGTGTGGCCTGCATGAGCCTTAAACCAGGTAATGAGAGTACTGATAGAATATTGATATTTGATATTCTACAAAGTGCTGAATCTTTGTTTTTCATAAACATAGGATTCTGTTAACTATGTCAGTGACTTAAAGGCATTTTAAGAGGCAGTTGTTAGTTTATTGAAGCATCTTTCTTTCCTCTTCCTCACAACAGGAGCGTCAGCAGGAACCTCTTCTTCAGCCAACAGTGCTCCAGTGTTTGGTTTGGGAGACGCATTCAAGAAGCCAGAGGGTGCCTGGGATTGTGATGTCTGTCTTGTACAAAATAAGGCTGCTGATGTACAGTGTGTTGCCTGTCAGACGCCCAAACCTGGAGCTAACGTGGAGCCCAAAGGTAACAAAAACGACATACTTTTAGTTTAACAGCATGAAAAAAACATTTTCCTACAAATCATCGTGTGGCAGGGGCCTAAATGTTTGTTGGTGCATAGTATTTATTGTTATTCTGATTTCTATGCATTAGGGCAATATAATATTGATGCCACCTAGATGATGATATCCTGCACGTTTTTATCAACATTTTGTTGAATTTCTGTTTTCCTTTGTTTCTTTTCAGCTTTTGGTTCGTGTTTTGGTTCATCAGCTGGTGGGACTTCAGGCTCCTCTACTTTTGGCTCTTCTACCTCTAGTTCTGGAGGTTTTAAGTTTGGCACATCAGACAGTACCTCGGGATCAGGATCTGGAGGTTTCAAGTTTGGAGGCTCATTGTCAGAGTCCTCCTCTTCATCTTCAGGTGGATTCAAATTTGGAGTCCCATTTGGAAGCTCCTCATCAGAAACCACTTCTAAAGACACTGCTGCCTCTTCAGGGTTCAAATTCGGCAGCTCATCTGAGGGCTTTAAATTTGGGGCTGCCCCTGGTGATGACAAGAAGTCAGACCAACCTGCAATAGGTTCTGGGTTTAAGTTCGGAGCCAGCGGTGGGATAGTGTTTGGAACAGGATCATCTAACACAGAAAGTAACCCCTCTAAGGTCGGCTTCACCTTTGGACTGTCAAAACCTGAAGAGAAAACATCAGACGACACCACCACCACCACCTCATCCTCTGTTAGTTTCACTCCTGCTTCTTCTCAAGAAAAGAGTGACAGTGTGGCATCATCAATTGACACCACATCAACTAACACCAACTCGACCACCAGCACACCTACCACCACCACCGGGTCTGTATTTGAGAGATTGGGCAAGCCCAGTGTGGCCGCCACCACACCACAAGGGGGCTCTACATTTGGATCTTTGCAGGCAGACAAAGAGCCAGCTGCTCCCACATTCACCTTTGGGAAGCCAGAGGAGAAGAAGGAAGCCGCTGCCTCCTCGGCTCAGTCTTCCTTCCTCTTCGGTGCTGCTAGTAAAGATGCAGATGCTGCACCAGCACCGGCCACTACAGGAGGCTTTTCCTTCAGCAAGCCCACTGCTCCAACAGAGCAACCTCCACCCGCGTTTGCTTTCGGCAAGCCAGCAGACAAGAGCGAAACATCTTCTGCAGAGGCCCCAAAGCCCTCTTTTAGTTTTGGACAAAGTGCTACAGGTGAGAGAAAGTTTGGACACTGATAATGTTGTGATGAATGTTATGCTTTTTGTTGATTTATTCTTCTAGGAGTTTCCATTTGATTATTTTATTTTATTTTATTTTTTTGAAAGAAAATCCAGTTTTGTAGTTTGAATAGTTTTAATAGTTTGCTCACCGTTTGTCATGTTGTCTGTTGTCCCCAAGCTTAAGCCAAGATAACTTTGACCTCATCAGGGATATTTCCTCAGGCTGTAGAAAGCTCAACCTTAGCCAAAGAAGACATACAATTGTTTTTACAGACTGAATACTATTCTCCTTAATCAGTTAACTGATTTTCATGTGTAAAATTGGTGGACTGCCCCTTTAACCACTGCACTACAGGAACACGCATAATCAACCCTTTGTTCCCCCGACAGATTCCTCTGCTGCTCCAAAACCACCATTTTCTTTTATGGCTAATAATCCCAACACCACCAACTCAACCACCTCGTCCTCCTCCACCCCGACCCCCAGTCTGTTCGGCGCCACCACCACTAACACCACCACCACCAGCAGCAGCAGCAGCTCCACTCAGGCTCCAGCTCCTTCTGCAGCTCCTAGCACTTTCATGTTCGGTCAGCCTGCTGTAACCTCCAGTGACGCTCCTCCAGCTAAATCAGCTTTCGTCTTTGGCCAGAGTCAGGACAGCCAGCCGCCTGCCCCGTCAGCCGCTCCTTTGAACTCAACTTCAGCCCCAGCTCCGTCTCAGCCCTTCATCTTTGGTGCTCCTGTCAATACTGCTGCTCCTGCTGCTGCTCCTCCAGCTTTCGGTTTTGGAGCAGCAGCACCCTCTGCTGCCTCATCTTCAGGTCTGTGTTTGCTCATGGTGGTTGTTTCAGAAAATAAGCATAAACATGATGTCTGTTTTTGAGCAACAACAACGAAACATTTATATTTGATATCATCAAATCTTTCAATTATATTGATGATCTGTACATGTATTTATCTTTGATTCTTCCTTTCTTACTTACAGCTCCATCTGCAGCTCCCTCCCCGTTTGTGTTCAGCTCAGCCCCCTCTGGTGGGTTCGGGGCCAACCAGACCCCTTCATTTGGCTCATCCTTTGGATCCCCTTTTACAGCAGCGCCTTCCCAGCCCCCGGCCTTCGGAGCCAAACCCAACGCCGCCCCGGTCTTTGGACAACCCACCAACTCCACACCTGTATTTGGGACGGCTACTAATTCTGCTCCAGGTGGGTGACTGTAATGGTGTAATCAATTTGCTTTCAGGTTGTCTGTAGCACATTTGCAAATTATCCTCGCAATATGAAGTTATATTTATCATGAGTAGGTGAAATTATATTTGAGTTTGAACATGTGAATGTGCGTTACATTCAGCAGGTGGAGGCTTTCAGTTTGGAGGAGCCAGTGCTTTCGGAGCCACAAACAACGCCTCAGGTGTGTTTAC